>JADLZL010003899.1:0-218923 GCA_015844335.1 Chrysopogon serrulatus
CTCATTTATTAGCAACGTCCTTATATTTTCGTTGTGCAGCTGTTGAATCAAAATAATATTTTTACTACGAAACACACATTATATACGCAGACGGCAGACAGTATATGTCATTATGTCATACGCAGACGGCAGACGGTATATATATGTCAACAAGGCTTAATTAAGGCCATAAGTTGGACTGGACCACGGGATAACAAGTCCCTGCAGCCTATATCGTCCGACGTGGCGGTGGTGTACGTACACTTTGCCGGCAACAAAGCGAAGCAGACTTTTTTTCCCCCATCAAAACTAGAAGAGTTTGAAGCAAGTACTAGGTTAGGTCGTAGCTGGGCGTAATTATTCATCGAGGCGTTAGACTGGAACCGGGACGTTAACAGTTTGTCCTATAGTAGCTTTGGACGACGATGTTCGGATCAGAAAGACAAAGCTCTGATGCTAACATGCCAACTAACCACCGTTAACTACCGTCTGTGGCTCTTTGCATGTGATGACGAAAAGGCTCTTTGCATGCATGTCATCACATGGGACTTAATTAGCACAGTGGCGCATCGGAGTTCAGAAGAGAGGACAAGGTACACGGTTTCTAGACAGCGTGACCGAGCTCATTGGAATCAACTACTCCCTCCGTTCCAACTCGCTCCGTTTCAAATTATAAGTCGCTTTGATTTTTTTTACATCTATTTTACTATGTATCTAGATATAATAATATGTCTAGATACATAGTAAAATAGATGAATAAAAAAAATTAAAGCGACTTATAATTTGGAACGGAAGGAGTAATCAACGTAACCTACAACAGCGTTGGATTCTCATGCATTCTCTCCAGAACCGAACACTGAACTTCCAACCGATGTGGCTCAGTCCAACGGCCAACGGATTCTGTGCTTCGAGACGGACGTCTCCGTCTCTGTGAAGAACTACTGAACGCTGACCGTCAGCGTCAGGTACTCAGGTGTTGTTTCGTTGGATTCTCGACGTGTTTGCGTATACCAGGATTGCTGACTGATTGCATCGACACAGTACTTAGTATTAATAATGATGCTGAGGCGGCACGAGATGAGAATAGAAAACACCAAATGTTTCTAGAAGGGCATATGTTTGCTCTCCAGTCTGCAAGTTTAGCGTTGTCTACACAATTGTCAATTTTTCAGACACGCATGGCCGTCGATGACCCGCACGCGGAATTCCAGCGGGACGCGAACGTCGAGGACAGGGCATTCTCCAGCACAGCGCAGACGCTGAGATGCCTGAGAACGGACCAGGATCTGGTGCAGTAGCTAGAACGAAATTTATTGTGTAAAATGAAATTACCAGAGACCTCGCCCGTGAAGTAAATCATCGCCCCTACCTACTACTACTGCAACTTAGTAAAGTAGCAGCATATGAGCCGTCCAAACAAGCAGCAATGGCTGCGATCTGAGCCTCTTATCTCCTTTTTTTTCCCTACAGTTCAGTTTAGTGAACACAGAAGACTTAGCGTAGGGGCGCAGTTTTCAGTTAAGTTGTTCGGCAACCTATCAAGTGTAAACCAACTTCTTTATGAAAATTCGTGTAAACTAGACAAAAAAAAATTATCTAAATTTACCAAAAAAATCATATATATAGATGATATGATGATGTACAACCTTTTAAAATATCTTGTCCAAACTCGACTTCGCTTTGTAAGATATAAAAATAATAAATTTTAAGGTTTAAAGTTGTCCAAATGATTTATTAGAAATTTATTATTTTTATATCTCACAAATGAAGTCGAAGTTTTGACAAGATATTTTACAAGGTTGTGTATCATTATATCATCTACATGTGTGATTTTTTAGTAAATTTCAACGACTTTTTTGCCGTAGTTTACACGAGTTCTTACAGGAAGTTGGTTTACACTAGATACGTTCCCAAGTTGTTCACCACAAAATGTTTTTCATAAATCCCAAAAAAACCATGGCAAAAAAAGTAATATTTTTCTACGTAATAATTTCTTAACAAGTTATGCTTAAGTGAAAATAAAACTGTGTTTCCCGCATTTCATTTTACCTAAAGTCATTTTCTAGTGGAACAGGTTTTTAAAACATTGTTCCACTGATAAACGATTTTGTACTATTAGCAAATATACCCATGTATTGTAATAGTACATCAAAGGAGGAAACAGAAACAAATTTTTAGGCACCAACATCTCAGTGCCGGCGCTGCATGTTGGACTGGAGCAGTGACAGTGCTGAACACGAGAAAAAAGCGGCAGCACAACGCGCGGGACAAGAGCAGTCGGGTGCACAAGATGGAAGAAAATTTTTTGTGACCTTAAGAAATCGAACCTGCGACCTGCCATTCAACAACACCACCTTTGTAAATCTCTGTAAATGGTTCTGATGGATATTTTTTGGAGCCCTTATGATCATTTATGGAGGCGTGTTATAGGTGTGCCCACCTCCAAAAATGATTTGACTCTGTCTTCTATCTAAGATTATTTTTATAGTAGTGAGCACGAGAATTTAATCATATAAGAGAATTTAATCATATCATATCATATCATATAAGATCCGTAGAACCTGAGCCAGGATTTCACTGTACTACTGTTCCACTGTTCATCTACGGCATCCTTTCGTATCCCAGCCGTTACTTGCGCCGACGCCGCACTGAAGAGGAGCGCCCCAGCCGCCCCTCCATCGAGGTGGCGCTGCTGGCCGTCGCCGCCACCACCGCCGCAGCGGTTGCCGACTCCTCGCGCCGTCCTCCAGCTGCGTGGCGAACCCTCCGCCTCTCCCTCACGCCGCCCCTCCCTCTCCCGCTCTCTCCTTCACTCTCGCACTCGATCTACCTTACCACTCACGGAGTCTCGCTGCAATGGGGCCCCACAATGGGCCTCCATGCCCTCACCCACCTTCCGCTATGGCGGCGGCGCTTTCCGTGCTCGCGGTGGAGGGGCTTCTGCCGTCTGCAGTTTGATTTGGATGGTTGCTATCGCCGGGCCTCTCCATGGTGGCACGCAGGTGCAGGGGGTGCCATCATCACACCTCGAGAGGAACTCTCAAGCCCGCACCTGCTGTTCTAGGCCTGCCTTGCTACTCCATCACAGGTCAGACCCATGACGTTCCCTAGGCCTGCCTTGCTACTCCAATTTGGTACACCCATAGTTTCGATTTTGAATGGTGCCTTGATTTGTTCATTGCAGGTACTCTTCGATTTGCTTCATAGGCTACCACGAGGTATGCCATGGCGCAGCTTCCGGCAGTGCTCAGTTGCCATGCCTAGCAGTTGATATCCTGGAGCCACCCACCACGTCAGGATCATTTACATTGGAGCAAGTACCCCAGGTCTGCTTTATGGGATTCAATTTCTATATGTTGCTTGCGTAGCTATATTCTGTGCTAATGTTAGGCTGCCTGCAATATGGTACTGCAGCTGATGATGTGAAATATCACCGAGGTTATGGAGTTTCTATGCATGTGTCCTCCTCTTCCACCTAGAGTACCTCGAACACTCTGTAGCGCACAATTGCCTAATTGTGGTCTGCTGGCTCTCCTTGCCTTCATACCGGTTTTGTATTAATTTCCCTAAGCACTTTGTGAATGCGCTCAAACGTCGTGCTGCTAGAAGTACTAATGTGAACCAGTTCCTTAGACCCAAAAGCTGCAGAGTATCATGATTAAGCTTTTTACACTATCTATGGGACACGAAAGTGGTATATATTCTATTAGATCATTAGTTTACATGCAAACTACTAAGAATGGCAGCCCTGAGAAAACTTACTAATCTACCAATGTAAGTTACAGGTGCAGGTTCTAATTTATTTTACCTATCTAATTTAGTCACTTATTTTGGATGTTTACTGAAAACCACATTGCCTGCGCTCTACATTAGTTTAAAAAAAATGAACTGTATCTACTTTCTCACCCTGTACAAAGTGGGCAATCATGGCACTACCATTTAAGAGTACTTTAGATAAACAATTAATAGTAATACTAATCATCCATATGTTCTGCATGGTCACTGATAGGTGAATCCAAATCTGTCATGCAAGGACTGCGTCTCTGGCAAATTCTCTCTAATTGATCCCATTCTATTTGTCTTAATATTTGTTGGCTCATAGATGCATTTTCAGTTTGGTTATACTCTAACAACCATGTATTTATGATATTTCCTAGGCAAAGATTACACAACTCTTCACTCACTCCAGCGTCTCAGACATCCAATTTAACCCCTTCAATTTTCCACATTTTTTTGAAGTGAGCTGTCGTTGAGTTCTTGAAGAAAAAAGGTAAGTTTACTTTCTATACCATCTCATATGATTTATGCAGTTAGAGTTTGCTTCTATTAGTCACAGGATTTACTTCATAAAAAAAACTTTCTCCATACATTGTGTTTGCTGTAGCCCTTACATAGAACCTCCTATGCTTACAATTTGCCTAACATCTTACTATGACTAAAAACTCACTGCTTCAAAGCTATTATCATTCAATCAATGAGAGATGCAGATATCCAAAGATGTTGCGCCCAAATCTTGTGTGCCTTCCATATGTTAATTGCAGGACCATGTTTTACCTTTCATTATTGAGAAGATAGCCCATTTAAATTCCACACAATTTCTTCATTACTTTGCTCGATATGTGCTACTAAACTAATGTTGGAACTCCAAATACTGATATTTGATAACAGTATCTGCTGGATACATCCATTCAAAAACTTAATAACACATTATGGAATGTAAGGACTGCTCATGTTCAAATCAATGAACTGCTCATTCCTCTAATATGGAAATTTAGACCTACTCTAATCTTAATTGATTTCAGTAACCTTTCTGCATTATGAAATGGAATGTCCTGGCCGACCTTACATGCATAAAGGCACAATCTGAGCTTCGATCTATAGTAATAATTGTGGTACCATGCATGCTCATATGATTTTAGTAACCTTCTGAATTACATATTCCTGATGCTCTGGCTATATATGGTTTTTTTTTATGGCCTCAGATTACTGACTAAGCTGAAAGGTCATATCTGAGGTTCGATCTGTAGTAATAATTATGGTACCATGCATGTTAGGAAGCTAATGTTTCTTACATAACAGTGCTAACAAGTGCTATTTTGATATTATATTCAACTGTCAGGATGAGACCAAATTTTCCTACATTGGAAATGGTTTACAATATTGTTAGGTTTCATATACATCAAATTTTAATGTTCCAGTATGTCTAAACTTCTGGAGGTCTAATTTTTGCCTTAATAGTTGTAATCCGATGATTGATATGGTTATGCAGAAACTTATAAAGGAACAACTTCATCCACGAAGATCCTACTTCCACATGTGAAAACTAGCATTCAAGGCTACTTTGATTGTTAATGCAATATCAGAGGCTTCGAAGTTTTCTTTTTCATTTGCTTCCTTACCACCCGCTATGTACATGGTTTCAGCTTCCAAACACATAGAAGTACTATATTTTGTGGTGTGCTCTATTAATTGCAAACACTACATGTAAGTGTTTGAGCATAGAAAAATATCATTAGAACTTATGTGAAGCCATCCATGTTTCGTCAGTATTTTCTTCTAAAAAAACGTGTTTCATTAGTATTTTTGTCCTTATTTTGCTTCTGTATTAAGCCTCTCTTTTCAGGTTTATATAATCAAATGATTTCATTGCTTTTGCAGAGTGTAACACCGACAAGTTGTCTATTGCTTTTCCACAATGTAAATGAACATGTCTAATTCAGTGACCATATGTTATTTATAATTCCCGTCTTAGTACAAAATATATGTACTACAACTTTTCCATCTCTCTACAAATACATCTTTCGCTTTTATTTAAAGTATGTTCTTGCGTTATTTATGCTGAAGCTGAGATGGAAACCAACCCCAGCGAAGCGCGGGGGTCCAGCTAGTATTATTATAAATACCTTTTAGATTTAGTGGTTATTATATGTATATTTTTTAATTTTGAACATATATGCTCCATAATGAAATATTTTTGTAATTTTCATACTTTACTTGAGTCTGGCTCATGACAAGCAGTCCTTGTACAGCCAAACATTTTTTTTAATCACCTTGTAGAGCCAAACATGGCGGTGCACATAGGGAAAGAGAAAAAAGACTGATAGCAATATTGCACATGGGGTGATGGGGGTGAAATAAAGGGAGATAAAGAGGATCTGATCGCAGCCATTGCTGCTTCCTTGGACAGGTGATATGCTGCTACTGCTTAAGTTGCAGTAGTAATAGGCTAATAGCAACTGCACCCGATCCTGGTCCAGAACGGACCAGGGAGTGGGGACGGGGGCCAATGGTGCGAGCACTGTGACGAAATTTTTGCCAATCATCACAGCAACTTTAAGAGAACTATTTTTTTTTTATAAAGCTAACTATGGCTATTATTATTCGGTAAAAAACATCTCCAGCGGATTATGTAAATGCCTCTTCAAATTTAATAGCAATCTCCAACTAGAAAACTTCGGTCGTTGCTACTTGCTAGATTTGGATATCCAGGGTTGGACTATCTTTGCTGGTTCTATTTCCAACCCGGAACTGTTGGTTTGGTTAACAACATGATGATGTGGACATCTTTGCTGGTTGTATTTCGAAGATTGAGGCGTTGGATTAATTTTTGGCCAAAAAAGGAAGATGGTGCAGATGAGTTGAGGAAAGAGGAGAGGTGCAAGAAAGGATATGCATCGCAGGGGGTTAGCCCTGGTTTTTTTAATATATTAATTTTGAATGGTTAAGTGTGGGCTAATAAGAGCCAATAAAGGCTAAGGGTCTGTTTGATACATATAGCTAGTTACTAATTATGTTAAAATTTGCCTAAATTAGCTTTTTCAGTAAGCCTAAATTAGCTAGCTAATTGACTAATAACTAGTTGAAAACTTGGCTGAAAAAACCCGTATATTAGACCTCTTATTTGTATACACTAGAACTAATTTGTGTTCAAATTAGCTCGGTATCCAAACATGCTCTAATTGATGGTTAGTCAAGTGTGTGGGCCTAATTTGCTGCTCGCGCGATGTGGTCCGTGCGGTATGCAAGCCCAATAAGAAGAAATGCTAATAGGTCGAAAACTTTGGACCATTCGAACTCGACTCTGGACCATTTCGTGTGAGCCCATCAAAAGCAAAAAAAGGTGAACTGTCAAGCCCAACGGGCTGGACATGCCCACCTACCGCCTACGGAAGCCTGTTAGGCCATACACTGTCTAACATGAACTATATCACCACGAATTATTTTTTTTCCTCTAAAAAAATGAATTATTTTTTCTCAGGGTTTTCTCGTTTTTTTTAAAGAAAACTCTGCTCACACCAACGCCGCCGATGGACCCATGGTACACTGACTGCCCGAAAAACACGAACTACATTGGAGCGCATTCTAGGGCAATCTCAACGCTCTCCTCTCCTCCCTCGCCGCGGCCGCATCCTACGGGTTCGCCAACAAAGTCACCGGAGCCACGCCCGACCAGGCGTACAGCCTCGCGCAATGCCGCACCAATTTTATTGTTGCCTAACTTTAGATTCTGCTAAAATTTAGAAATCACACTGACTCCATGGAACTTTGCCTCCTTAACATTTTCGAAGTTTTGTATGACTGTTAGAATTACACATATTCAAATGACTCCTGATAAACACTTCGTGATTGACTGAAAGAACAGCAATTATTCAAAGGTCCCAGTGACTCACTGAGAACCAATTATACAACACCACTTTGAAAATTTCTTATTGACTGAACATTTCTTTCTTTCGGGAGGCTTTCAAATCTTGCAAACTTTCATCTGAACAATTAAAAGAGCTGATGTCAACAAGATGAAGCAGCATGTTTATTGTTGCCTAACTGAAGATTCTGCTAACATTCAGAGATCACACTGACTCCCCTGAGAATCGATCACAATTCACAGCAGTCAGCAGCATCTGCAGCTTTCCACTGCTGAAGTGGCTCCGTTTGACACTGGCAGATCTTACTGTGAAACGAAGTTGATGAAAGACATGACATCTTTCCACGAAGATCCGCCCTCTTCAGACGCAGCACGAGCCGCATGCTTCAACACCGCCGCTCGCTTCCTCATGCCCTCGACCTCCGCGGCGTCAGTGCGCATCAGCCTCTCCACGGCCGCGGCGATCTCCTCTCTCCCGATGACGCCGTCGGCGCGGGCCATGTCCCTGAGGCTGACCCCAGTCTTCCACACCTCGGTGACGAGGCGGCTGTTGGTCGGCTGGTCGTGCGCGATGGGCAGGGTGAGCATGGGCACGCCGGCGTACACCGCCTCGAGCGTCGAGTTCATGCCGCAGTGGGTGATGAACCCCCCGACCGACGGGTGGCACAGCACTCTCAGCTGGTCCGTCCACGGCACGATGCGCCCGGCGTCGGCATCGCGGATCAGGCCTCGCGCGCGGGAGCACGCGTCGGCGTCGGCGTCGCGGAGCACCCACAGGAACCTGGCCTTGCTCCCGGCCAGGCCAGCGGCGATCTCGTCGAACTGGGCGGAGGAGACCGAGAGGAAGCTGCCGAGCGAGACGTACAGCACCGAGTCCGCGGGCTGCGCGTCCAGCCATGCCATGTACCCGTCGCCGTCTGGACTACTGGCCTTGTACTCTTGTAGTGCCATGAACGGGATGCAGGGGCCAACCGCGTACACTGGGCAAGGAAGGTTTTGCCTCAGCGCGTCCATGGCGTCGCTCTCGAGCTCTTGGAAGGTGGTGAAGATGATACACTGTGCTTTCTTTACAGAGGAGTTGGCTTCCAGGATTTTGTCCAGCGGCATTCCATTGGTGTGTGTGGGCGCAAGATCAGAGAACCTGATTGATTTCGTGCCGGGAATGTAGTTTTCAATCAAACAAGGATCAGTAACATCTGCATATATAAAGACCACGAGATTTATATGCCAAAGAAGACCAATGTTACTATGTTAGTATACGAGTTGCGCAGCTGCTCGTACCCGGAGATGCGCCGCCGGCAGCCGCCGTGGGAGGCAGCAGGTGCAAGTTGTACAGCACGGAGAACATGTGGCGCTAATCGGGCTCAGCCTATCCGCACTTGTGGTCCTCTATTTTCATCCTTTAAAAGGAATATTCTAGTCTGGTCATCAAGATTTCCTACTCTATATTGTTTTCTCCCGCACCCATCCATCCTTTATATCTTACTCTATACCATTGTATGACCCACGTGTCAGGCTTTTTTTATTTCTTTCCTCACCCGCACGCTCCCTCTCTCTCCATCCGTCACATCTCCCTCGTTCCATCCGTCGCCCCTGCCTTCCCCCTTTCTCTCTCTCACCGGAGCAGCAGCAGGAGGGCGAGCTCCACCACCACCGCGCGGGCAAGCTCCTCCATGCACGGCGCGCGTCGCCCCTTTCCTCCCTACACGGCGCTGTGGCGGCGGCGCTTCGCCGCCCGAGCCGGGCGGCCGGTGCTCCCTCCCCCTTGTCCCCACCGGCCCCGGCTATCTCCCTCCCCAGCTCCCTCGTCCCCTTGAGGCGGCCCACGCGACACCGGGCGGCCCCCCACTCGCGCTCACGTCGGCGGCGGCCCAGCGGCTTGGGGCGGGGCCTCCCGGCGGACGGCCACGAGGGCAAAGGCGAGGCGGAGCCGGGCGCGCGAGGCATCCCCCCGGCCACGCCGTCTCCCGGCATGGCGGGGGTCGGGCGAGTCCGGCCGGGCTTCGCTTGCTTTCGGGCGTGGCGGACCTCGGCGTCTGTAACACCCCTGGTGTTACGTTAACCTAAACCCACAATAAACCCACCATGTCATCATGTTATGCATTAAGCATCACGTTTATTAATTCATTAATCACCAAGCATCAAGTGCATTAACGCATGTCTTTATTACTGCATTGTGATCATGCATTTCAATCGTGTAGTTGTACCGTCCGAAGAGGGGGTTGATCCGACTCCCGTTTCTGAAGAAGGTGTCCAGTGCGAAGAGGTTGGTCAGGATCCCGGCAGTGCCATCCCCGAATCTCACTTCATCGAGCCCCAAGGCAAGCCCCGGATGCATTCAAACCCTGCCTTGAATTTCGAAAGTCTTTATAATTTTATGTGGATGATATGATGCATTAGGTATAGGAGTTGTGTGCTATCATATTTGATGCATTTACCGTACCTTGTGATACTATTCTGGAAACCTGTTTTGATTTGAAAATACTTAGTATATGCTTAGTCTTGCTGATAGCGTAGGCTTTACAAATAAAATGTTTTCAAAAGTTGATCACAATATCCCCGTTGAGGGCAATTATAAAAACCTGATGTTGCTTATTGTTTATCCTTTACCTTGGCCGGGTCAAAGGTACTCAATAAGAACATGATGATGAGTAAGCTGAGACGCCGGTGGGGTGACTTGCATCAGGAAGGGCTAGTGCCCTGGTGTAGTGTCGTCCACTTGTGTCGGTTAAGGACCGTCCGATGTGGTGATCCTGTGGTCAAGAGGGTTATTGGATAGTACTAGTCGCATGCTAATGGTGGTAAGCTCCACTTGGCCTATCCATGACGAGAACGGACAAGTAGCGTGTACCCACCCTACGGGCGCACCGTGGAAGGGGACCACGGCGTAGGGAGGTGGAGTAATCGTACAACCCGCTCGGTATGGAGAAATCCGAGCGTTGAGTTGATGTATGTAAGATGGTCAGCCCCGCATACATCGTGTGGCTAGAAGCCCCGGCCCGTATATATAAAAGCGGTTCGAATCGTCGTTGCTCCACGATATGGGAGACTTGACCAAGCGCCAACATCGTAGTAATGATCAAAGTTGTTGATTTGGAAAGTTTTGGAAATCGAGATCTTGTACGACAAGTGTTTGCTCTAGACTAGGATAACTTAAGAATGAATAGTAAGGATCAACATTAGTCGCTTTTCCACAAAGGTGTCTTTGATTCTTGCTAAAGCCTTACCTTGACTCCTATCAACCAGCATTTCTGAGTCTTCTCCACTCTTTTCTGTCGGGTAAGTCTTGCGGAGTACTTTTTGTACTCGGGATTTGTTTGACCCCCCCCTGTTGCAGGTACTAATCGTTGTTACTAAGTTCGGTCATACCAATGGGCTTGGCATGATCGAATATCTCCCCCCGAGGTGTTCTCCCCGCAAGGGTTCTATGATTCTTTCTTACTTCCGCAAACTCAGTTAATTTTTGTGTACTCAAACTCGATTAAGTTTTATAATAATTCTTTGTAAATCTTCCGCTACTACGTGTATTTGGATAAAAAACAGTTGTAATACTACAATATCTCTCAGAAGAATTTGATCCCGGAGGATTGTGGTGTCATCGGGGGGTTTCACCCGACGTAACATTCTCGAAGTTATGTGGTACACAAGTATGGCCGACAGAGGTCTTAAGGACAATGTCGGTGCTTGTGGGCCATATAATTTAGAAGGTTCCCGCGCCACTGCGTCAGCCGAGCGGGCAAAGCGAGCCGAGCCCGGCTGGGCGGCCGAAAGGCGCGGTCTTGTGGGGCGGGCGAATGGCGGCGGCCGGGCGGTGGCGGCGGCGGCGGCGGCGGCTCCTCGGCAGCGCGGCCTCCCTCCCTCCTCTCCGGCGGCGGGCCCTCCCCGGCAGGGCGGCGCGCGCCTCCCTCGGCGGCGGCTTGCGGGCGGCCGGCGTAGCGGCGTCGTCGTGGCGGTGCCGCGCGCGAGCCGCGCGACTGCCCGGCGATGGCGCGGTGTGGCCCCGGGCGACGCCCTCTTCTCTTCCTTACGCTCCCTCGGCGTCGGCGCGGTCTCCGTCTCCTCCGGCGCGGCCTTGGTCTCTCTCTCCTCCTCGGTTGTGGCGAGGTGGGGCGGTCGCCGTGGCGCCACGGCCGCTATCCCCCCCCATATTCCCGGACGGATCAAGCGATTCCGGATGAGGTGGCATCTTTCGGACTGCGCTGCTTGCAGAATGGTCCGCCATATCCGCGTTCGGCGGAGATGGCGGACCCAGTGCGAATAGTCTCATGCTGCACACGAGCACGCCCTTCCAGCGCCCGGCGCCCACGGTCCATGGCACGAACACGTCGCCCACGATGGCAGCGGGCGCCCGGCGGCGAGGAGTGTCATCGAGCCGCTCGAGCAGGCGCCCGCCATCTTGGTGTACACGGCCTCCCACGAAACCGATATAGTCGTTGGCGTGGCCGTGCTATGAGGGGATCACGTTTGGGATGGTCTCGAAGCGACGCGCGGGCCTGAAGTCCCGGCAGCGCCGACGGGCGCCGAGGAGGCCGAGCAACTCCTCGGTGACGACGACGGTGATGGTGACGCCGTCTCCTCGAGCTGCCAGGAGGCGGCACAGGTTCAGCATCGCGTTGGACGTGGCCGCTGCCGTGGTACGGCACGGCCACAGGTGGGGCGGCACGGCGGCGGTGCCATGGAGCCCATTGCTCAAGCTGGGTACTCTTGCAACTTGCAACACGCACGCGCACAGCGCATGCACTGACACGAGAATCCTTGAGGTGGTCTTGTGAACCGTGACCAGATCCGCCATTGGGGACGCAGTATTTATAGCTGAGTCCTGCTGCAGGGTTGGTTGTTCCTCTGCCTTGATATC
Organism: Chrysopogon serrulatus; assembly: GCA_015844335.1. Classification (NCBI taxonomy): domain Eukaryota; kingdom Viridiplantae; phylum Streptophyta; class Magnoliopsida; order Poales; family Poaceae; genus Chrysopogon; species Chrysopogon serrulatus. Next base: position 12,477 of record JADLZL010003899.1, read on the forward strand.
CTCCGGCCTCTGGCGAATGGCGGTGATAGACTGTGTTAGAAATTTAGTCATTTTTAATTTTAATTTAATCTAGAAAAAATAGCATAAATTTGTGATAATATGTATGTGCACGTGTGTGTGTTCTTATGGTTCTTAGTCAAGATTGTACCTAGTGGAGGGACCCATACCGAGGACATTGGCGGTTTCATGCACACTAGTTGACATAGTGTGTTGCTCGAAGTAATAGACCACAATGGGCACAAGACGATATTCGCAGCACGGTCCTTTGAACGCGAACGCCAGCAGCGCCTGAGGAAGAGGAAGAAGAAGATCCGGGAAGAGCACACTGGTTGACATAGTTGCTGATGACGGAATTTGGCTTTGCTGGGTTTGTTAATGGCTTTAATTATATTAGCAATAGCTTGTTCACTGTTTAGCTGAGAAATATTGCCATTAGCCGGTTTAATTTGTCAACAAGATAATTCGGCTGGTAATTAGTATTTTGTATTTGATCTATTAATTTGTACTCCCTCCGCTCCAAATTATAAGTCGCTTTGACTTTTTTGGTTTATCCATTTTGCTATGTATCTAGACGCATTATTATATCTAGATACATAGTAAAATGGATGTACTAAAAAAAACTAAAATAACTTATAATTTGGAATGGAGGAAATATTAGATAATGTGGTTCCGCGCACTGCTATAGAGGCACGAGGAGGAAAGGATGGACGTGGATTTCTTCTGAAGCTGCAGGGGCAAAATTATTATATTATTATCTACCACTACATGGCGTGATCAGGAATTAATTTGGGGAGAGAAATTCTCGTCAAGAAGGAAATATGTGGACCATGTACGTGTTTGGCGTGTTTGGTTTGAACAGGAAATATGTGGACCATGTGTACGTGTTTGGTTTGGACTCAATTCAGTTACGTGGGGAGGTTTCTTATTTAGAATATACTAGCAAAATATATCCGTGCGTTACAACAGGTGAAAAACTATCATATATTTTCGAAATGGCATCGAGAACAGTCATCTTCCACTACGACTGAAAAACTATGCATCTTCCACTGCGAGCGAGAGAGTCTCACCTCCATCACTGATGACTGTAATAACATGTTGCTTTGGGCCAAAGTCTTCCACTTTGACTTGCAACGGATCGACCCCATCTTGCTCTTCTTTCACTGACTGCATCATCGTCGTACTCATGGCCTTGCCATCTCCCTCGGAAGGATCCTCGTCCTCACCATCAGCCATGACGCTTTTAATTAAGTTCTACCTCCTGTCCTCTCTCTCTATTCTTGAATCAAGCTGTGTGAGCTTGGCGCTTTTGCTTGTTGAACAGCCGCATGCACATGGTTTGTGCTCGTCTGATATCCATGTTGTGTCTTCGGATCGCAGCGGATACATGCATGGCGCCGGCCGGGGTACGCCCAGCACGGCATCTTCTCGACAAAATCGGACGTTTTCAGCTACGGTTTCCTTGTCCTAGAGATCGTCACCGGCCGGCGCAACACGTGCACCACACTAGGCTCAGGGCCTAGCGAAGATTTGCTTACCTATGTAAGAAGTAACCTACCGAGGAAGTCCCTTTATTTCAGGCTCTAATTAGTAACAGTACACCCAGTCACCCACCACTCATGTAATGCACAGGTTTGGAGGCACTGGAGCAACGGGAGCGTGTGGGAGCTGCTAGACGACGGCTACCCAGCGGACGAGCCGAGCAGGCAGGAGATGCTGAGGTGCATCCACATTGGGTTGCTCTGCGTCCAGGAGGATCCGCAGCTCCGGCCCCGCATGGCGTCCGTTCTCTTCATGCTTGGAAACCGCATCGTCGCAATGTCACCGCCAACCAAGCCTACCTTCGCAGTCCCCGTAGAGAGGCCGATGATGGAGCCCGTAGCGGAGCCGTCGATCAACAAAGTCTCCGTCTCTGACTTGGAGGGATGTTGATGGTTACACGATTATCATAGACGAGGACGGCATGATCATTCAGTTATGCTCTTTCCGTAGAAATTACAGGAGTTTGAATTCCTTTTTTTCCTCTCAAATTCGAAAGCAAACACGTTATCACTTAGATGAGCTTTGTTATGTGTTCCGGTGTTTGGAAGGAACCACGCCTACAGAATTTTTTTTTCAGCCATTGATCTTGAAAAGTACTTAACTGTAACTGTACGTAATTTAGAACACGGTAATGATTTTGGTTAAGTTTGGAAGGACAACTTCATTCCTCCCGTCGCATGAGACGAAAAGATCGGTCGCAACTCGCCATGGGCTCGCAGCCGGCCGCCTACAAGGGCCTCGTGGCTTCCTGCCCCATCACGCCCCAAGGCTCATAGGCCCAAAGTCTTTAGACTAATCGAACTCGACTCTGGACGCCATTTCGTGTGAGCCCATCGAAAGGAAATGGAGAGCTGTGGGGCCTGTTTGGTTGGGAGGTCAATCCTTAGCCTGGTCTGTTGGAGCCAGCGCGGACTTGTTTAGTTTCCTGTATTTGGGCTTTAGCCAGGCCAAAGCTGGCCTCCGTACGCGCACTGGCCTGGCTCCGAAAGAACGGATCAACGATCCGTTTTTCTGGAGCCTGGCTTGGCCAGCGCTCGCGTGGATTCGTGTCACCCCCCCTCGCCTACGCCTACTCCGCCGCCCCCGCCTCGTCCTTCTCCTCCCCGGCCACCCCGTCCTTCTCGACGACCTCCTCCGCCTCCGAGCTCCTGTCTTCCAGTGGCCACAACTACACTCTTGTTGCTGCGCCGCCCGTCGGAGGTCGCCTGCTCCTCAACACCTCCCCGCCCCGACCCCTCAACGCTCCTCTCCGTTCGTCTGAGCCTGGCCACCGGAGGTCTTCTGCTCCTCCTCGACGGAGCTCGGCGCCACCAGGCAGGGAGCTACGGGATGGCCACGCCCAATTCGTGCGGATCTAGCGACATACGGTAGAGGTAGCAGCGGGCCTGCAGCTCTGTCTCTGGCCTCCTGCTCCTTGACGAAGCTGCTGTCAGTCAAGGATGAGGCAGCAGCGGGACTGCAGCTCGATCTGCCTCTCTCCAGCAGCGCCTCCGCTCGATCCCCTCCGTGTGCGTCGGCTCTTCTTGGGAGCAGGAGGTGCCATGGTGTGCGCTGAGCTGTGAAAGGGACGGACTGGATGGGGAACAGAGGAGAAACAGTAGAAGGAGGTGCTGAGGAGCTGAAACATATGGGCATGAATCCCTGGACTTCCTGCTCATCTGAACCGAGTCATGGCCGTCGTTGGTTTGGACCATCTGAGGCTATCCGCACTCTTTGTACTCTAAATCCATCCTCTAAAAGAAATATTTCATCCTGGTCATCAAGATTCTCTCCTCTATACTACTCTTTCCCGCACCCATCTATACTCTGTTAGTTTCCAACCGGTGTTCTTGACAGCCGGTGAGAACTCGATTCCGATTAAGTAGATGAACACAACACAAACTCACACGAACACTTGGAACACGAGAGTGTTTTGGTGCTGCTCTGGAACCGCAGCTTTTCTGGTGTTCTATTCTTCTTCTTATTGGAAACGAAAACAGCAGAGCAGTGCATCCCGCAGCTCTCGGCGCGTGATGTATGCGCGTCCATCCCCGCGCACCACGCCGTGGCTCACGACTGCATGCCCAGGCTCGTGGTGGAGCGATTCTCACGCCACGGCCTCCTACTTGTGCGCGGCATCCACAGCTCGGAGCCTGCGCACGTGCAACGGCAAAACAGAAAAGATATGTATGCAACTATATGCAGAACTCTAGGAGTAACTAACAAATCTCCTCCTAGTCCTAGTGTGTATGCTGTACATTGAAAACACCTATCTTAGAACGCAAGCTGCAGAACTGCTCACGTCCTAATGCCTTTGTCAAAATGTCCGCCAGCTGCTCTGTCGTTGTGATTGACTGAAGTTGAACCCTGTTCTCCTCAACGCACTCACGAATGTAATGGAATCTGACATCAATGTGCTTACTGCGGTCATGGAAGACGGGGTTCCTGCTGAGCGCTATGGCAGATTGGTTGTCGATCTTCAAGCTGATGGCGCTGGCCCTCTCACCCCTGAGTTCAGCAAGAAGGCGCGCCAGCCACACTCCCTGGCAGGCGGCAGTTGCTGCAGCTATGTACTCCGCTTCACAGGAAGACAAGGCCACAACACGCTGCTTCTGAGATTGCCAGGTGATGATGCTGCTGCCGAGGAAGAAGATGACTCCAGTAGTACTCTTCCTGGTGTCGATGTCGCCAGCCAAATCACTGTCGCTGTAGCCAACGAGCTGAGCCTTCTCCTTCCTTCGGTAGTGACAGCCATAGTGCAGGGTGCCAGCAACATATCGCAGCACCCTCTTCACTGCTGCCATGTGCTCGGTGGTGGGGTTCTCCATGAACCTGCTGATGTAGCCCACCGAGTACGCCAAGTCTGGTCTTGAATTTACCAGATAACGCAGAGAACCTACAATGCTCCAGTATTGGGTTGGATCAACAGAGGGGGCCATGCTCAACTTACTTAGCTTCAGTCGCGGCTCCATCGGGGTATGGCTTGGGTTGCAGCCCGCCAGACCCGCGTTCTCCAGTATTTTGGCGGCGTAGGAGCTCTGGCAGATGGTGATCCCTTCCTCACTCTGTGACACCTCCAAGCCGAGGTAGTAGTGGAGCAACCCCAGGTCACACATCTTGAAGGTCACCTTCATCTCCTCCTTGAACGTGCTGATGTCGGCGTTGTTCGCACCAGTGATCACAAGATCATCCACATAGACCCCAACGACAAGGCGTCGGTCGCCCTTGCCGCGGAGGTAGACAGCATGCTCGGAGGTGCTTCTCTGAAAGCCGAGCTTGAGCAGCGACTCGTCGAGCTTGGAGTACCAAGCGCGTGGGGCTTGGCGCAGCCCGTACAACGCCTTGACAAGGTGCAGGACCTTGTTTTCATGTCCTCGGAGCACGAACCCAGGTGGCTGCTGGACGAAGACTTGCTCCTGGAGGACGCCGTTCAGGAACGCGGACTTGACGTCCATGTGGTGCACTGCCCAGCCTTCGCAGGCAGCGAGAGCGAGTAGCAACCGCACGGACTCAAGTCGCGCCACCGGGGCGAAGACCTCGTCGAAGTCGATCCCTTGACGCTGCACGTACCCCTTCGCGACGAGACGGGCTTTGTGCTTGGTGATGACCCCAGATGCGTCCTTCTTGGTCTTGTAGACCCACTTGAGGCCGATTGGCTTTGTACGCTGTGGCGGGTCGACGAGCTCCCACGTTCCGCTTGCCTCGATGGAGGTCATCTCGTCCAGCATTGCGTGGCGCCAATGTTCATGCTTCATGGCCTCCTCCAGCGATGTCGGCTCGGCGTCACTTGCCAGCAACAGGTGCTCCTCCAGCTCTCGGTCGGTGAGCCCGGGTGTCGCAGCTGGCCCCAGCACGTTGTCGATGTGCCGGAACCGGAGGGGGGCGTCGTTGTCGTGGTCGGCGTCCAGGAGCTCCCCAGCACCAGTGCTTGGTGGGGAGGCGAACTCAATGTCGTGGTGCTGAGGCAGGGCCGACGATGAACCAGGCGAGCTGTGTGTTGGGGACTGCGGTGCCGTGGGCGACGTTGAGGCGTACGTCGTCGTTCTTGTGGTGGTGATCACGCCTGGCTCCTCCGTGGTGGGTTCCTCCACGACGAAGTCCGTGAAGTCCAGTCGGCCGGCCAGGCCAAGCCCCTTGTCTTTGCTTCGTCGAAGACGACGTCTCGGCTCACATGGACACGCCGGGTTGCAGGATCGTAGGCGCGATACGCCTTTGACCCCGGCTCGTACCCGACGAAGATCATCCGATGGCTCCGGTCCTCCAGCTTCGACAGGTTGGGGTTCGTCACCTTGACATGAGCGATGCACCCAAATGTGCGGAGGTGATGCACCGCCGGTGTGCTTCCCGTCCAGAGCTCATACGGGGTCTTGCCTCCGATGGCTTTCGATGATGACCGATTCAGCAGGTACACGGCCGTCATCACAGCCTCCCCCCAGAACACATTGGGGAGAGCCTTCGCCTTCAGCATGCTCCGGGCCGTCCCCACGACGGTCTGATTTCGGCGCTCCACGACGCCGTTCTGCTGAGGAGTGTACGGCACCGTCAGTTCCCGTCGAACGCCAAGCTGGGCGCAGTACTCGGTGAAGTCGTTCGCGGCGAACTCCCCGCCACGGTTTGTGCGGAGAGCTAGCAGCTTCTTGCCTGACTTGCGTTCAGCTGCCGCCTGGACTCGCTTGATTGCCGATGCAGCCGAGTCCTTGGAAGGAAGCAAGCACGCCCACATGTAACGTGAGTAATCATCGACAAGCAACAGGATGTACCGATTTCCGCTTGGCGTCGGGGGCGAAATTGGGCCACAGAGGTCGCCATGGAACAGCTGCAGAGGCTCCGTCGAACGCCAGAGGGCCTTCTGGGGACACGGCGCACGGCGCCGCTTGCTGAGGCACGCCCGCACACCGCTTCCACCTAGGTGAGCAGTAGGGCAGGCCGCGCACGGCCCCTCTCGCGCCATCTTGCGAAGGGCGGCGGTTGATGTGGCCGAATCGCGTGCCACGCCCAAGCGGCGTTCGTCGGAGGCGCGCAGCCACCGGCATCGGGCGTGCTATGGTGACGCCGAGCACGCATAGCCGGCCTGGCTGCGCGGGATCTTGGCGAGCAGGCGGCGTCCCTCGTCGCGGACGCGCATCACCCCCTCCTCCACGAGCACCTGGTAGCCGCCTTCATCGAGTTGACCGATGGAGATGATGTTGGCGGTGAGGCGAGGGAGGAAGTAGACGTTGGGGAGCGACCGGTGCTCCCCCGTTCTTGCAGTGAAGAGAACGGTGCCGCCCCCCTCGATCTGCGCGGTGGAGCCGTCGCCGAACTTGACGGAGCCGGTGATGCCGGGTGTCGAGGTCGGCGAATGCGCCCCTGGATCCGGACATATGGTTGGAGGCGCCCGTGTCTAGGATCCAGCGCCGTGGATCCGGTTCTTCATTGGAGTCGAACGCGGCGAACACCTTGTTCTCGACGAGGTGCAGGGGCGCGGGGAAGGCTGATGCCGCGGTTGATGGTGGCGGCGGCTGAAGTGGAGGCGCGTCGGAGGGAGCAGACGCGATGGCCAGCATTAGGGTGGCCTCATCATCTTGGGCCACATGGGCTGTTGGCCCGTCTCCTCCTTCTTCTTCTTGCTACGGCAATCTCGGGCCCAATGTCCCTTCTTACCGCGGCGTGGACACGGCTCGTCAGGAGGAGGCCGGTTCACGTTGGAGCTGCTCCGGCGTCGCCCGTTGCCGCCGGCGGGGCGGCCTCGGCCTCGCCGCGGCCCTTTCCACGGCCGCCGGGCCGGGCTGCCCCGGCCGGACTCTTGGTCCTTTCTTTTTTGTACTTCTCCATCCACTTGCTCCTCCGTGAGGAGCGGTTTACCGCCGGCCGGCTCTGCGGCGCGGGGAGCTCGACGTCGTCGGCCGCTTTCAACCTCCCCGTGACCTCCTCGATGGACATCTGTGAGATATCAAGAAGGGTTTCGATGGAGACTACCAGTTGTTTGTACCGGGAACACGCGACGCGGAGGTACTTGGCCACCACCTTCGACTCAGGCTCGGGGTCGCCAAGTGTTGCCATGCGCTGGACGATCCCCGTCAGTCGGAGGGCGAACTCCTCGATGGGCTCGCCATCTCGGAAGGCGATGTTCTCGTACTCGTTGCGCAGGTTCTGCGCCGTGGCCACCCGCACCCGATCGTCGCCGATGCGCAGAGTCTTGATGGCCTCCCAGGCGTCCTTGGCAGTTGCCTTGGTCGCGAGGGCAGGGACCATGTCGCCGGGGACGGCGCTGCAGATGGCGTCGAGGCGCCCGCGGTCTTCGTCGAACTCGGCGTCGTCGAACTCAATGGCGTCCCAGCAGGTGGCGCTGCATCTTCAGCTTCATGCGGGGCGACCACTTCGTGGTAGTTGGTCGCGTCAGCTGCGGCCAGTTGCCGGAGCCGTGCCCCTCGCGGATGATGCGCTCGACAGCGACCTCCTTCGCGGACGGCGTGCGTCGCCCTGGGAGGGGCCGATTTGTGATCACCGCGGCGAGGGGCGACGCCGTGGGGGAGCGTGAGTGCGGTGGGGTCTTGCCGCCGGAACCGTCGCCCTTCTCCCCGCATGCTCTTCGGGCGGCGGTGACGACATGATCGTCGCGAGCTCGATCGATCCTAGCTCTGATGCCACTTGTTAGTTTCCCAACCGGTGTTCTTGACAGCCGGTGAGAACTCGATTCCGATCAAGTAGATGAACACAACACAAACTCACACGAACACTTGGAACACGAGAGTGTTTTGGTGCTGCGCCGGAACCGCAGGCTTTTCCGGTGTTCTATTCTTCTTCTTATTGGAAACGAAAAACAGCAGAGCAGTGCATCCCGCAGCTCTCGGCGCGTGATGTATGCGCGTCCATCCCCGCGCACCACGCCGTGGCTCACGACTGCATGCCCAGGCTCGTGGTGGAGCGATTCTCACGCCACGGCCTCCTACTTGTGCGCGGCATCCACAGCTTGGAGCCTGCGCACGTGCAACGGCAAAACAGAAAAGATATGTATGCAACTATATGCAGAACGCTAGGAGTAACTAACACTCTATACCATCCTTTATCCACGTAGGGCCCACTTGTCAGTTATTTTTTAATAATAAAACCAACCGGCCGGCCCACACTCTTCCCATCCCATCCCTCTTCTCTCTCTCTCTCTCTCTCTCTCTCGTCCGGCCGGGCGTCCGGCTTGCGGGCGGGCGCGGCCCTCCCCCAGCGCTTCCCAAGGGGCGCGAAAAGCGGCGGGGCGCGGGCGGGGGCTCACAGCAGTGGGCGCGCCGCCTCGGAGGCGGCCGGTGCTCGCACGCGGCCGGAGGCGGCGGTCCTCCTCGGCGCTGTGCTCGCCCGCGGCCATGGCGCGGGCGTCCCTCCTTTCTCCTCGCGCGACCCGGCGGCCATGGAGGAAAGCGGCGGCGGGCAAGGCTGCCGGCGGGCGGGAGTGCGCTGTGGGTTGCCGTCAGCGGCGCGGCGCGGGCGCGCGGGCTCAAAAGTTGCGCCAAGGAGCTGGACGCTGCGCCGCCCGGGCTGCCCAGCGCAGCCTTGATCCAGCCGCCGCTGGGGCGAGCGCCTTGGCGGCGAAGCCTGCACGGTGGCGCGGCGGCGGCGGCCGCAGCAGCGATGCGGCTGGATGCGGCGCCGGGCGGCCGCAGGCGGCGGCCCCGCGAAAACGCTGCGCCCGGCCGAGCTCACGCGGCTTCCGGCGGGCGCTACCGCTCAGTGCCCCCCCTCCTCCCCCGGTCCTTCTCTCTCTCCATCTTCGGTGGGTCCCGTCTGTCGTTTCCCGGACGCCCGGTATTGCGTATTGTCCCCGGGACGGAGCCGAGGATACCGGCTGCGCTGGCCGTTTCCCGGACGCCGCTGCGGCGTTTTTCATCCAGGAAAGCGCGCCCCGGATGGGTTTCGGGACCCGTGCGGTTAGTCCGAGACAGGCTTAAGTTCTCACTTCCAGTATGTGTTGCGTTACGGTATGTTCCAGCTCAAACTGGTTTCATTTTCAATTAATTTTCCCATCTCTCTACTGTTGGCTTGTTTCAATCAAAGCTTCCTTGTACTGGCCGAGAATGAGAAGCAGCACGGCCACGGAACGGCACGCTCACCGCTTGTTTGACGAAATTGTTCGGAGAGGTAAGCTTATCAATTTAGATAAGGGGGTGATTGTATCAAAACAAACCAGACAATCAAACACACTTTGAGGCTAACCAGGCTATGACAGTACAGACAATCATACAATCGGCAGTTGGCTTCATGGGAACAAGCTAAGACTACCCCAGGCTAGAATTCTAGCCAGGCTAGAAGTTGTCCAGGAAACCAAACACACCCGTAGAGCCCAACGGGCTGATGGGCAATACCCTGCTTAACATGAATTGTATCACCACATATTTATTGCTTGTTTCTTTGGTTAAATTTCCGTTCGCTTTGTTGATACAAGAGAGCTCGCCATCGAGAGACCGGCGGACCACGCAGAAGCGAAGCGAGCCAGCAACCTGCGCCTGCACTGCAGAGGATGCAGTCGCTGTCCTCGGTACCTGGAGCCATGTGGAACGTGCTCCCCATCCTCTTCCTCAGCTCGTCCCTTGCTCGTCGCAACCACCTTCTCCGACGACCATCGTCCATCGTACACCGACTGCCCAATAACAACACGAACTACACGCGCGGCAGCGCATTCCAGGCCAACCTCGACGCTCTCCGGAGTCTCCGATCCTCCCTCCCCGCCGCCGCGTCCGCGTCCTCCGGGTTCACCTACAAACGTCACCGGCCTCGGGCCCAGCCAGGCGTACGGCCTCGGGCCCAGCCACGCCGGGTCGCCGGCACCGACGTCAACGTGACGGCGTGCCTCGACAGCTCGGCGCGCCACATGACATGACCGCCACCTGCCCCGACCATAAGCAAGCCATGCTCATCTACGACGAGTACCTGCTGCGGCACTACGAGCGAGCTTCTTCGGCGCGGTCGACATGTCGGTGACGGTCTGGGCGTGGAACGCCGAGAACGCGACGTAGCCAGAGGAGTTCAGGTCGCGGCTCGGCGAGCTGATGAGCAACCTCACGGCGACGGTGGCGTTCGCGTCCCCGCGCATGTTCGCGGCCGGGGGAGACCGCCGTCACGCCCTTCGTGAACATCTTCGGCATGGTGCAGTGCAAGCGGGACCTCGCCGCCGATGACCCCGCTGCCTAACCAGCGCCGTCGCGTTCATGCCGAACAGCTGCGATAGGAAGCAAGGTGGCCAGGTCTTCTACCGCTACCGGACCTGGTCCATCCGGTTCGTGGTGTACCCGTTCTACAATGTCCAGGCCGCCCAGCTGGAGGCCATGCTGCCGGCCGCGGCTCTGGTTCCCGGAGTTGGGTCGATCAACGGCAGCAACCACTCCGTGTGCCCGGAAATATACCGGTGAGACAACGACCGAAGTCTTCGGTCTATCGTCCTGTCCACGTTTGCCTCGTTAAGCAGTTAACCTGTCCACTGTCCGTACTCCGTAACACACACTCCACTAGTGTCGAGGGACCACTTATTACATTAGTTTCTTGTTTTTGGACATTTTCGTTTCAATCTTTGCGTCTTGACTGGCTGGACATGGCAAACCTGGTTGAAAGTTGACTGCACGGGCGACTTCTTTTCCAAAACATGAGATCTGTTTCTCATTTCGCTATAGAGAAACAAAAACGCGATGTCTTCTGGTGGTACAGTTAAATTTCAGAAGAATTTTCCGCGGTGGCAAACCTTCACTGGAGCGCACAGTGAGGACAGCTATTTTTGTGTCAATTCCTATTTCTGTGACTTTGTTGGTCCTACTGCTAGTCGCTATCTATCTCTGCAAGAGGACTATAAAGCCATGCAATTTCAACTTTGAAATTTTAGCTACCTAAACTCGTAGGTGGATCCAACCTAAACGATAAGTGGTATACAGCAATACAAGTCTGAACATCTTATGTCATATTGACAATGAGATAGCTGAATTTTGGCGTTCCATGATTCTGGTAATGGAGTTGACAATTCTTGTCATGGACCAAAAAGGGTACTTTACCAATTCTGCAGCCCAATTCAGCAAGCAAGCAGGCAAGGCCTGAGGCCTGAGCGAGACGCGGTGCTGCATGTGAAAGAAAAAAAAAAAGAAGAAAAGAACAAGAAAGAAGTAGACACACAAACTACATGTTTAAAGGTAAATAAATTCTTGTAATTCAGAAGCAAACCTCCTCTGTCTCTCTCTCTCTCTTAAGAAAACAAAGAAACAAACCCCTAAAAAAACATGAACCAGAATCCATAAACATCCAAGTTCATTGATCGATCGACGTCGTGCATGCTGATGTTGATCCATCAACGCGGCTCCAAGTTAGAAAAGGAGGCTTCATTGATGGACATGAACTGACCCCGAGCTGCTGCCATCGCCCTCGCACCCTGGCCATCCGTCCCCGTCACGGGCACCACCCCATCCGCGGTCACCGTGAGACCATGGTTCGGCATCGCGAAGGCTGGGGCGACGGGCGCCGGCAGCGTGATGGAGCGGCTGTTGAGCATGACGACGACCGACGCCATGGTGGGGCGGAGGTGGGGGTCCTCCTGGACGCAGAGCAGACCGACGTGGATGCACCTCAGCATCTCCTGCGGCCGGCGCCCCTCGTCGGGGCACCCCTCCAGCAGCGGCTGCACGCTCCGGCGGCTCCACTGCCTCCAAACCTGCCTCTTACAGTAGGAGTTAGGGTACCAAAAAAAAAAGGTTTGATGCTTCGTCATGACAGTAATAAAGAGGAATCCATACGTAGGTAAGAAGATCTTCAGAGGGTCCTGAAGCATAGGTGTACGAGTTGCGCCGGCCGGTGACTATTTCGAGGACGACAAGGACGCCAAAGCTGAACACGTCCGATTTGGCCGAGAAGATGCCGTGCAGGGCGTACTCTGGCGCCATGTACCCGCTGCATGCATTTCAAATGTCAACACCCACACTCGTGATCTCCCACCAGGGGTTAACTCTGACTACTAGAGCTTAGAGGCAGCCGGCAGGTAAACTTACTAGGGCCTTGTTCAGATCGCAACTTTCTGCAATCTGAGCAACTGTAGCGCTTTCGTTTGTATTTGGCAAATATTATCCAATCGTGGTCTAACTAGACTCAAAAGATTCATCTCATGATTTACAACTAAACTGTGTAATTAGTTATTTTTTCTACTTACATTTAATACTCCATGAATGCGGATATAAATTTGATGTGATGGAGAGAGAGTGAAAAAACTTGCGAAAGTAGGTGAAAGAGAACAAGGCCTAGGTTCCAGCAATGCGGCTCGTGTTCCCCACGCTTGAGTCCATGTTGAAGAGCTTTGCCAAGCCAAAGTCCGAGATCTTGGGGTTCATGTTGGCGTCCAGCAAGATGTTGCTGGCCTTGAGATCGCGGTGGATGATGGTGAGCCTCGAATCCTCGTGGAGGTAAAGGAGGCCTCGGCTGATCCCCTCGATGATCTTGTGCCTCAGTCCCCAACCTAGCTCTTGCTGCCGTGCAAGATCTGCGGGTTGGATATATATACTGAAATTATTAGCAAACGGAGAGTGTCATAATAACAGTGAATATGGAGTGAAATGATAGTGTCAGGATCATGGTTGTCTTAAAATGTAGCACCAAACACGATCTTGTCGAGGCTGTTGTTGGAGAGGAACTCGTACACGAGGAGCCTCTCGTGTTCCTCGATGCAGCAGCCCAGCAGTCGCACCAAGTTCCTGTGCTGGAGCTTGGCCAGCAGGAATACCTCGTTCTTCATCTCCACCTGGCCTTGCTGCGATGTTGCAGCCAACCTCTTCACTGCAATCTCCTGCCCGTTTTGTAGCGTGCCCTGAAGAACATTGAAACCAGACCAACAACTAGTCTGTTACGCAAAAGAATATCCGCTAACGTAGATCAGGGTTCAGTGATTAGTTTTTAGGTTGCAGGTTTAGAGTTGGTTACATACTTTGTATAGTGACCCAAACCCGCCTTCACCGAGCTTGTTTTCTTCAGAGAAGTTGTTGGTGGCAGCTCGTAGGGTACTCAAATCATACAGGAGAGATTCTGAGCTTATCATTTCTTCGTCATCTTCACGTCCTGTACATAACAGAACAAGAAAAACCTCAGGCCTAAACATAGCACCACACTGTTCGTCAAATATAATGTACTGACATTGTTTCACCACTTACTGATGCTTGCAATCTGCACGTGCTTGTGTGGTTTTGATCTCTTCCTGTTGCAGAGACAGGCAACAGCTAGCAGCAGCAGCAGCAGCACCACAACAGCGACCGGGATTGACACGAGAAGAGCTGTCCTGACAGTATGATTACTCCCTGCATAGAATTCATCGTCGTCGGTAATTCAGGATAGAAGCCATTTCAGACTTTGCCAAGATTAGTCACCGTCCAAACTCTGGAATTCAACTCTGCTACTAAAAAGCAAACTGTTTTTTAACACACCTTCTTCTAAAAAGCAAACTGTTTTTTAACATTCTAAAAAGCAGGCACCTGAAATCTATCTTTGGTTTAGATGATGGTGTGATCCTTTGATCTTGCATCAAGATTCGTACATCCTTACATCAAGATCCTTTTATTACTGTAGAAAAGATGTTTATTGTGAATTGTCTTTGTGTCAATTTAGATTATAATCTTATAACTGTCTTACAATGGAAAGAATTGTTTATTGTTGATTTTCTTTATGTGAATTTAGACCAGTTAGATATTCATCTCATGGCTCACCAGTTAGATATTCATCTCATGGCTCACAGCTGTTGCCTGAACAACAGATGCTATTTTTCAGCACCTAACAAATGGCAAATCCCTTTTTAAGACGTACATTACGACTCTCTCAAAAGGTGTAACATCACATGTGCTCATGTTTGGAGAAGAAGATGGTCAAATTTCCATCTTCAATTTTGCGGAGTTAGATGAGAGCAAGTGTCTATCTCGGCGACAATTAACAGCAGAGTTTCAGGTCTTAGAGCAATCGTCAACTATGAAACGCGTATGGAAAGTGAGTGGACGACGACAGAAGATCCTAAGTGTCGACTACGAAACGCGTCAGGAAAGTGACGGGACTACAGGAGGTTAGAAGACTTGCATTGTGGACTCACCATTGCTTCCTGGGCCCAAGTGGTCGCTTCCGTTGACGAGCCCGCCTTCCGGGGCCGGCGCCGGCGACATCGCCGCCTCGGCGGCCTGGATGTTGTAGAACGGCTCGACCTCGAACCGGATGGAGCAGCTAACGTAGATGAGCTGGCCACCCTTCTTCCCGCTGCAGCAGCTCGGGATCGACGAGACGGCGTTGACGAGGCAGCGGTTGCAGTCGTCGGCGGTGGGGTCCCGGGTGCACTGCGCCATCCCGTAGATGTTCACGAAGGGCGTTGCCGCGGCTGACCCGACCGCGAACCTCCGCGGGGACTCGTACGCCGCCTTCGCCGCGAGGCTGCTCATCAGCGCGCCGAGCCGCGGCGTGAACTGCTCCGGATCCGTCGCGTTCTGCACGTTCATCAGGTAAATCACCGGCGTCATGTCGACGGCGCCGAAGAAGCTCTCGTCGGAGAGCCGCAGGAGGCAGTCGTCGTAGACGAGCACGGCCTCCTTCTGCCCCGCGCACTTGCTGGCGGCCACGTCCTGCGCCGAGCCGCCGAGGCACGTGCGGCAGCTCGACGTGCCGACGAGGTCGGCGCGGCACTGCGCGAGGCCGTACGACGCCTGCTCAGGCTCAGCAGGCGAGGTGGTTCCGGTGGTGTTCGTGGCGAACCCTGTGGACGCGGCGGCGGCCGTCGCGGGGAGCGATGAGAGGAGAGCGTCGAGGTTGGCCTGGAACGCGCTGCCGCGCGTGTAGTTTGCGTCGCTTGGGCAAGGATGCCGCCGTTGGGTTGTCGGCGGTGGCCGTGGTTGCTAGGAGAGACGGGCCGAGGAGGAGGATCGGAAGAAGGCCGTGCATGGCTCCCGTCAGCGAGGGCCCTACGCTGCTGCTGCTGCTGCTGCTTTCTGGGCCTTGGCTATTTTGACAAGTTGAAATGGTTGCAGATACAAGCAGCAGTGCCTGCAGGGCAGATTTTAACGTTACGTAGCCCACCAACTCGCCCTGTAAAATCAACAACGTTCGTGGCGGTTCGACGGCTCGAGCTACGGTCACTGCCCAAAAAGGCCAAAACATGGTGAGGCTTTTTGCTCGATCTGGCTCTGTAGCGTGCGCTGCTGCATCTCCTCCATTTGCAGAGATCCTCTGTTCCAGCTCCTTGAACCATGCAATTTGATAAAAAAAAGCTAAAGTCAACCGTGCAATTTTGATCAAAAGCCAAAGTCAACCATGTCAATTCGCATGGTCTTGCTTTTAAGGGTGTCTACATCATTTGGAGCATCTCCAACAGTTTCTTTATCTCAACTTGCTATCCATAAAAATTTGGCAAAACATGAAAAAACATCCTCCCAACAATTTGGCATCCCAACTTGGCAAAAATAGAAACTTGGCAAATCTCCCTCCCCACAGCGCAAATATGCGCGGCAGATATCTGACTTGGCATCGGTGTTTCCGGCGCCGCGGCCTTCTCCCACGCACGCGAAGCGGTCACGAATCCTTCTCCCGCGCGCGCAAAGAGCCAGGTCGCGACTCCTTTATCTGCGACTCTACGTTCGAGGCGGGGCAGGGGTGCGGGCGGGGGTGCAGCGCCATCATAGGCCGGCGGCCACCACCAACGCCTGGTCGCGCGGTGGCAGGAGGCGGCCAAGTCCGGGCGCGCGTGCGGCATCGGTCGCCTGCTTGAAGCTGCGCTGCTGCACGAGGGCCGGCCCCGCGACTACTGGCAGGCTTAGTCGTCGTGCGTGCGTTCTTCGACGCGACCAGAACCATCATGGATCGACGCGAGCTGGAGACCGTAGCCTAACCATCAGATACTTCTGCTTCCCTCTATTTCCCCTCGTCGATCTTCATGCCTCATCGATCAACTTGGGTGTCTGCAAGGGTTCGCGCTTTTTCTGATGGCCGGTCTCATGGTATTGGTAACACGCTAGGGTTCTGCTGTGGGTAGTCATCGTCTAGCTATGGTTCATGCTAGGTCTGATGATCACGTTAGGGTTCATCTCTTGTCGTGCTGCTGCCCTCTATGTGATGATCATGCTAGGTCTCATATTTTGTCGTGCTGCTGCCTTGTTCGCTGATGCTGGTAGCTAGGACTAGTACTTGATGCTGCTGCCGGCGGTTCATCAATCAGGATCACCTTGAAGCTCCTGCACGACGGCTGTGAACGACTGCTGGTAGATTTGGAACAAGGGATTGGACGACCGGGTCACTGGGTGGAGGAGAGGGCCGGCAGGGAGGACGAGACGCGGCGGCGGCGGCTTCACGCGTGAAACGAATACGCAGCTGCGGCGGCTTCTCGCGCGTGGAGGGAGGCCTCGCGCATGAAAAAAACGACCCGGAAAAAATGTGGCCCTTCTTTTTTCATTTTGCCAAGTCTAAAAATAGCAAACTATTGGAGAAAGCCTGTTTTTTTATTTGGCATATGGTTTTGGGAGTTGGCAAATCACAAGATTTGCCAAGTAAAATTTGGTAAACTCTTGGAGATGCTCTTATATGGTGGCAAAACCGACCAACATCTTAATTGGATATCGGATATCACGAAAACAAGACGATCAATAGTGCCTCCCCCGGTTATAACCGCAAGCAGATTTGGCAATTTCATACCAAACCAGCAAAATATAGTTAAATACTAATCAATAAGCGTTTAACACACTTGCTAGTGCTCACTAACTTCAAAAGATTATACGGCTCTATTCAATCGGCTGATAAGCTAAAAACTGTTGTTTTTAAGCTAAGTTAGCAATGACTAGGATCAGTTAGAAGCCTCTCTTTACCGTTCTTACATGGCAATAGCATGGGCCAGAGCTCTGGGTTCAAGCCGGCTTCTGTTAGCAGAGTGATAACCTAGCTTGGTTTCCACTAAGGGTGGATTGCTATAAATCCTGTCGGCCCTAACACGCCATATGAGTGTTTTTTAAACGAATTCTATTTTAATGTAAAATGTGCAAACCTTTTGTGTGACCCAGGAAAAAAAACATAGGGCTCAGCTAGATATTATATCTACTCACAACGCTCTGTGTACGTCTTTATGTTACAAAGTTTAGAGGCAGTCCGTTGATTTCTCATCTTTTCTGACCAACAATGCCGTCACTTCCCCAAAGGATAGCACCTGTTGTTTAGTCTAGTTTTATAAAGGAGAAGGAATAGAAGATCCGGTGAGATGCCTTCTGTCATTCTGTGCCTTCGCACCTCCTCTCGTCCCGTCACCGCTGGGCGCCGTTAAACATTTTGCATCCACCAGGAGTCCAGCACATCTCTCTTTCTCTACGCGCGAGAGGAGCAGGGCTGGGCGCATCCACCGCCGCAATGCCGTTCTTGAGTCCCCTGGGTGGCGAAGACGCCGACGACTTCTACTTCGGCTACGACGCCGGGTACCACCGCAGCGGCGGCGCGGGCAAGAGCGCCAAGAAGGAGAAGGGCTTCCTCTCCTGCCTCCCCTGTTTCATCCCCTGCTGTACGTAACCCTTCTTATCGATTGGCTGCAATCACTGCGTTCTTGGTGTTCTTAATTTTCCGCCGATTCTTGGCCTCAAACCAATCCCCATGCTCTCGCTGTTTGATTTTCCACCATCTTGCTTTCCCATGGTTGCCAGCCCCCGGCGCCTCCGACCCCATGGCGCACCGCCGCCTCCTGTCGTCGGACTCAAGCGACAGCGACAACGCGGCCGCCATGGACATCACCGCCGACCTGGCCCGCCTCCGCGAGCGCTACTCCCGCCTGGCCGCCGGCCCGCCTCTCCGCCCCCGCGACGTCCCCGGCCTGGTGGCGCGCCCCGACGACCCGCCGCTCGCCGTGTCCGCGCTCTCCTGGCTCGGCGGGGACCTCCGCCCGTCGTGCATGCTCCTGGCCCTGCTTCCGGCGCTGTTCCCGTCCCTCCCCGTGCACGCCCGCCACGCGCTCTCCGCCGCGGCCCGCCGCCTGAGTGCCCGCGAGGCCGCGCTGGACGGCGAGGTGGCGGAGTACCAGTCCACCTACGCCATGAAGCTGGCGTGCGAGCGAGAAGACCAAGGACCGCGTCGCCGAGACGGCCGCCGAGGAGATGTGCAAGATGGCGCGCGCCGCGCGCAGGGCCGACAGGCTGCGGTGGCGCGCCGTGGAGGCCGCCGCCAGGGGGAGGTGCTCGCGCCGGCGCAGGCCAAGGAGTTCCTCAAGGCAGATGGTTTTTTTGAAAAGCGTGCAGATGAGTTGAGGAAAGTGGAGAGGTGCAAGAAAGGTTTTGCATTGCAGGGGGCTAATAGTTAGCAATGGTTTTTTTAATATATAAAATAAAATGTTTAAATGTGGGCTAATAAGAGCCAATGGAAGATAATTGTTTTTTTTAGCAACAATGGAAGATAATTGATGGTTTTGTTAGTTGGAGTCCATTAGTCCATGTTTTTAACTCATTTTTTATAAGCTGGACTAAGCTTTAACCCTGTGAGGGCCTATATATATTGGGAGAATTAGGTATTTGGCCTCGGAAAAAAGTCACTTTAGGTGTATGGCCTTTTTTTGTTTGAATTTATCTGTATGGCCTCCAAACAAATTTTGGTTGGGTATTTGGCCTTCCGTCCATTCCGTGAGGGCAGTCTGTTAGGGTGTGCACTGTTGGGCGAGTGAAAAGACAATTTTACCCTTCGTTACATGGTTTCACACGTGAAACCATCCGGCGCCTCCCTGCTCGAGTTGGATACGAACGAAACAGAAAAAAAGGGAACCGGCACTCCATGGACGATGGCGGCGGCGGCGCCGCCCCTGCCGGACTTCCTCGCCGGCGGCCTTCCCCCACTGTAGATCCGCCCGGCGAGCGGCTCCCCACCCACGGCGGGCAGGCCCAGCCCGGCTGGCCCTCCCCCCACAGCGGCGGCCATGGATGCCGCCCAAGCCCCGACGGCCGGCGCGCCCAGCCCGGCTACGGGATGCCGCCCACGCCCGGGACGGGCCCTTGGCGCCGGGCCGGCGCGGCGTGGATGCCCAGGCCCCGCGGCGGCGGCCATGAAGGGAGTTTCGCCTGGGCGTTTTCGCCATGCGGCGGACCTGGCTGGTAGAAGCTTCGCCATGGGCGGCCAAGGCTTGGCGGAGACGCCGGGCGAGCTCGCCCGGGGCGGGAGTTTCGGCCGGGTGTAGCCGCCCATGGCGGCCCGCGCGCGGGCGGCTCAGCCGGGGGAGCTCGGGGCGGAGCACGCCCCGGGCGGCCAAGGCGCGGCGGGCTCGCCGCGGCGGCAGCCACGGAGCTCTAAAGACGAGCTCCGCCACGGGCCATGGCGTGGCCGCTACGCTGCTGGCCGCTACGGGCCGCCCGCGCCCCACGCCAGCCGGGCCACGGGAGCCACGGGACCAAGGCCGCCCCCACCCGCCGGTCGGGCCCACCTCCTGCACCGTGAGCTGAGGAAGAAGAGGCCCGTGTTTTTTTTTCATTTTGTCTCCGGACCGTGGGCCCAGATTCAGTAGTGAGATAGAGGGGTAAAATCGTCATTTTACCCCACACTTAACACCGTCAACCTTCTAAAATGGACGGAAGGCTAAATACCCAACTAAAATTTATTTGGAGGCCATACGAGACAAATTCAAACAAAAAAGGCCATACACCTAAAGTGACTTTTTTTCGAGGCCAAATACCTAATTCTCCCATATATATTTTATATCGAAGTCCTAGATAGAAAAGTAGAATAGGCACAGATCCTTCACAAAAGACGGAATTTATATGAAAAAAATTGATTGAATTTTTCAAGGGACTTATTCTATAAGTAAACAATTGAATGGGATTCGCTTGGACAACGAAATCAAGTGCGAGTCCCCTTTTTTTTATTGAATTAACTAATTTATTTTCTTTTTACTTTTTGATTCTGGATATTTCTTGATTTGGCATTATTCAATAAGAAAAAATTTCAACAAATTCCTTTCTTTTGAAAATTATGTGATAATTATGAGAATTAATCCTATTATTTCGCGTCCCCACAATTGAAAAAAAACATAGAGCGTATTGATCAAATTATTGAAAAAAAGCATAGAGCGTATTGATCAAATTATTGGACCCATGCTGGATATCACTTTTCCGCGGGGAAGTTGCCTTTGCTTTTTTTTTTTTTTGAGAGGAAGGTAGGAAATTTATTAATTAAGATCAACAACGTTTACATCCAAGAAAATGGGAGGAGAACCAAACCAAACATGACAGTCCGGTTCAAGAGTACAAGCATGCTTAGCAAGGTAATGGGCCTCCCTATTAGACTCCCTACCTTCATGTACAAATCGTGCACAATCAAAAGATTTTGCTCTCACATTTATATCCTGAATAATCATCATATAAGGGCACCTAGTCAATTCCTTAATTTTCTTGATTACACTTAGGCAGTCCGAAGCTATTATCATTTTCTTTATTCCGCAATCTTCAGCAAGGGCTAATGCCTCCACACATGCCATTGCTTCCAAGGTTTCAGGTTCAGTGATGTTCGATATCACCATTGCACTTGCAGCAATAAAATCTCCTTGATCATCTCGACAAATGACTCCAACGGTTCCTTTGCAAGTACCTCGAGAAACAGCAACATCTGTATTTATTTTGCATCGCCCATTTCCAGGTGGTATCCAGCGCCTAGCTTTAAACTTTGGTTGTTGCTTACCTTTTCCACTCATCTGAAAACTCTCAATATTCTTCAGTTCATCAATTAATTTATTGACCATTACCATTGTCGATGACGGGCTCTGAAATATACCATCATATATAGCTTTTCTTCTTGCCTGCCAAATAGCCCAACAGGTAATGAGGATACGTATACCATCAGGTTTTGAGACATTGTTACACATAAAAAACACCCAATCCTTTGGGTCAGAAAACCGTAGAGTAGCAATCAGCTCTGTTAAGTCCTCATCTAGCTGAGCCCAAGTACATCTAGACACTGTACAGTGTAGCAATGCACGGTCCCATGTGTCCTCATCTGCGCCACAAAGTTTACATTGAGGTGTATCAATCATGTTTCTGCTTTTTAGCACACTTGCAGTGAGTATTGAATTTAAAGCAAGACGCCAGCAAAAGATTTTGATTTTTGGTGGCATTTTCATATTCCACAATTGTTTCCATTCTTTCTGTATTTTTCCATAATCGGAGCAGCTTGCCCTGCCTTCAAAGTAATCCTCTCTACTTTTCTTTGTAATAACCCGTCCAAGACCTGGAGAGCTATTTGTGATGGGATAGCAGTACTGAATCAAGGATTGATCAAACGCATTGGTGACGGCAAAAGCACAAATATTTGGGAATGTAATTGGATTCCAAGAACGGGACTGATGAAGCCATTTTACTCAAAGAAACCAAATCCTCCTACACTGGTTTCTGAGTTAATTAACCATACTTCCATGACATGGAAAACAGAGGTAGTGGAACACTATTTTGATCGTATGGACAGTGAAGCTATCCTCCAGATTCCATTGAGTATGAGCCAACAAAATGACTGCTGGGCATGGCACTATGAACTGAATGGACTGTTTTCTGTACGTTGCCTTTGCTGCTCGCGAGCGGTATGCACGCCATAGGCCCAAAACTTTGTACCATTGGAACTCGACTTTGGACCATTTCGTGCAAGCCCATCAAAAGGAAATTGTCAACTGTTGAGCCCAACGGGCTTGACATGCCCACCTACCACTACTAGGCCTAAGCCTGTTGGGTCATAAAGTCGGTCGACAAGCGAAGCAAAGCAACTCCAACTTTCAGCGTAGCAATAGTAGCATACAGTTGCCATCCTCAGGACCGGGAGCCATGTGGAATCTGCTCCCCATCCTCTTCCTCAGCTCGTCCCTGCTCGTCGCAACCACCACCAACGCCGACGATCCATGTTACACCGACTGCCCGAGCAACACGAACTACAAGCGCGGCAGCGCGTTCCAGGCCAACCTCGACGCACTCCTCTCCTCCCTCCCCCCGCCGCCGCGGCAGCGTCCTCCGGGTTCGCCCACAACGTCACCGGCGCGGCGCCCGGCCAGCAGGCGTACGGCCTCGCCCAGTGCCGCGCCGACGTCAGCGCGTCGGACTGCCTCGCGTGCCTCGACGGCTCGGTGCGGCAAATGGCCGGCACCTGCCGCGACCAGAAGCAAGCCATGGTCATCTATGACGAGTGCCTGCTGCGGCACTCCAACGCGAGCTTCTTCGGTGTTGTCGACACTTCGGTGGTTGCCTGGGTGTTGAACACCCGGAACGCGACGCGGGCGGAGGAAACGCCGATTCTGATGAGGAACCTCACGGCGAGGGCAGCGTACGCGTCCCCAAGGATGTTCGCTGCTGGAGCAATCCATGTCACGCCCCTCGTGAACCTCTACGGCATCGCGCAGTGCACGAGGGACCTCACCCCTGATGACTGTGGCCTGTGTCTCAGCCGGGCCTTCGACTTCATGACGAACTGCTGTGACGGGAAGATAGGCGGCCAGATCATCTTCCGGACTTGCTCCGTCCGATTCGAACTGTACCCGTTCTACAACCTCCACTTCGACATGTCGCCGGCCCCAGCCCCGGCCGGAACCCCGGCACGAAGCACCGGTGAGTCAGAGTCAACGTCTCCGGTCTCCTGTCCTGTCTTTTTCCTAATTAATTATGGCTCATAGGCGTATGCACTAGGCTACTCCTCACATGTAAGGCGGTGTGGTCCTCTGGACTCTGCTTTCATGAACGTGTGTTTCTTGGACTTCTCTTTTCCACGTCGCGTATTGACCGGACAAAAACGGCAGCGTAATTGATTTATCTTTTCTTAATTTTATTATTTTGAAAAACAAGAGAAGTTTTCCATGGCTGTTATCCTTTTCATCAAATATACTCCCATGTTCTATAAATACATGATTTTTACTCTACTACTATATATTTAGACCTAAAATCTATATTTAATTACATAGCAAAATTTTATCTAGAAAAGTGAGAATTACTCACCATTTAGAACAGAGGGAGTAGTATACAGGTAGATATTGACAAACTCACATGGCTCATTGTTTCTTTTTCATGCTCACTCTTGTAACGCGCACGCATACACACATACCATGTCTCCGTGCATACTTTTGAAAGACTGAGTCGGTAGATTTCGAGATTGATTAGTTTATCGTAGGCGGCTCACCGTGTCAAGTTGAGCATTTAATTAAACTTAGGTGGAGAAGTTTCATAAGTGTAACACCCCAAATTTTTTGAAAATCTTAATTCAAAATTAAAGTACCTAAGCATCAATATCATAACAAAAGGGAAAAATTATTTTAGTAATGATTTGTTTTTTGCGATGAAAGAAGCATTATATTAAATAATAGCCGGGTACATCAACACGTTACAAGCACTACGGATTACACAAATATCAAGAAACATATTTTCATCTAAACTGTACCCACGCTGTGAATAGCTGTAGATCTCAAAACAAAACGTGACCGATGCTTTGCAGTATGTGGCAGAACCTTCCAAATTATATGGCCCACAAGCACCTGACATCGTCCCTAAGACCTCTGTTGGCTATACTTGTGTACCACATAACTTGAAAAGTTCTATCGGGTGAAACCCCGATGACACCACGATCCTCCAGGATCGAATTCTTACAGAGATATTGTAGTATTACAACCGTTTTTATCCAAATACAACAGAGTAGCGGAAGATTTACAAAAGAAGATTACAATATTTGATCAGAATTTGATTAAACAACACTTAACTAAGTTTGCGGAAGTAAGGAGATATAGAACACCTGCAGGAGAACACCTCAGGTGGGAGATATTCGATCATGCCAAGCCCCACGGGTATGACCGAACTTAGCAAAGAATGATTAGTACCGCAAGGGGTCAAACAAACCCTGAGTACAAAAGTACTCCGCAAGACTTACCCGACAGGAAAGAGTGGAGAAGACTCAGGAATGTTGGCTGATAGGAAGCAAAATTGACGCGGATAGAAGTCCGAAAATTAGTTAAGCGCCCAGGCAAACCCATAATAAGGCTGATGAAAGCGAAGCAGAAATCAAACTTCATAGAGAGAGATCATTTAGTGATTAATTTATATTGAAAAAAAGCCATTCCTCTTATCCAAGTTAAATCTTGAATCGATTATATGCCATGCCTTCTCTTTCCATAAGACCGATGGCCTCTAACCCTTTTGACCTACTAGCTTACCCAAAGACTTTTCTCACACATAAACCGTGACATGACCTATTCTCAAATGCCTCTCAACCGACCTGCTACCTGGAAATCCCCAATGCAGAGACAAAGGCCTGATCTTTAAATAGGAAAAAGAAAGGACAATTGGAACTTGTCACCAGCCTCATCTGGTGAGGGATCAGCTGTATCGGCTCAAAGAAGGGTACATAAGGGTGGAATAAAAACAAAAAACACTTAAGAAAGCAGGTACGGTTATTGAAACAAGGCAGGACTCAGAGGAAAGAGGCAATTGCTTCGCCCTATTTTTCTCAAATCAGCGATCCGCATAGCCCTCGATTTATGTGTTATTTATCCATTTTTACTTTTGTACTCTTCAAACTAAGTTTACGCTTATTTAGAGAAAATAAAGTAGTTGGGCCAGTTTGTCTCAGTAAAAAGGTTGAGATCATGGTGTTTGCTAATCTCCGGTATATGTAATTAGTAGGATGGATCATGTAATTGTTTTCCAGGGTAGGTAAGTGTTGTGGAATTAGGAAATTGCTCACGAGTACATATATGAGAGACCGGTGCTAAAACCTTTTCTCGAGATATCTTCCAAATTCTTAGGGTCCTTGCTCCGGATCTTGTTCCCCCTTAAAGGAATGTCTATATGGGGTCACCACTCTTTTCAGTAGAAGACTGAGTGAGATATTGAAAAAAGCCATTCCTCTTATCCAAGTTAAATCTTGAATTCCCTACCTCGCTTATAGCTCGTAAAACTAGGCAATCTGTGGCTTAAAGAAAGTCTTAGTTATTTGGAAAGAAATGTTGCAGCCTATCTGCCACTGAGTTGGAATCGATTTGCTTAACCTGCTAATGCACGGAGATTAGCCAAATTAGAGAATATGAGGACATCGGCAATGGTTGGTTTTAATGCTCGCATCCTTTCTTCCTCGTTGAGTCGAGGAGTAAGAAAGTATATTCGGATAGGATTTCTGTTGGCTTCATCGGGAGGCTCGCGTAGTTACTGATTGGCACCGAAGGAAACTCGCCAGAAAAAGCACTCCAATGCGGAACGCTGAATATGACTGGGGATTTTCCTATGGGTATTGGAGCGGGTAGCAATACCAGTTTTCTTGAGTCGTTGATTGCCTTCAGATACCTTGTTTAAAAAAAACACATGAGTCACTGGACATGCCAGTTTGATGTATCCCATTTGATAGTGCTCTACCTAGATAGGATATTATAAGGAAGAGTCTCTATCCGATAAGGTCAAGGTACGGCTTTAGCAAAAATCAAAGACACATTTGCGGAAAAACGACTAAAGCTGATCCTTACTATGCCAATCACTTGTCAATCAGGTAACGATTTCAAAACTTTCCTTCCATCAACTTCCATCATTACTACGATGCTGGTGCAAGGATCAAGTCTCCCATATCGTGGAGCAACGACGATTCGAACCGCTTTATATACCTAGCTGGGGCTTCCTAGCCATACGATATATGTAGGACTGACCATCTTACATACATCAACTCAACGCTTGTATTTCTCCTGGCCAGAACGGGTCCTAGCCACGAGGTACAGTACACCACCTCCCTACGCCACGGTCCCCTTCCACGGTGCGCCCCGTAGGGTGGGTACACGCTACGCTCGTCCCGGTTGTCCGTTCTCGTCATGGATAGTACAAGGGAGCTTACCGCCATTAGCATGCGACTAGTACTATCCAATAACCTCATGATCCAAGGGCCAAGGCAACGAACGGTGCTTAACCGACTCACAAGTGGACGATACTACACCAGGGCACTAGCCCTTCCTGGTGCAAGTCACTCCACCCGGTCTTAATTTACTCATCATGTTCTTGTTGCATACACTTGACCCGATCAAAGTGAAGGGATACCAACAAGTAACATCAGGTTTTCATTACTTTCTCAAAATAATACTGTTATCACACCTTTGAAAATATTTTGATTTGAAATCCTATGCTATCAGCAGGACTAAGCAAATACTGACCATTTACAAAATCAAAACAGGTTTTAGGGATATATCTCAAGGTACGGTAAATGCATCAAAGTAGGATATCACACAACTTCTAGCACCTAATGCATCATATCATCAACATAGAATATAAAAGACTTTTGAAATACAAGGAAGGGTTTGAATGCATTCGGGGCTTGCCTGCGTTGCAGAGAAGGTCAGTTATTAATCTTGATATCAGCATCTTTGGTGCATTCACCTCATCAGGGTTGGATCACCGCGAACCTTCTCCGAAGCTTTAGCATCGCAATCTTTCGCTCTCACGTAGACTTTTCTGAAAATAGTAAAAAGATCAAAACCATTGATGGGCTGGGCCTGCTGGGGCACGGCCCAACTGGCCCGAGGCGGCCCGGCTTCCACCTCCCCCTTTCTCACTCTCCCTCGCCTTACTCCCGGCGGGCCGACGAAGGGGCTGGGGGTCAACCCGCGCCTCCGGCCTTGACCGCGGCGGGCGGGTGAGGTGGCAGAGCTCGCCGCCGGCGATGGCGGTGGCACCACCGTGGTCGCCATCGCCCCCCGCACCTGCCAATACCACCGGGCCGGGCGGTTTAGGGCACGGAGGGAACGAGGTGGCGGCCATGGCGGCTCGTCGAGCTCGGACCCGGACGACGCGGGCGGGGGAGGGCCACCACCGACGTTTATCGAGCTGGCTAAGGATTTAAAAGGGTTCAGGGGACTCTTCGCAACGCGCTGCTCGTTTTGGTTGGGGCGGAGGTGAAACAGAGGGGTTAGCCGCGGCGGAGGTGAGCCCGGCGGCGCGAATACGACGGCGCTGCCGCGTTCCGACGAGACTACGATGGTAGAGCTCCAACGATTGATTCGTAAAGCCCCAAAAGGTCAAGGCGATGCGATTGGTGGAGTTAGTTGGACTGGAGAGGCGATGGAGAGGGCTGACTGCGTACGAGGGCACTGCGGCGGAGCTCGCTGAAGAAGAAGAAAGAAGGGGGGATTTTCGGCGGAGATAGGTCGCGTGTAGGGGCTCGGGCGAAGCTTGAGGCGGTGGTGGAGATGCCTGCAAGCTGGCTAGAGTGGCAGCGCAACGAGCCGCACGAATTTGACCGGCGGCCAGAAGCTCTGCCGGCAGCGAGGTGAAAGAAAAGAGAACGGCGGCGGTGCTCTGGTGCTTAAGAGGGCGACGGCGGCGTTTCCAGACACTACCAGCAGTTGCGCGAGCCTGGCCACGCGGTGAACCACGTGCTAGCGCGTGCGAATTGGCGGAGGCGAAGCCACGGCGACGTCGGCCAGTGAGGCAGAGAGGAGGAGGAGAACCAGAGCACGACATGTTACTATAGCTGTCCTCCTCCTTTTCTTCTTTTTCAAAATTACTTTGAAAATTGTATATAAACCTGAAAAATTTCCAGAATAGGAGCTGTGCAAAAATAATGAGCTCTACAACTTTTATTAAAGAAGTTTCATCAAATTTCAAATATTTTTGAATTTGCGGTTTGAAATTGAAAAAGGATTTAAACTCAAACTTTTGAGAATTCAAAATTACTTTTAAATTTTCAATAAAAGATGAAAATATCCAAAAATAAAAGTTATTCCATTTTCCAAGATCTATAACTTTTATTAAAGGAGTTTGGAATGAAACTGAATAATTTTTGAATTAGAGTTTAAAAATCAAAAAGGGGCTAAATCCTTATTTGGAAATCTTTTGAAATTACTTTTGATTTTTATTTAAAAACATGAAAAACTTTATTTATCAAACTTGTAGAGCTCAAAGATATGTACAATCTATATTTTGGAAGTTTTTCTAAATTTTGAATATTTTGAGATGAAATTAAGAAAGGGGTAAAAACTTTTGAAATTTTTAGGGTTTTCGAAAAGGAATTACAAATTCAAACTTTAGACAATTAATTAATGATGTTGTGGTACTTTTCAAACCCAACCAATGGCATACTTTCAAAGTACAAAATTCATACTTTGAAATGGTGCCAAAGTTTGGCAACTTTTATTTGCAAGATTAATCATGGTTAGCTCCTTTAAATTGAAAATGAAATTGAAATTCCAACACTTAACCAATTATGGAAAGAGTTGGCATTTGAATCCCAAATTCAATTTTTGTTCTTTCTTTGCATCATTTGACTTGTAAAACATGTTTGAAAAGTTAAACATAATTAGCCACACACTCTCAAACATCAAGGTTGGTTTTAGTTGGTTACTTTTATGAATAAAATTAAACATATAAGTTTAAGAAAAGTGATTATCATGACATTGATAAAACACCCTTCATGAAAGAACTCAACCAACCTAAAATGTAAACTCATTTTATTTAATTAACAAGCTACAGTAATGATCATTAGGCATGATTAACATCTCAAAACATGCTCAACATGCAAGACCAAGTATGAATCCTAAAAAGACTATTATACCATGAAATGCACTAATGCACTTTAATGCTTGGTTATCAAATTAATGACGCATATGACCATATGCTAATTGCATTATCACTGAATTAATAAATATGATACTTAATGCATAATATGATGACATGTTGGGGTTTAGGTTAACGTAACACCAGGGGTGTTACACAGTATGGATGACCGCACAGGCAAATACTTAGTAAAAAGCCTAAGAAAAGATGACCAATGAACGACAGCCAACAGTCATATAGGCAGAGTGGAGAAGCTTCTTTTTTAGTGTCTTCCTTCTTTTTCGTCACCAATGAATGAGAAAAGATTTATCTAAAACTTATTATCCCTAGTCTTTCACCGTGGTCAGATCTAACCATAATAAAACAGAGAAGAGAACGGAGAAAATTATTCCATGGCAACGACACCATTTTCGCCTTGATGGCATTGTCCAGAAATAAAAGTCTCCATGTTGTCGTACTGGTGAGGATGCTGACGCCGTAGTTGTCGCCCTCATCTTCAACAGATCTGCCATGGAGAAAATGATTCCACCCTGCTCCATCGCTGTCGCCGGAGAGGAGCAGATGGAGATACATTTCCAATACTAAAAAACTTTTCATAGAAAAACCCTAATCTAAGGACTCAATCTATTGAAAAACTTATTAAAGATGATGGATCCCCACTCTCTCTAGGCTCCGACGATAAGCCGGAGGAGGATGGAGGGGGACCAGCGGTGGTGGAAGCGGAGGCGGGGCTCCACAAGGGCGAATCGTGAAAGGCTTGGTAGTGAAAATATTGGGCACTACAATAAGGAACCTAACCACACTAGCTAAGCTATGCTCAGTTCGCTCAGATGCCTAAATGTTAATGCACATCACCTACTACTAAAAAAGCAAGGCGTATCTGTGCTAATTTTTTTCTATGATCGTATCCTAAGGCACATATTTTATTAAGCAGAATTAGAGATTTTTTAAGGTTGCACTGGACTCACACGTAATCCTAGGATTACCAGCAAAATCCCACAAACATAAATGAAGAGCAAGAAAAACACGAGGGGGACACTCCACCTCAAAACTTCAACCGAGTTGTCGATGCGGGACCGAGACGGTTCCTTATCGACATGATTCCCGCATAAGCGGGCCCACAAGACGGAAGTAAGAGAACCGATTCCGAGTAAATGACGTCCTGTCCTAGTTAGGCAGATAGAAAGTAACTTCTATAATAGAAACAGAACTCTCTCTATTAGTCCGACTAGGATTAGAACCAAAGCTCTGGCCCCTTTCTCTCATAAATAGGAGCCCGAGCGCCCTTATTGTAACAACACACAATCATACATCAATCCAACGCAAAAATACCAAGGCCGACTGGAGTAGAGCTTTTACTCGACGACGAGGGCTCAAATCAGGATAAACCAAGTGTCTCTTGCGTGAACCGCCGAGTTCTAGTATTCACCGAGATCCGAATCAACCACTACGGAAACCCCATGGCAGGCTATCGGTGGTTAAACACCGACAGCTAGCGCACCAGGTAGGGGCTTTCGGCGAATCAACATCAAAGGCTCAGCGGACCTACACACATTGCTCTTCCCGAAGGGCTCAACCTTCATCTTCAGAAGCTAGATCTGTGAAGCAGACGATTACGGAATTCTTCACGGTCGACTACTTCAGGAACCTGAACCGAAGACGTGCGAAATTTTTTCAAAACTCAAGCTAACAGAAGAAGGAACCTTGAATCCAAGTACACAAAAGTTGCCGAGTTCTTTTCACCACGGCCTCAATAACGCAGCGCATTCATATCGAAGGATCATCAAAAAAAGATCGAGTTCTTTCTATTACAATTTCGACAGCCTAGCACAGATATATCAGAATATTATCCAAAGGGCGATGGAATCTGACAATCCGACTTCAGGAAGCATCTCCAAACAAGATAAGTACTCTATCCCCTCCCTTTTTAATATGGATGATCTTTAGAAGAAGAAAAATCCGACTACTCGCTAAAAGCGCACCAAGAAGTATTCATGATCAGACAATCTCTGGTACCACCAGTCCAACCTAACTACAAATCTTCAGAAGAATCAGAGGCTGATATCCTATCTGATTCAATGGCTAGAGAGGGGAAAACTGATAGCCAAAAGACAGCAAGGGAAAGAAGAAACAAAAAGAGGGGAGGAAGAAGAAACCGAGTTCAAGAGCACAGGGAAGCATGGCATAAATACAAAGAAGAATTAGCTGAGTACAATAAAAGAAGGGCAGAAAAAAAAGCCGAGGAAAGGCGAGACACAGTAAGAGCCAGACTAGACCCTATTGACAAAATTCAAAAATTAATTGATGAAATCGACGCCATACCCCGTCCAAACGAGCCAAACTCAGGAATCTACTCAGAACTACTGCACAAAGAATACAAGATGACCGAGTACCTCCTCGACGCATACCCTCTAAACAGACGAGCCAAAGAAGTCGGAGAGTGTCCGCATTCGAAAGACTATCTGTCCCAGACAACAGCAGAAGAACTCAAACGCATCACGACTGGACGGAGAAAACAGGAGAGAACAGGGAAAGACTACCAACTCCTCCTCAAAGACTACTCAGATCTCCTACAAGATACAACAGCCAGGCAGATTCTGACTACAAGCCAAAATAAGTACCTGATAGATTCCCCTGTTTCACGGAAAAACTACTCACGGTCAGACTACCTCACAAATTCAAACCATCAAATCACTCAAAATATGATGGCAAGACGGAACCAATGCAATGGCTCAGGATTTACTCTCAGTCAATAGAATTGGCCGGAGGAGACGATGACACTAAGGCATTATTTTTTCCAATGGCACTAGAAACATTGCCACTACAATGGTTCGACAAGTTACGCCCGGGATCAATCAAAACATGGGGCGACCTCTAGAAAGCTTTCTGTGAAAACTTTGCAGGAATACTCACTCACCCAATAACACAAGCAGAATTGAAAGAGTTAAAGCAAAATCAGGGAGAAAGCCTTAGAAATTTCTACAGAAGATTTGGAGAGCTAAGAGCACAAGTACACGACATTACCGAAAGAGAAGTAATCGAAGTATTTTCATATGGATTAAGAGTAAGATGGATGTTTCATGATTTCTACAAAGAAAACCCTCGAACAAATGATGAATTAAAGAGAACAGTTGAAAAGATGATCACCGCAGAAGAAAAAATACGGAAAAGATTTCCAAACAATAGAAATAACTCAGACAGAAGAAAGAACCCAAATAGAAGGGACAATTCAGACAAACGAGACAACTCAGGGAGATGGAGTAACCCATATAATAGACACGAATACCACAACAAGAAAAGATACTCAGATAACACAGTGGCTACCACCGAAAGAAAGAAATATTCTACCCGGCTAGAAAATTTGAAGAACTCAAGAAGATGAAATGCATCTATCACCCAACTGGAATTCACTCAATGGGAGAATGTCGGATCTTCCAAGAAAGATATATGAAGAAAGAAAGACAGGAAAAAGGAGAAAATAGAGAGAAAAAAGAAGAAGACAATAATCCAGACAACGGATTTCAAAACCCAAGAGCAACAGTGGCAGTAATATTCTCAGGAGTCCCTGGCTCTAGAAGCAAATAGGAAGACAAACTAGCCTGGAGAACAACCATGGCGGCAGAGCCGGCTACTCCCTGATATCTAAATTGGTCTTAATATCCGATACAATTTTCACGAGAAGATCAATGGACGAGCGTCGGAAACGCAGGCCTCTACCCGCTAGTACTCGGACCAACAATCGCAGCTATAACAGTAACCAAAGTACTCATTGATGGAGGGGCAGGACTCAATATCATATTTGCAGATACCCTAAGAAAAATGGGACCAAAATTCTCAAAAATGATTACACCAACAAGTATACCGTTCTACGGAATAGTACCCGGAAGGCCAGCCATGCCCCTTGGTCAAATAACATTACCAGTGACATTTGGAACTCCTACAAACTATCATACAGAACTCATCAAATTTAAAGTCACAGATTTTGAATCATCATATCATGCAATATTGGGAAGACTAGCATTAACAAAATTCTTGGCTATACCTCACTATCCTTACTTACTAAAGATGCCAGGACCGTACAAAGCACTTTCTCTCAGAGAAGATCTGAAACGTGCCTATGAATGCGATGTACAAGCCATACAAATATCTTCAAAAGCTCAAGAAAAAATCAACTCGGCAACAGCCGAAATAAGAACAGAAGAATTGGAGATACCGGCAAAAAAGTAAAGCATCCTCACCACAGCTGAAGGAGAAGGTACTAAGAAGATGGACCTTAGGGACCGGCGACCCATCCAAAACTGCCACCATCAGTGCACATTTACCTATCAAATAGGAACTCGCGCTCACCAACTTCTTATGGGACAACCGAGACATATTTGCTTGAAAACCAGCCGATATGCCAGGAGTCCCAAGGAAGTTGGCTGAGCACAAAATTGAAGTCAACAAAGGAGCAAAACCAATCAAGTAAAGATTACGCCGATTTTCACCGACAAGAAAAAAGCAATAAAAAAGGAAATAGCCAAATTACTGGCAGTAGGCTTCATAAGAGAGATCCTATATCCAGATTGGATAGCCAACCCCGTCTTGGTACACAAAAAGAACACAGATAAATGGCATATGTGCGTCGACTACACCGATCTCAACAAACATTGTCCAAAAGACCCGTTCAGATTACCAAGAATTGATCAAATAGTGGACTCAATAGCAGGAGCAACTTTACTATCATTTCTAGACGCTATTCGGGATATCACCAAATTGCACTAAAAGAAGAAGACCAAAGCAAGATTTCTTTCATCACTCCATTCGAGAGCATATTGCTACAAAACAATGTTCTTCAGACTCAAAAACACAGGGGCAACTTATCAAAAAGCAATTCAGACTTGTCTAGGAGACCAAATCGAAAAAAAGCAGAAGCTTATGTGGATGACGTCATCGTCAAAAAAAAAAGAACCCGGATTCTCTAATAGAAGATCTACAACAAACCTTCCACAATCTCAAAAAATGGAAGTGGAAACTCAACCCAAATAAATATGTATTTGGCGTATCATCAGGTCAACTACTCGGATTTCTAGTCAGTCAGAGAGGAATCGAAGCAAGCACAAAACAAATCAAAGCAATAACCGATATGGGACCACCAGCGGATATAAAAGATCTGCAAAAATTAACTGGTTGCATGGCCGCACTCAACAGATTATCTCAAGACTCGGTGAAAAAGGCTTACCTTTCTTCAAATTAGTAAAGAAGACAGATAAGTTCATCTGGAACGAAGGAGCCCAAGAAGCTTTCGACAAGCTAAAAGCGTATATCAGCACATCTCGAGTACTAGTACCACCAAAAAAGAATGAAGATCTCATGCTTTACATCACTGCAACTACATCAGTAGTAAGCACTGCCATCGTAGTTGAAAGAGAAGAACAAGGGCACATTTACAAAGTCCAAAGACCAGTCTACTACATAAGTGAAGTACTCACAATATCAAAAGTGAGATATCCTCATGTACAAAAAATACTCTACGCAATCCTAATAACATCAAGGAAGCTCATGCATTACTTTAAAGATCACAAGATCGTCGTCGTAACAGATTTTCCATTCGGGGATATCCTAAGAAATCGAGATTCAACAGGACGAATCTCAAAATGGGCAGTTGAACTCAGAGCACTCAAGATTGAATTCACTCCAAGAAAGGCAAATCAAATCTCAAGCATTATCCGACTTCATCGCAGAATGAACTGAAATACAACAATCCACTCCAAACGCCATCCTAGACCATTAGAAAATGTATTTTGATGGATCCTTAAAACTAGGAGGGGCAGGAGCAGGAGTACTTCTTATTGCACCAGATGAAAAACAACTCAAATACGTTCTACAAATCCTGTGGCAAGCCACTAACAACGAAGCAGAATATGAAGCACTTATCTATGGCCTACAAGTCGCAACATCGCTAGGAATCAAAAGACTACTCGTCTATGGAGATTCAGCAGTAGTAGTTAACCAAGTAAATAAAGATTGGGACTGCACCAAAGAGAACATGGACGTTTACTGCGCAGAAATACGAAAAATCGAGAAGAATTTCCAAGGCTTAGAGATTCATCATATACTACGGGACTCAAATGTTGCTGCTGATGTATTAGCTAAACTTGGCTTAGACGGAGCAAAAGTGCCAGCTAGGGTCTTTGTCAAAGAACTAACTAAACCCTCCATCAAAAACCCAGCGAGGCAGTAGTCGAAAACAAGACAGAACAAGAGCAAATCTTGACAATCAGCTCAAATAACTCAGCGTGGATGCAAGTATTCATAGACTACATCAAAGAAAAGAAGTTGCCAGATAATAAAGTAGAAGCAATTTGGATCATCAGAAGAAGTAAAAACTACGTCCTGGTGGGAAACAATCTCTATAAAAGAGCCACATCGTCAGGAGTACTACTCAAATGTGTCCCAACATCAGAAGAAAAAGAAATATTATTAGAAATGCACTCTGGATGCTAGGGAAATCATGCATCCTCAAGAACACTAGTCAGAAAATCTTTCCGATCTGGATTCTATTGGCCAACAGCACTAAAGGACGCCAAGGAACTAGTCAGACACTGCAAAAATTGCCAGATGTTCGCAAGACAAGCCCATGTTCTAGCTCACAATCTAATATGTATTCCATCTGCATGGCCGTTTTCATGCTAGGGACTTGATCAAATCGGACCACTCAAGAAATCAAAAAGAGGATTCGAGTATATTTTCGTGGCCATCGACAAGTTTACCAAATGGATAGAATACGAGCCCTTGGTAAAATACAGTTCAGCCAAAGCACAAGAATTTATCCAAGAAATCATGCACAGATTTGGGATGCCAAACAGATTAATCACAGATCTGGGATCACCTTTCACAGCCAATGAATTCAAAAGTTGGGCACAGGATTATAGATTCAGCATAGATTACGCATCAGTCGCTCATCCACAAGCAAACGGACAAGTCGAAAGAGCCAACAGCCTCATCTTGGCAGGTTTAAAACTAGGATTATATGAGGATCTCAAAGATTATGGATCAAAATGTATAGACGAGCTACCAAAAGTAGTCTGGAGATTAAGAACTCAAATTAGCAAAGCAACTGGCTACTCACCTTTCTTCTTAGTTTATGGATCAGAAGCCGTACTACCAGCAGACTTGATCTGGTCATCTCCTAAAATCGAACAATATAACAAAGGAGAAGCAAAGAAAACAAGAAAACTAGAAATCGACAGTATGGAAGAAGTTAGAATCAACGCAACGTTACAATCAGCAAGATACATGCAAGGACTAAGAAGACATTATGATAAAAGCATTCAACCTAGGAGCTTGCAAACTGGAGACCTAGTCCTCCGAAGAATTCGGAAACCAGATAGAAGACACAAACTACTCAGCTTGCAAACTGGAGACCTAGTCCTCCGAAGAATTCAGAAACCAGATAGAAGACACAAACTACTCAGTCCTTGGGAAGGTCCTTTCATAGTAGCAAGAGTAGCAGGACCTGGTTCTTACGAGTTAATGACAGAAGACGGGTCACCAATAAAGAACTCTTGGCACATTACTCAACTACGACGATTCTTTGCATGATCAAAAGCAAAAGGCACTGTAACCTGTACTTCATTTTTCAATAAAATTTCATCTATCAAAGGGAGTTCACAATCCAAGATATGATAGCGTCTTTTCAGACCTAGATGAGAGCAAAAGATAAAGCTTGACCTATCCCGACTTCTAAATACAGAACTCGGATGAGGGCCCACGGTCCGAAAGATTCTAGCGTCTTTTCAGACCTAGATGAGAACAAAAGGTAAGCTCGACCTATTCCTACTTCTAAAATATAGAACTCGGATGAGGGCCCACGGTCCGAAATATCCTACCGTCTTTTCAGACCTAGAGAGAGCAAAAGATAAGCTCGACCTATCCCGACTTCTAAAAATATAGAACTCGGATGAGGGCCCACGGTCCAAAATATTCTAGCGTCTTTTCAGACCTAGATGAGAGCAAAAAGATAAGCTCGACCTATCCCAACTTCTAAATTACAGAACTCGGACGAGGGCCTCCGGTCCGAAATACCCTAGCGTCTTTTCAGACCTAGATGAGAGCAAAAGATAGCTTGACCTACCCCGACTTCTAAACTACAGAACTCGGATGAGGGCCTACGGTCCGAAACATACAAACGTCTTTCCAGACTCAGATGAGAGTAAATATAACTCATCCGACTTGCAATAACAAGAATTCATACGAAGATCCACGATTAAGATCATAAAGAGCAAATCAAAAGGCAAAGCAAAGAATTTTTATACAAAAAGGGCCTCAGAAAGGCACAAGCATCCTTACAACAAAGTAGCCTGCTACTGACCACCACTCGCAGGTGTAACATGTACTTCTATAAGTTCCATAAACTGTTGGGCTACACCTAAGACGTTAGCTTTAGCCTGAGAAAGGGCATGCTCAGCTTCAGGACTTTCCGCACCATCCAAGATCCTCTCAAGAGGCAAATTTGGATCAATCAACCGAATTCGCCCCAAGATGCCTTGAACGCCGACTTGAATACCCTTCTTCACAAAGCCAGCAACCCGGCCAGGCAGCATAGGCAAGAATTGAACCCAAGTCAGGCCAGCATCTTAGGTTTCCGAAGCATATTAGCAATCCCCCGAAAGAATTCCAAAGGGCCGACCACCTTTCTTCTGAAGCCTTTAAGCGACCCGACAAGTCTTCTATCGATGCTTTGGCCTGCAAAAGATCTCGATCAGCACCACGCCTAATCAGCCGAGCTCTGGCAAGGACTTCTTCAGCATTTTTCTTTACCTTCGCTGACTCTTACGGAAGGTCTTCACTTCAAGCTTCAAAGCTTCAGTCTCTTCTGAGTACTTCTTCTTCAAAGCTTCAAAATAAACAAGAAGAAGTCAGCAAAGAAAGAATATCAAAAAGGCAAGCATACGACAGAAGCATAAAAGTACCTTGGAAATCTTTATCAAGAAGCTTCAGCTTCCTCGAAGAATCCTTCTCAGAATCAAAGGCAGCCGACTTCTACCGCTCGCCTCGGCAACCGAGCCCCTCGAGCGATCTCGATAAGCGGCATCCTTGGCGCTACGCTTCAAGCTCAGATTTTAAAGAAGCCAGCTCTTCCAACAGCTTCTTTTGTGACTCGGTTGAGCCAAAAAGAGATCAAAATCAACGACATAATCCCCGCAAATGTAAAGGAAATCAAAAAAAAGAAAGTCCAAAACAAAAAGTACAAAAGAAAAAACAATAAATTCAGAACTCACACGGAATCGTTGAGCAAAAGAATGTACCGAAGCCTGGACAGAGTTCCACTTAGACTCAAGTCCCCTCAGGCGAGAACTCGGATCAAACTCCGCCTCTAGCTCCTGCACCAACTTTGCATCTCGAATCAAATCCCAAGGAGCAGGAGAAGAAGACAAAGGAGAAGAACATCCAACCCGATTACAAGAAGAAGTCAGGGGTTGAGCAATAGGCAGCTCTCCCCTTAAAGTCGCAGCCACGGTGACATCCGTGGCCGGAAGCGCAGAAGTCGCAGCCACAGAAGAAGCAGCTACCACCTCTGCCACCACCAAAGGCGACTCCACGGCCGGTTGAGAATCAGGTACGAGAGGTACCTGACCCGCAACCTCCACACTCATGGTCTTCTCAGAATCAGAAGCCGGAGTTGAAGAAACAGCAGTAGTCGACCTACAAAGACAAAAAACTAAGACCAAAAAACATAGGAAAGGAAAAAAACTCAAAGAAAAGAACCCTTACTGGAGAGCACAACGGAGAGCAAGAAGAGGCCGAGAAGGCGGAGGTGGCATGACCTCATTCAGGCCTCCTAACAACTCGGCGGCAGAAGAGGGAGGACCCGGCAAGACTCCCAAATCCAGGGAAGGAGTAGAGGTTCTCCGAGGGCTATAGAGATAAAGCCAAAAGTCAAGCAAGAGACAAAGCCAAAAGTCAAGCAAAATAACGGAAGAAAATCTACTCCGGATTCTAAAAAGCAAAAATAAGACAGCACATACCGATGAAGAAGGGGAGAATCATCAACATCCTCAGTTTCATCCTCGTACAGGAGGACTACATTGCCATCTACCAAGAAAGGAAAATCAAGACCACTCACAAAAGTAAAAACATGGCAAAATAAAGAAATTTCTCACCTATCAGAATATTACGTGAAGGCTGAGGAGAAGAAAAACGCGCCCGCTTCCGTGGCGCAGAAGAAGAAGTCCCCCCAGCCGCAGACCTCTTCCCAAGAGAGCGAGTAACTCAAGGGACGGCTACCGCTGGTAAGGAGCCTATTGAAGAGCGGGCTCCTTTGCAGAAACTCCCGGCAAAACAATCCGGTCGTCAACCACTTGATGACTAACAGCCGAAGGCTCCGGAAGAGGAGCAATCTATCCATCAACAAAGAGAGATGCATCAACATTAAACCCCCTGCCAAAAGGCTACGAAGATACAAAAACAAGTCAGAGAGAATAAAAAAGTACTCGGAAGCATAACAACAAAAAAGGCAATCTACTTACAGCAGGGAAAGGATTGTCGTCAGAATACTCAAAACCAATCATTGAGACCACCGTGGCCCCCTTCAAAATCTTCTTGAGGCGCAGAAACACCTCACCATCAGACAACTCGGTAGTGGCCACCATCCAAGATGGATCTTCGGCGCCAGAGTACTCGAAGCCAAAATGCTCCCAAGCCTTCAAAGGTTGTACTCGGCGACGAAGATAGCTAGCCACTATAGCAAAGCCTGAAGCCGTTCTGCTTAAGGTAGCTAATCCTATCAAAGATAAATTTGCAAAGAACAACAACTCAGCCAGCGCTAAGCTGCTCCTTCTCCCACCAGTCATTAGGAACAGACGGGAATCCAGAGTAGGTTTCAAGAGCTGGACCAGCGTCACCACTGCTAAGATTCCCAGCATAAAACCACTGGTAAAAAGAACAATCTCCCCATTTAACAAAGCAACGGTAAAAAGGCCAACGGATACATGGCACAATAATGGAAAGGACCCAGTAAACTCCCCAAAACACGGGATAACGGTCCTGATCCTGTTACTCACCAACAGTAAGATCTAGCCCCGTTACAGAAAGAAGATAAGAAAGATCCTAACACAATTGAAGTCAGAATCGTACAAAACAAGTCGGCACGAAGGCAGACAACCAGCATTCCAAACTCAAAACAACTTGGATTCAAAGAAAAGATTATATTTTTATTAGAACTTACAAGGTACAAGAATACAAGTCTTACAAGACCCATCAAATTCAGAAGAAAACTAAAACAACAGCTACAAGAAACCCCGTAGAATTCTGCCATAGAAAACAACTACGCAGAACCCCCAGACAACCAAGGTGATAGCTGTTGCCGAGCGGATCTAAAGCAACCTAGATACACCAACACAGTGCATCCAAAATTCGCCAACAGTAGCACTGGATTATCAAGCATCACATCGGGCCTCTCCAGCCACAAGTTGAATCAGACCCAATATGAACATGACAGCTCCAGCTCTGTGTCAGCCGGCTACTGATTTGCACCGGACAGCTAAAGGACCGTGCAGATCGGCAGCCTTCCCACACAGAACAGATGTCTGGCAGAGTGGAAAAGAAGAACTAAGACTGTAAAATGACCCAGTACAGGGCACATCTCAAGACTTCTTCTACCTACCAGAACGAGCCTTCAATCACAATGCTACTGTGGGACTAGTCTGCCTCTAATCCCTATCTCAAGACTTCTTCTACCCACTAAGAAGACCATACTGGAAGAAAAAGAAAGAAGCCTGGGGGCTGATCCATCTCACAAACAATCATCTTCATAAGAACAGAAAGTAGCACACTTTAAGATCTTGAGAACAACTGAAAAGAAAGACCTATTTATAGGACAAGATCGGTGTACATAGACCGAGTTCACCCAGACAGAGAAACGCTGACAAGACTTAAAGTTGGGCAGTAAAGAGCGCAGCAAACAGGCATATCCTGAGGATATCCCCTCACAGTAAAAATGCATAGCTTTTAATGCTCTAGCTGCCAACGCCCAACCATAAAGAGCAGATA
The DNA here is from genome assembly GCA_015844335.1 of Chrysopogon serrulatus. Taxonomy (NCBI): domain Eukaryota; kingdom Viridiplantae; phylum Streptophyta; class Magnoliopsida; order Poales; family Poaceae; genus Chrysopogon; species Chrysopogon serrulatus. The sequence continues at coordinate 53,531 of JADLZL010003899.1, forward strand.
TAAAGGACAGCCAAGGACAAATCAGCAAAAGAGAGCCACAAGCCATTTTTTTGACTTCTTCATAAAAAGAACTCGGCAAAGGCTCGAGGGCTACAGTTCTTTCTCTATTTTTTCTAAGATCCTCCAGCTTTTTGTTCCAAACATCAAGAGGCTCGGGGGCTACACTCATTAAGTGCGCCTACAGCACATGATGAAAAGAAGCACTCAAAGAAGACCTAAAAGATCAAAAGCCATCATCCGACTTCTTTTACGAAAACAACTCGGTCGAAGGCTCGGGGCTACGGGGTATACACCCTCAACTTTTTTCTATTTTTCTCAAGATCCTCCAGCTATTTATATCAAATAGCAAGAGGCTCGGGGGCTACACTCAATGAGTGTACCTACGGTGCACAACAAAAGAAAGAAGCCTTCAGGAGACCACTTCAAAGCATCACTCAGAAAACAAGTCGTCTCTTGAGTTCTGCTTTGAAATGCTTAGGGGCTTATCGATGCGGGACCGAGATGGTTCCTTATCGGCATGATTCCCGCATAAGCGGGCCCACAAAACGGAAGTAAGAGGACCGATTCCGAGTAGATGACGTCCTGTCCTAGTTAGGCAGATAGAAAGTAACTTCTGTAATAGAAACAGAACTCTCTCTATTAGTCCGACTAGGATTAGAACCAAAGCTCTAGCCCCTTTCTCTCATAAATAGGAGCCCGAGCGCCCTTATTGTAACAATACACAATCATACATCAATCCAACGCAAAAAGGCCAAGGCCGACTGGAGTAGAGCTTTTACTCGATGACGAGGGCTCGAACCAGGATAAACCGAGTGTCTCTTGCGTGAACCGCCGAGTTCTAGTATTCGCCGAGATCTAAATCAACAACTACAGGAACCCCGTGGCAGGCTATCGGTGTTTAAACACCGACACGAGTATGCCTGCAAAAAACATCTGCGCAAGGCTACCAACAAAGGTGGTGAAGCCTCGGTGGCAAAGCAACCACCAGTAGAAGACGAAGCATCTAGAGTAGGGTGGCAAAGCATCAGCCGAAAGTGACAGCAGTCCGAACAAGAGTAGGGCAAAGTGCCGCAAATAGGGTGTCGTCGCGCACTTAGTAGCAAAACATTTGCCATAGTGGGGAGATGAAGCGACAATGGCGGCAAAGCACCCGCCCTAGCAGTAGGGACGGTAAAGCATCCATCAAGGAGAGCACAAGCAACCGAGTATTTGTTGCGAAGAACCAAATGATAGTGACAACACCAAACACCAGGGGTAGATAGACCAATGCGGAGAGGAAGTTGCAAGTAGGCACAACACAACAAGGAAGCACTCCGGTGAGAGAGGCGGGGACGACAACAAACATGCTCCAACAAAGCCTTCAAGAAGATGCCAACAATGTTAGGAGAAGCGCACGAGGACTTTCATCCTAAGACCTACGGCCATGACCCATATGGAGCGTTCCTATCTATGTTAAGTTGGATCTGAACATGAGCAGATGTGATCCACCGTATGGAACCTAGCCCTACAAGCGCTATATATACTTTAGGCATAAGTTTTTCCTAAATTTTAGTTACTGATTTTTTTTACCATATAGTGTGGTCACAACATCATTTGTAACCTATGTGCCTTGCAATAGCCTCAAGTGTGGTCACAACATCATTTGTAACCTATGTGCCTTGCAATAGCCTCTCCATACACTAATATCTTTATTTGCAATTCCCCCCACCCATGAACATTTAGTTAGAAGATGGAAGAGTTCAAACTTGACTACAACGACTAGCAAGTTTAACATATATTATTATGATCATTTAGGTTCTATTTAGATCCCATAAACTAATAAATAGTTGGCTAAAGTTTAGTCCCTGAGGATCCAAACATGTGGCTAGCGGTTAGGTTAATAACTAGCAAAAGTCTCAACTAATTAATAGTTCACTTGTCCATAGAACCCAACTAGCTGGACTAATCGCTAGCCCTAATTCATTCAAGCAGACCTTTAGTATAACTGAGTCTGTACAACATGTCATGTAATATTCATAGGCTAGATTAGACTCGCATGTAGCTAGTTCATGACCGATCCTAAATAGTGTCTTGATAGCAGGTTTGTCAAAAGTAGCGTGGTGCTATCGGATCATGATTAATTTTACGTCGTCATGAATAGGATTTGTTTAGGGGAGCTTCAAAGAATGAAAAACAGATCTAAACACCACATGTACCGTAGACTAGTCCACCTTTGGCTCCCACAAAACTGTCTGGGAATTGGGAGAGCTTTATCATAGATCTAGATTCACATGTAGTTACTTAAGTACATTTATGGGACAAACTGAATAAAGCCAATAACACACACAAGATCTACCTCAAGGTGCGCCACGGGCTCGGTCGTAATGGAGAGAGTTGCGGTGGGGGCAGGGAGCACCGGGAGCGGTGACGCCATGCGTGGATGCAGGACGAGCGAGGAAGAAATAGAGCAAAATAGCATAAACTGCTATTTTTGCTAACTCCACAAATCTCTGAGATTTTAGAGCATCCTAAGGACTTGTTTGGATGTACACATATTCACATCAATCTATTTGTGTTGGAGTCGATTAGAGTTAACTTTTACTATTTTTTATCTTAATCCACTCTAACACACATGGATTGAGGTGGATACATGCATCCAGACAAGACCTAAAGGTGCTCCACAAAATCTATGGATCTGGAAATCAAATCCATGTTTTCATGGATCTAGAGTTAGTTGAGTTGGAAGTGTTTGGGTAGAAATGGTAGTTGGTTTTTTTAGATCTAACCTACTGGAGCTCTCTCAAATAAGCCCTAAGGACATGTACCTCCTTCTGCTGCTTTGAGTAAATAATTTCTTCATCTATTTGAGTTAGTAGTCTTTCATAAAAAATACAACTATGGAATCTGTACAATTCAAACTATCTTAAATTTAACTAAATTATAGTGAATAATATTAATATTTATGTCTTAAACTAGGTTTACTACAAAAATATACTAGCGGCCCCAGCTAGTGCCATTGTTGCCGTCGAGACAGGAGGATGGAAGCGCTAGAAGCCGTCGTTGTCCCTTGCATTGGCATGGGCACCACCCGACATCGTCGGCCGGTTGTGGTGGCCCTCCCCGGTGAGCTTCATGCAGCACACAAAGGGGGGCGAGGCCCCCCGCAACGCGCCGCTAGGAGAAGGGAAGTAGGGCCCCACCACCGCCATCCCATCTGGCGAGCGGCCATGCCGGCGGCTAGCTCCGGCGGTGGAGGGGCGAGTAAGGGAAAGGAGGAGGGGCTAGGGTTTGCGGAGTCAGCCATGTAGTTTGTGTGGGAGCGACGCGGGCGCAGGAAAGGCTCATAATCCCATAGATTGGTAATTTTATATAGCCATGCATGGTCTGTTTAGATGCTGTCTCTCAGGTACCTTACGCACCAGGCATCGTCCTAGGCGTTCAATTTTGATCACCTAAGGCTACGATCGCTTGCCTGGCAGGCACGCCCATGGGGGCATCCAAACAGCCCCTAGCGCATGTTGATTAATGGCAGATTGTTCCTCGGGTAGGTGTGACAGAACCGACCAATTTATACACGATCAATTATGAACGTCCCTGTTGATCACAGTGGCACGCACATACCATCACGTATATAAACCCGGTAGTCTGCCGAGTGTCACGAATGACCTCGGTAAATCAACTTTACAACCAGAATCGTACTCGATTAAGCAAATACATATCACATACTCAGCGTTCGCAGTAGAAAAGCTATTACAATAGGATGAAGAATAATGAATAAAAGTTTAGTTTCAAATCCATTTACAATAAAACATAGTTTAGAGAGGATTACCAAATCAAAGTTTGAGTGATATTGCTAGCTTAAATGACATCCTTCGATGAAGTATAGGTGAGAAACATATATAGAGTAGCTGTGCCCACCGGCTTTTAGTTAAGAACATCTGCAAACAAGTAATCCACCTGCAACATGGTGGGATAAAACCCTAAGTACTCAATTGTACTCCACAAGACTTACCCATCAGGGAGAAGAAATAAAAAGACTCCAAAGATAATGATAAGCCATATGTGTGGAGTTTGATGGCTAGCAACATTTGTGGAAAAGCTTGCTAAAGTAATCCTTACTTTAAGTTTTAGTAGTAGAATTAATATTGAGCTACTTAGAACTACATTAGCACCTTTCTATGTTATATAATTTAAATCATAGAAACTATCACTTTAGATGGGATACCCATCATGATCCTTTCATCATCATCCAATGTTTTATTTCTTACTATGTCTCTGCGATAAGGTATAAGTTTCTCACTATCCGGAAGAGATGGTGATTCAAATCGATTACACCAATTGGGTAAAGCCCGTATCACACACCCTCGCGAGCTAGCAAGGCTTACTCGAGTTACCGTTCACTCTATTCGAAATATAAGATTGAACCGTTTCGCAAAACTCATGGTCCTCCATCCTCACCAGTTAGTACCCCAACGACTCGTGGCCTGCAGTTGCTGCTGGATCTTGGATGAGTCCCCTTACACCATTTTCTCTCCTCCCAGCAATGCTAATGGTTCAATACCTACCTCGAACGAGCTAATCGGCTTCACAGTCAAAATAAGTTATTCGGCTGTTATGTGAAGGTACGTTCAATCTCACACCTAAACTAGAGTACGGTACGGTCCTTAACCAACTCAGATGGGAGAAACATAAGCATACAAGACCTCCATGTCCTGTAGCATCACCAACACCGAGTCCCGTCTGGTCTCCAATTATTAACTACCTCATGATTCAAGGATAGCATACATATCCCGTTGTACCAAGTATCCATCCTATATCTCGCGGATGACCAGAAATCACCCGGCTTCTACCGGTCTAAGCATGGCTAAGCATTTAAGGAAAATGTCCTACACATACTGTGGAATATTATCTGAAAATAGCTGTAGAGCAAGGTAATCATGCAACAACGGTTTCAACCAACTCCTATTTACGTAATGCACATTACACTAGACTTAAGGTGTAATAAAGTGTTTATAAAACAGAGAGAGTGGGTCATGCTCCAGGGCTTGCCTGTGTTGCAGGGAAGGTTAGCGGTTAATTTTGACATTGACATCTTTCGTGGAATCATCTTGTTGGGATTGGATCATCACGAACCTTTTCCGAAACTTGACCATCGCGATTCTTCTTCTTTCACGTGCACTACATGTAATGAAATGATGCGTGCTCAATGCTATGCGTGACATGATGCACGATGAAATGGTTTAGTTTGGATAACAACAAAGGAATGCTACATAAGGTTCCATGTGTGCAATTCTCTTTCTCTGATGACAACACTGTATTATCAAGTTCACTTAAAGAAAGATATGTGTCATTTGTTTTTAATCTATGTTGAGTATGTGCATATCTCTTCTCCGATAGAGAAGACAAGGATTCTAATTTACCCTAAGCATACAAGCATTCCATCATGAAAATCGTTAATTTAACATACATCAGTAGGTGCTTAACATAACAAGATTGTCTTGAGTATAATTTTCTTTCATGATACATCTAGAATTATTAATCACCAAGCATGCCATGCATTTGATTAACAGGTTTAACATGCATTCATACACAGGAAGATGTTTTGTACAGGATGCATCAACCAACTCGACAAAAGAACATAAGTACTTTTATTTACTCAGTAGATTAGTATAATTAGCGGTGGGTACTTAGGTGAGTAGGTCATATTTGAATTAGCAATACACTCATGCTTAGGCAAAGAACATCAAGATCATTTGTAAATTAACTAGTAAAATATTAATGTAAGTGATATATTATTTAACCCAGTTCAAGGTACCTTAATTATATAAGGATTACCTCATAGAAGTCATTAATGACCCACATCAAGCACACAAGGTATACTATGCTTCCAACAACTAACTCAGATTATAAAACAAAACAGGACAGCAGAACAACACCTCATTCATGTAATCATAACTAAAGATCTAGACATCCAGAAAAAAAGAGTTCTTAGAATTTTTGAAAAACTTATAAAGTTGTCTACAACTTTGCTATAATCATCTCATATTGATTTAATCCTTAACCAAGTCAAATAACCCAGGGAATCAACTCTGTCCAGAATTAGGACAGAATCTGTCCCTAAATTAAATGTGCTCATAACCAGGGCTATAGATCACCAAAATTAGTGATTCAAGACATTTTAAAAGATTATGAAAAACACTACAACTTTCTAATTATCACCACAAAGTGATTCACAAGCTAACTAAGCCAAACAATTCATTCTTTCAGATCTGTTCAGGAAACAACAGGAGTCTAACAGGGATTTTACTAAATCCATAACTCCCAAATCTGTTGTTCTAAAATCATGAAATTTTTGGATCAACTAGATATGGAAGTTCTCTATAACTTTTGTATTCAAGCCATCCATAGAAAACACTGTTATGAACATGAAAACTACCACTTAACAGGATCTGCACAGGTTGTCATCTCAGTCATCATGTGAGGTCTAGCTTACTACTTAGCCTTAAACAAGATTAGGCATGAGCAACCATAGATATAGATCATGAACCATCATTAACATAGCTAATTGTGTCATGCACTTAGTTACTTAAGCTATGACAAACTAAGTAGTAAATACAACATACATACATAGACTTCCATGCATACATGATTTAATGAAATACTTGAGCTCTTTTAGTTATTAAACCTACAAGTAGATTATGAGCAAATCAATAAGTAAAGCAATCAATAAAGACAATCAAAGTGCCTAGGAGCAGCAAAAAAGATGTGCCCTTAGGTCTTTATTCAATTACTAAAATACACTCAAGTCATATTATGATTGGCTCTAATCATTTTTAACAATTATTAGTTAATTAACAAATCATATAATTAAGGATAAAATTAAATATCTTCAAAATAATCTCAAATTTTTTTTGAAGGTTGGAATTGTCATAAAATAGCTACAAAACAAATTTCATAATTTTTTGGATAATTATTTTGGCCCACAGAAATCATGGAAGTTGCATTTCTTAATTAAAAGATGTAATTTTAACACATGCCAAAACTATCAAACATGGAAAACTTCTATTATTCAATGACAGAGCACCTCACAAGGAACACAAACATATTTACTTAATATATTTCTGAGCTATGAATAATTAATTATGAATTATCAAAGAAGATGACAATTTAAACAAAACTGAAACAGAAAATAAAAAGGAAAACACTTTTCCACTGTGGCCTGTTGACCCTGGGTAAGGCCCAGGTAGGCCCTAGACGGCCCAGCACCAGGCCCGGCCATGACCGAGAAAGTCACCGGCGGCTGCCTGCCGGCGAATCCTGCCGCCGGCGAGGTCTCGGGCGACGGCGAGGGTACCCTCGCCTTCTCCTTGACTAGTCGGACACAGCAAGCAGCAACACGGTTCGAATTGGTGACCGGAGGGGGTTCGCTGGCGTCCATGGCGGCTCGGCCGCGGATGACACGGCGGCGCAACGATGAACTCGCCGTTGCCGGTCACAATTGACTGGGCTAGGGTTCAGGAAAGCACAAGGGGGCTCACCATGACTTGATGCGCCTGTTGGCTGGGGCTGAGATGAAGTGAAGGAAGATGGCCGCGGCGGAGCAAGCTCGGCGGCGCGAACTGAACGGCGGAGGTGCGTCCCGGCATGTCCCAAGCCTTGCTGCGAAAACGGTGAGGTTGAACATGACCGTGGTGTTAAGGCGAGTGCAGCGCGTGTGTTGGTTCGGAGAGAGGTCCACTGGACCGTGCTGGCCAGGGTGAGGCGGCTCACGGCGGCGCTCTGGCCAGCTATGAGGAAGAAGACCCCGTATGGGAGATTCCGACGATGGCACAAGATTCCGCTGGATGCGATCGAAGCGCAAAGGTATGGCGAAGCTATGGGAAAGAGCAATTGGATAATAGTTGAGCGACCGCGGCGAATTTGACGGCAAGGTTATTTCGGCCGATGGCGAACAAAAAGAAGAAAACGAGCGGCGGTGGCCTTTACAAGCTTTTAAAGGCATTGGCGAGCACGAGGAGGTGGCTAGTGACTTCGCGAGCTCAACCACATGGCCGGGAACACGTTGCCGCGCGCGCGAAACCCGGGCGGAAATTCCCGTGTTGCCGGTGAGCAGTGTTAAGAAGAGAGGTGAACGGCGACGAGTTGGCGGGCTCCTAGCGACAGTATGGGCGGAAACCGAGCTTGCCATTCCCTCTGCTCCAGCGCGACATGATCAACAACGCGGGCGTGGCGTGGCAGCAGCAACCAAACGGCGGCCGGCACTCGGGCGGCGACGAGAAGGTGCTGCTGCGCTGAACTGTAGCCGACTGAAACCTTCCTGTTTAACCACCTATAACTCTCTGCTCAAGCGACCAAAAGGCAAACCAATTGTACCACTGTAAACTACTATGTGTGATCTACAAGTTTGTTTAAAGGATCAACAACCTACTCCTAATGGTTTGCAAACTACAAAGCCTCAAACATAGTTAAAATCAAACTGTGCAGTTCCAATCAGACAATGCAAAGTTAATTATAATTACTTAGCTATGTTTGTCAATTAATTAATAGTTAATAAACAGCAACCAAGCTCAACCAATTCAATAACATCAAAGTACAAACTTTGCACTATCAAATGATGCAATTGATTTCAAAATTTTATTTATGAAAAACTAAGTTCCATAGCCCTAGAAATTGAATTAAGATGCTAAATTTCCAGACTTGGAAATTTTTCCGTCCCTTCCAAATCCATGCTGAATTCAAATTTAAATCCACATTTTGAGCAAATTAAAATAATATTCAGCCCTGGATCCTTAAACAAAGTTTGTAGAATAAACTTTGTACTACAACTTTCATTTAGATTCCAACCCCAAAAAGTGAATAAATCTTATTTTTGCACTTTGGGCCAATTGATAACTTGATAACAAGCATAAGTGACAGGTATAGCTCATGAAAGCATATTTTGGCAAAAAGTTGTATATAAACCCTACCTCATATTTGATTCTCGACATTTTTAAATCATTTTTTAGACCATTTAATAAACATGTATGTTGCACATATAGAACTTGCATTATCACATGCTCGCAATGAAATGCATGATGATGCTTATATGCTCAGCGGCCTAAACCGGCCTAGGCTAGTTTTTCCGTAGCTCTTTCAACATTGTCTATATATCCGGCCGGTGCCTCTCTCGATGAGAGTCGTTGGCATCCAGGTGGCCTTACCAACCAAGATAAGTCTCACCGTACCTGTCTCGAGAAGTCTTTCCAGGAAGTGTTCGTGAGTTTTTTAGGCAAAGAACGGGTGTCAAATCTGCATGGTGGTCAGCCTTGCCATGTTTGAGTGTTCTTGATGTGTGCTAGTCCTTATTAGTGTGTGACCCACCAAATTAACGTCAATAGGTATATGTGGAAGCGTCGTCAAGCTATGCTAAGCGTCAAGCTATGCTTCGTCTTCGCATTAATTGCCATGAAATTGGCAGGCTGTTTGTAATAAATGTGCTCTGTGTAGGCGAGTGGAACTAACAAGGTCATGTTTAGATCAGTTAGGTGATAGTAGATAGTTATTATCTGATCTGGTCCACTAGGGGAAACCAAACAGAGGGCCTAAGCTTTGGTAATGCTTTTGGCAAAGGAGTAGCTTAAGGGCCTAATAGTCATCGTGTTAGGTCAATGTTGACTGAGTTTTTACTTTTTAGTGCTGCAAGGCTCAAAATCCGTCGCCGCCTCCATGACATCTCTTTTTATCAAATCACAGCAAACAGCATGTTTGAAAAATGCACACGTGTAGGCGTGTAGCTTGGATGCAGCGCTTTGTTGGCCCGCATATGGAAAATGGCGGTTTGATTTCGTCTTCCGAACTTCCTCGGCGATAAATGTTGCATGGTTGCAGGAAGAAATCGCACAGCCACGACACTTGTTCTTGTAACAATTCCTGTTGTTGCCACGCTTTCGGTTTTGCTGCTAATTGGTGTCTACCTCTTCAAGAGGAACAGAAAGCCACGCAAGCCTGTGCAGATTGCAAGCACCAGTAAGTGCCGGAACATTCCTGATGAATATCTGTTAAGACGGCGTATTGCAACGATCTTAAACATGACTGGCTCTTCGATGATTTCCTTACCAACAGAAGAAGATACAGAAGATATGATAATTTCAGAAGATCTCGTGTATGAATTGAGGACCCTAAAAGCTGCCACTGAGGACTTTTCAGTAGAAAACAAGCTTGGAGAAGGTGGATTTGGTACAGTATACAAAGTACAGTAACTATAAACTTAGAAAAAATTATTTAACTTGCTTGTCTGATTATCGATTAGGCACCGATGATGATATGTTTCAATGTTCAATGTTCTTCAGGGTACACTCCAAAATGGGCAGGAGATTGCAGTGAAGAGGCTGTCAGCAACTTCGCAGCAAGGACAAGTGGAAATGAAGAACGAAGTGGTCCTGTTAGCAAAGCTCCAGCATAGGAACTTGGTGCGACTGCTGGGCTGCTGCATCGAGGAACACGAGAGGCTCCTCGTCTACGAGTTCCTCACCAACAATAGCCTCGCCAAAATCCTTTTCAGTACTTCCCAATTCATTGCGACGACCATAATTCCTCTCCCCTTCGCTTAAGTGGAGTGGATAATAAGTGGACTAATTACTTAAACTGCTTGGCAGATGCTGCACGGCAGCAAGAGCTGAGCTGGGGACTGAGGCACAAGATAATCGAGGGGATTGGCCGAGGGCTCCTCTACCTCCACGAGGATTCGAGGCTAATTATCATCCACCGCGATCTTAAGGCCAGCAACATCTTGCTGGACGCGGACATGAACCCCAAGATATCTGATTTCGGTCTGGCCAAGCTATTCAGCATCGACTCTCGGGAGGGAAACACCAACCGCATTGCCGGAACATAGTAAGTTTGCCGCTGACCACCCAGCCGCATTCACATGGTTTGTGCTCGTCTCTGATATCCATGTTGTGTCTTCGGATTGCAGCGGATACATGGCGCCGGAGTACGCCCAGCACGGCATCTTCTCCACCAAATCGGACGTTTTCAGCTACGGTGTCCTTGTCCTTGAGATCGTCACCGGCCGGCGCAACACGTGCACCACACTAGGCTCAGAGCCTAGTGAAGATTTGCTTACCTACGTAAGAAGTAACCTTCTGAGGAAGTCCCTTTCAGGCTCTAATTAGTAACAGTACAACACTCATGTAATGCACAGGTTTGGAGGCACTGGAGCAATGGGAGCGTGTGGGAGCTGCTAGACGATGGCTACCCAGCGGACGAGTCGAGCAGGCAGGAGATGCTGAGGTGCATCCATATCGGGTTGCTCTGCGTCCAGGAGGATCCGCAGCTCCGGCCCCGCATGGCGTCCGTTCTCTTCATGCTTGGAAACCGCATCGTCGCAATGTCACCACCAACCAAGCCGGCCTTCGCAGTCCCCGTAGAGAGGCCGATGATGGAGCCCGTAGCGGAGCCGTCGATCAACAAAGTCTCCGTCTCTGACTTGGAGGGACGTTGATGGTTACAGGATTATCATAGACGAGGACGACGTGATCATTCAGTTATGCTCTTTCCGTAGAAATTACAGGAGTTTTAATTCCTTTTTTTTTCTCTCAAATTCAAAAGCAAACACACGTTATCACTTAGATGAGCTTTGTTATGTGTTACGGTGTTTGAAAGGAACCACACCTACAGAATTTTTTTTCAGCCATTGATCTTGAAAAGTATTACTTAACTGTACGTAATTTAGAACACGGTAATGATTTTGGTAAAGTTAAGTTTGGAAGGACAACTTCATTCCTCCCGTCGCATGAGACGAACAGATCGGTCGCAACTCGCCATGGGCTCACAGCCGGCCGCCTACAAGGGCCCCGTGGCTTCCAGCCCATCACTCCTGCTCGACCATGCCAATGCTCATGGGCCCAAAGTCTTTAGACTATTCGAACTCGAAAAAAGTCTACTTTTTCTCCCCCTAACTTTTGCGAAAGTCTACTTTTCCTCCCTAAACTTTAAAACCGGATAAACAAACTCTCTCAACTTTCTAAACCATGCGCTTTCCTCCCTGAAGTGGTTTTTGACGGTGGTTTTGCTACAGTGATGGTGGTTTTGTCTTTTTATTTTTTATTTATTTTGGCTAAATTTTTTTAAAAATCATAGTAAACCACAAAAAATCATAAAATAAAAAAATCTAATTTTATTGTACTCCATATGAATACATCTACACAGTGAATATATATATATGGTATGCTTTAGTACAAAGGTTTTGCTAGTCTTTTTCTTTTTTATTTATTTTGGCTAAATTTTTGAAAAATCATAGTAAATCACAAAAAATTTATAAAATGGAAAATCTATTTTTTTTAGACTCTATATGAGTAGATCTATAAATAAACATATGATATAGTATATTTTAGTACAAAGTTCTTGCTATAGCTTTTCGATCTATGAATTTTTTTGTAATTAATTAAAATAATTCATAAATATAGCTTCTATAACTATTATTTTGGACTAAAGCATACAATATTATATATTGACTGTGTAGACCTACTCATGTGGAGCCCAACAAAATTAAATTTTTCATTTTATGATTTTTCTATGATTTAATATGATTTTTCAAAGATTTAACCGAAATAAATAAAAAAGAAAAAGACTAGCAAAAACTTTAAACTAAAGCATACCATATTATATATTTACTGTATAGATCTACTCATGTGGAGTTCAACAAATTTAGATTTTCTATTTTATGATTTTTTATGATTTACTATGATTTTTTAAAAATTCAGCCAAAATAAATAAAAAAGACAAAAGACAAAACCATTATCATTGTAGCAAAACCACCATCAAAACTACTCTAGAGAGGAAAAGCGTATGGTTTGAAAAGTTGAGGGAGGTTGTTTGTCCAGTTTTAAAGTTCAAGTAGAAAAATCAGACTTTCGTGAAAGTTGGAGGAGCAAAAGTAGAGTTTTTCCTTCGAACTCGACTCTGGACGCCATTTCGTGTGAGCCCATCGAAAGGAAATGGAGAACTGTAGAGCCCAACGGGCTGATGGGCAATCCCCTGCTTAACTTGAATTCTATCGCCACATATTTTTGCTTGTTTCTTTCGTTAAATTTCCTTTCGCTTTATGGATATACAAGAGCTGGCCAAAGAGAGACCAGCGGACCACGCAGAAGCGAAGCGAGCCAGCAGCCTGCGCATTCACTGCAGAGGATGCAGTCGCTGTCTTCTGCGCTCGCCAGCCCACGCTTCATGGTTTCCCGCAGCCCGCCTCGTATCGTTCCTGCCGCGTCGCTCCGTCCACCGAGCGGGAATTCTCCCGCGCTTCTTTCACGTGATTGCCGTGGAAGAAACAATACCAGAGAAAGCTTCTTTCACGTGATTGCCAGGGAAGAAAAAATAGCACAGAAAAAATAGAAAAATGGTGTATAAAAGAGTTATGACTCAATAAAATCATTCGCTAACCACTACACCAAGTATATTATTGACACCTAATTATAAAAGCTTTATAATATAATAAACCGTATCAGATCCATTAAGTAAAAAATTCTACTTGCACAAGAACAATATTCTAGACAAAAATATACCATGTGACATATCATGAAATATAAAAGGGGGAGTGCTATGGTCCGATCGGGTCAGACTCCAGTACTGCACCGACCCCTTTTCTGCTCCGCATCCCGGTCTGTTTCTCCAGCGTGGGCTGGCTTTCTCATTGGCATGGGCTGGAGTAAGCACGGGCCGGAGCGGTCGTATTTACGCACGCCGTCTGCTCGGTCATATTGAGCGTGACTTCTGGGAAGTGGTTTCCGACACGATAACATGAAAGGGTAACAAAAAAACAATGTGCCTAGCGATCTCCTACCACTATACCTTGTGAACGTTTTGTATCATATACAAATATTTCCGTTATTAACCCATTTACATTTGAGAAAGCGTATTTCAGCTTATAAGATAATATTCTAAAAAAATATATAATAGAAAGTGTATTTCACCTTATAAAATAATACTCTAAGAAAATATATCATAGGACGTCTCATAAAAAATAAAAAAATTATATGTGATAGGAAAACAAGCAAAAAAAAAAATGAGAAGGCGAGAATGAAAAATCAAAAAGATTGAATAAAAAATAAATAATAATGAATGTAAATAGTAAAACTAGAAATAAAATATAATATGGAACAAAGATGATTATAGAACATCTCGGTTATATTATCTGAATATCCCAAAATAAATCAAACATCACATGTATACATAAACGTGAACATTGCATCTATACTATGTGAGAACCACGAAATGTACTACAAGCATATATCTCATGAAATTCATTACACGTCTCTTATCATTGTACCTTACGAAACGTTTTATGTTACTCCGTCCGTGCTATAAAGACAGTTGTTTTAATTTGGATTTTCATGCCGTAAGTTTGAGTCAATTTATAGAAAATGCATGTAACATTTATATCTCTAAATAAATTTATTAAAAAAACTAGATTCAAAAAATCTTTCCAATAATGTTAATTATGCAGCATAAATATTAATATTTTTAATATATTTAGTCAAATTTGATTCTCGAAAAGCAAAAAACGATAGTCTTTTGGTACGAGAGATAGTAGATACTAAACATTTTTCGTTATTAGACCCATCCATATATGAGAAAACAAATCTCATCTTATAAAATAATATTCTAGAAAAATGTCAAGGGACATTTTGTAAAAAATGGAAAAAAGAACTATATGTAATAGAAAAAAGAAGGACAAATAAAAGAAAAATGAAAAATTCAAAGATTGAACACAAAATAAATAATAATAATAATAAATGTACTTTGTATGAACATCTGAAATGAAGTATATAATGTGTACACATGACATCTCGAAATATACTGTATGAACATACCAAAAATATCATAGAACATCATATGTATATAATGTGAACATCGCACATATGTTCTGAGAACATCACAATATACATCTAGAAAATCATATGTATAGTACATGAACATGACATATATCTCATAAAATATATAAATAAAGAATAAAAATAATAAAATAAAAACTTATACAATTAAAGAAAGATAATGAAGTAGAAGAAAGAAAATAACCTATTATATATATATGCTAAAAAATATCATATTATATTAATATCAATACCGTATGAACACCTCATAGATATAATTTTATAGAAAAAATAAAGGAGTAATATTACTAAATGTCCTAATGTACATAATGGAACATCATATATATATTTCTCAAGAAATATAAAAAGTAAAACATAAAAAATAAATAATAATTACAATAAATAAAAAATAAAAATATAAAATAAATTATAAAAAGACAAATAGGCTAACTGAAAGAGAAGGAAAACAAATAAGTGGAGCTACAAATAAAATATAATTACAAAGATAATTGACAAACACATGAATATACTATATGAACATAACAAAAATATCATAGAACATCACATGTATATAAAAAATGTAACAAAAAAATAAAAAATAAAAATCACAAGAATATTACTTAAACAACTAAGATATATCACATGATATCTCACTTATACCAGGTGAACATCCAGAAATATATTTAGAACATTACATGTATATTACATGAACATTGTATGTGTCTTATAAAAAATATAGAAATTAAATGAGTTAAGACTACGTTCTAGATAAGAAAAACAAGGAAAAAGGAAAAGACAAAGAAACAAACCTTGGTACCATAGAAATAAAGAAAATCATAAAAAAGAATGAAATAAAAAAAATAAAATAATGATCAAATATAAATAAGTGTAAAGAAAATAAAATATAATAGAAAAAATAAAAAGAACATAATGCAAAACTCATAGAACATCGCATGAATACTACGAGAACAATATAAAGTCTACTATAGAACATCTCATAGGACCTGTGGGAATGCTGAAAGTTAATCATGGTATTTCATTTATTACGTAAACATTCTAAAATATATTATAGAATATTACATATATTATATGAACATCGTATGTGTATCATGGAATTTATATAAAAGAGACAAAAACAAAAAAATAAATAAGTAAATACATTGAAGTAAAGAAGAAGAAACATGGAAAATAAAAAAATAAATATCGAATGCCATGAAACATGAAAAATTAAATTAACTTAATTAATTTGAGAAAAGTATTACCAAAAGGTTAACAAATAGTAGAAGAAAATTAAAATAATAGAAAAAAGAAGACCCTCCTAAAAGGAAAAATAAAAGAGAACACATAGATACGTGAACATGATCTACGAAAGAACAAAGGTCAATAGAAAAAAAAAAAATAAAAATAGAAGAACAAAAGGAAAAGTACTAAAAATGAAGTCATCTAGACCTCATATGCTTGTGTGGACCACCAACTCCATTTGTTTAGACACACCATGCACTAACTCTATAGCCATAAAAAAAAGTAAAATAAATAAATAAATAAAAGAATTAATTAGAGTAAAAAAAAGAAAAATAGATTTAAAAAAGACAATGAAAATTAAAAACACAAGATAAAAAAGAAATAAGAGAAAGGGAAAAAAAAATAAATATACCACTTAAGAGTGAACATAAAGAAAAATAAAAATAAAAAATAAAAAAAAAAAGGATATAGTAAAATAAAAAATGAATAAATAAATTTAAAAGTTAAATAGAAATGAAAATAAGAATAATAAAATAACACATAAAATAAAACGTTAAAAATATAAGAAAATGAAAACAAAACAAAAGAAAAAGATAAACGTACGTGGGAGTGCGTCGCTGCGGGCCTTGCATGGCCAGCTTTGCTCCCGCGCTTCGTGCGAGCACCTGCGTGAAAACAGAGCACATGTTTCTATTGGGCCGAATAAAATATAAAATAAGCGGCCCAACCGCACCTAAGTACACGTTCTGCAGTAAGGGGGTCGGCGCACGTCTTCCGTCCGACTGGTCGGAGGGGAAGATTGGCCAACCTGGACGCTGTCCTCTCCGGGTCATGCTATACACCGACCGGGTCGGCACCCAGCCGCACTCCGACCCCCTACTAAAATGTCTGCCAGCGTCAGTTTCTCTCCTACTGGGCCGTTTTCAATTTGGGCTATTTTGAAGATTGCGCTGCCAACATTTTGAAGTCCGAGCCAACCGCGTCAGTTTAGCTGTTTGTGCGCACAGATTGAAGTGGATAGCGCGTGCCATCAGCTGTGCAACCCAGGCCCAGTACACAGGAACGCTACACCACAATAGAGGGTGGCGTTGGCTTCCGTGATGACCCATACATGGTGATCGAGCTTATGGATATGCTGATGTCATACATTTTAGAACTGAAACAAGTTGCAGTTGTTAAACTGTGCATCCAAATAAAATTCTAATAACACCGTACCAATGTGTTTTTTACAATAAATCCTTCAAAAACAAGACCCCACGTGAATATGTTTAGATAATTTTGATTAATAAACATTTATTTTATAAAGATAGAATATTTTTTCTTTTGTGAAATACATGCGATATTCTAGTTTTCGAAAACAATGTTCCGTCTTCATAAGCAAAATATTCTAGGTTTAGAAAAAATATTCCAAATTTAATAAGACAAAACATTGTATTCATATGAATAGCGTTATAATATCGGTGAAAATAGAAAAAAGTGACAAATGTTATGAAATATATAAAAATAGTAAAATAATAAAAACTTAAATTAAAATACAAAATAAAGAAAAATACAACAAATCATAAGCAAAAAGATAAATAATAGAAATAAAAATGCACATAATAGATGCAAATAAAGAAGACATCACAAGAATAATACTCAAACAAAATCTCACATATATGATGTGAATAACTAAGATACATAAATATCATAAATATAAAACATCAATAAAAGATAGAACAAGTTAAAAGAAAGATACATCATAGAACATTATAAGTATACAATTAAAATATACCATATGACATCTCGCTTATACTAAGTAAACATCTAAAGTGTATCGTAGATCATCACATGTATATTACATTAACATCTTATGTATCTCATGAATATAGGAATTAAGATAATAAATTAATAAATACTACATTCTAGGGAAGTGAAACAAGAAAAAAAACAAGATAAAAGGGGAAAATATTATAACAATACAAATAAAATGAAATTTTAAAAAGAAAAATAAAACAAAGAAGAAAAAAGAAATTTAATGTAAATTAGTGGAAAAAAGAAATATTATAAAGAAAACATATAAAAACACATAGAACATCACATGAAAACTACCAAAATAATGTAAAGTGTAATATAGAATATCTCATAAGTCATGTGGGAATACTAAAAGTTAATCATGAAATATTTTACTATAGAACATCTTATAGGTCATGTGGGAATATTAAAAGTTAATCATCGAATAACATCTCATAGGTCATGTGGGAATACTAAAAGTTAATCATAGAATATTTTATTTATATAGCGTGAATATTCTAAAATTTATTATTATAGAACATCTCTAATATAGCGCCACATCCTTCCTCTAAAAAAGAAGTAGAAAATATTCATGCACCGAAATAGTAAGTAGGTGGAATTGAACACATGACATCATGGTATAAGATATCAATTCCCTACAACTACACCATACAAATGTTCTATGACAAATATGAAATTTTTTATTAAATGATATCAAACCATTTAAGTACGAAAGAATATATTGCTTCAATGAAAATATCACAAAACATCTTGCAAGTAATATGTCAATACTCAAAGATAACTATGGAGCATTAAACTTATATTACACGAACATCCGAAAATATATCATAGAACATCAAATGTATATTACATGAACATCATATGTATCTTATAAAAATATAGAAACCACAAGAGTAGGAAAAAATAAGACAAAGGAAAGAAATTTATGTAAACTATATCAAATGATTTAAGTTCGAGAAAATATATCATGTAGATATTATTTATACAACTAAAATATATCATACATCATCTCACAAATATTGTGTGAATACTTAAAGATAATCCTAGAACATTAAACTTATACTACATGAACATCCAAAAATATATCGTAGAACATCACATGTATATTACGGGGAACATAATATCTATCTTATACAAATATAGAAATTGAAAGAGTAATCCATAACAGGAAACGCAAGCAAGGAAAAAGATAAAAAAGGAAACAAAAGCCATGTAGCCTCGCAAAAATAGTGAACTAAAAAAAAATAGCATATAAAATTACATGTATACTACCAAAGATCACAAATACACCATAGAACATCATATTTATACTATAGGAACATTATAAAATTAGCTTAGAACATCACATGTATATTGTTTGAACATCACTTATATTATGAAATATAAAAGAAAAAATAAAAATAAAAGTGAAGTAATTAATTACTCAAACAATAAAATAACAAAGGACATAAATAAAAACATGAATAGTAAATGCTAAATAATAAAAAATTAAAAGTTTGAATAAAGAATGAAAACTATGAAGTCTTTGTACATACTACTCAACCATGGTATGCAACGACATAAAAAATAATAAAATTTAAAATAATCAAAAAAATAAGAAGGGAATATGAATACAAAAGAAAAGGATCTATATAAAAAAAATAAAATAGAAAGAAAAAAACAAGGAAACTTAAAAATAAAAAAGGAGATAAAGTAAAATTAATAGAGTAAAATAAAATAGTAAAATAATACATTAAATAAAAAAAGATTGACACAAGACCGCAAAAAAGGAAAGGAAAATAAATGAATAAAAGGAAAAAAAAGAAAATGAAAACAAAAACAGAAAAAATATACGACCACCAAAAAGAAACAAGAACAAAGAAAGAAAAGAAAAACATAGAATAAAAAAGAAATAAAAATAGAAGAAAAGGACAAAACCTCTGTCTGATGGATTCGCACCTACAATTTTTGGTGTGCGGTGCTAGACCGTTTTTTCCGCCAAATATTTTTGGCCGATGCGCTTTGTTTTTTTTGTTTGATGGGTTTTGAATGTTTTTTTTGTTTTCGGGACATTTTAGACCGGCCACGGATGCTTCGTGAATATTTTAGAACGGGACCCCGACAGATTGTTATTTTAGTGGGTCGCATAACTATTTCTCGCGGCGGACTTGTATTCCTTATTCATATGTTATTTTGCTAGGTCAATTTCGAACAGTTTCTTTGTTACTGAAAATGTTTTTACAGGCCTGCTATTTAACCGAAGCCTATTTAATATTCTAAAAAATAATAGCCTAGATATTATTATTTTATTAGGATCCACGTACTTCATGTGCATGGTATATAGACAAGAGAATATGCTTACGTGAGTATTTATATAAAGTTTTGAAAAAAAGCGTAGCTACTAAACCAATTATTCAAATTATATTTTAAATACAGCACCATATTCCTTACCATAAATCCTTCAAAATAAGATTTTATATAGATATATTTAGATAAAATTTTATTATCAAATGTTTATCTTATAAAGAGAGAACATTTTGTCCTATTAAATAGAAATGATGTTCTAGGTTTAGCAAACAATGTTCTGTCTTCACAAAAAAGTATTATCAGTTTAGAAAAGAAATATTCCAGATCTAAGTTAGCGTGTCAATAATGAATAATAAATACATGCTTACAAAAATAAAAGCCAAAAATAAAAAATCAAAATCAATCAATTAATTATAGTAAAATAAAGAAGAAATAAAAGGAAATGGTAAAAAAAAAAATTCTATGAATATGTAGATATAAATTAATTATTTATGCATATAGAAAATCAACTAATAAAAAGATTGACCAAAGTACAACAAAAAAAAACCAATAAAAATAAAAAACCCATATAATAAAGGAAAATAAAAAAGAACATTATATGAATACTATTTAAACAAACTAAAATATAACACATAACATATTTATTATGTGAACATATTTATACTATAAATATCTCAAAATATATTAGAAATAATACCATGCATATACTAAATAGATATCATTAAATACAACATAGAACAAAAAAATAATAAAAATAACACATGTATACTATATAAACACATAGAATGCATCATAGAACATTATTATATATTATGTGAACATATTTATACTACAAATATCTTAAAATAGATTGTAGAACATCACTTCTATACCATATGAACATGTAAAAAGTATCATAGAACTATATATTTATAACACGTAAACATCTCAAAAAATATGATGAAATATATGTATACTGCATGAATATCATAGAACATGACATTATATACCATGCGATCATCAAAATATATTATGCAACATCACATCTATATCTATACCATATGAACATAGCATATCATGAAATATAGAAATAAAAAAAAATTAAACATAAAAATACTTAAGTAAGATAAAATTAGAACAATAGAAATTCTCTATAAACACACAGAATGTAATATAGAACATCATATTTATACTACGTGAACATAAAAAAATACATCTTGAACATCACATCTAGACCACATGAACATATAAAAAAACATAGAACATATTTATAAGTAAAATATAAAAAATCATAGAACATCACATATGTACTACATAAACATAAAAATACCATAAAACATAATATTATATATTAGGTGAGCATAAAAAATTATAGAACATTACATCTATACTATAGCATGAACATCTTTTGGAATAAAGAAAAATAGAAAACTAAATATAAAAATAATTAAGTAATGTAAAATAGAAAAATAGAATATATAGAAAATAAAGAAATAAAAATAAAAATCACATGAAACTAAAAAATAAACGAAAATAAATTAAAGAAAATAAATAAAGAGTAATAAGAACATAAAAGCAAAGAAAAGAAGAGAAAATTGAAAAGGGGTGCAAGAAACATGATAAAAGAAAAAGAAGAATGTTCTATGGCTATGATATAATTTTATAGATAGACATTTATCATATAAAGTTAAAATAATTTTTAACTTAGTACAAAGATGTTCAACGACCATAATGTAATGTTTTGTCTTTACAAAACAAATGTTCTGTCAACATAAAACAAATACTCTAAGCTAAAAGAACTATATTTTAGATTTAAGATAAAAAATATAGATTCATAGGAATGGTATTATAATATATGTGAAAATAAAATAAAAATAAATGATAAAATCTATATAATATATAGAAATACATAAATAACATAATATATCTAAATAGAAAAATATAAAAATAGATACTATAGTATACATAGAATAACATAAAAGTATCATAGAACAAATGTCATAAAAGAATAACATGAAAGTGGTTTTATAACATACGTAGAATAAATAAATAACATAAATAAAAAATAAATAAAATTTGGAGCAAAGCATAAATAAAATATGTAATAAAAAAATTTGAAAATAATATCACATTAATATTCCTTAACATATAAAAAATAATACCACATATGTACTAAGTAAATATCATTAAATATAATATAGAACATAAAAACATAATAGGAACAACACATGTATGGACGCATAAAATACATTGTAGAATATTATTATATATTATGTGAACATATTTATACTACAAATATTTTAAAATACATTATAGAATATCACATCTATACTATGTGAACATGTAAAAATTATCATAGAACAACATATTTATAACACATGAACATCGTAAAAATATGATAGAACATATATATCTTTGCATAAATATCAT
The DNA here is from genome assembly GCA_015844335.1 of Chrysopogon serrulatus. Taxonomy (NCBI): domain Eukaryota; kingdom Viridiplantae; phylum Streptophyta; class Magnoliopsida; order Poales; family Poaceae; genus Chrysopogon; species Chrysopogon serrulatus. The sequence continues at coordinate 76,093 of JADLZL010003899.1, forward strand.
AGAAAATGACATTATATACTATGCGAATATTAAAAAATATCATAGAACATCACACTGTACCATATAAAATAACATCTCATGGGATATAGAAATAAAAATCAACGATAAAAATACTTAACTAAAATAAAAAAAAAAGAGAAATAAATAAAATAAAAGAAAAATAATAATATACATAAAAATAGAAGTGGAACATCAAATGTATCCTACATGAACACCAAATGTATATTGTATGAACGTCACAAACATCATAGAACACCACAAAGTATACTATGTGAGTATGATAAAATAAATTATAGAACATCATAAAATATATCGTAGAACTTCACTATTATACTATGCGAACATCACATCTTTTAAAAAAAAAAAAGAGTAAGAGATAAAACTACTAAAGTAAAATAACAAAAATACAAATGAAAATGCAAATAAAAAGTGCTAAACATATATATAATAAGTATCTCAAATAAGAAAAAGAAGTTTAAAAGCTAAAGTAAGAAAATGATTAAAATAAAAATAAATGGTTTAAAATAAGAAAAAAGAAAACCAAAATGAAAATCTACATGAGCATAGAAAGAGTAAATAAAAGTAAATAAAAGAAAAAGAAAAAAATAATATACATAAAAATAGAAGTGGAACATCAAATGTATCTTGCATGAACATCAAATGTATACTACGCGAACATTACAATATATATCTAGAACATCCCATATAATAATATGTGAGCATGATAAAATAAATTATAGAACATCACACAATATATCATAGAACACTACTAAAATTATATGCGAACATCATGTGTTCTAGATAAAAAGTGTAAGATATAAAACTACAAAAGTAAAGTAACAAAAAGTACAAATGATATATTATGTTAAAAATGATAAAAATAATTAATTAGGTAAAAAGAAAAAATGAATAAAAAAGATAAGGATAAAAAGTGAAAATAAGAATCAAAGGCCACATTAGGAAAGAAAAAGTGAAAAACAAAAAAAAGAAGTCAAATATATAAAATAAAAAAGCACAAAGGAAATAAAGAAAAATATGAAAAGAAGAATAAAAAATACAGAGAAAAAAAGGAAAAGAAAAAGGAAAGAGAGAAATAAATGCTACTGAACATCATAAATACATTGTAGAACATCACATTAACACTACATGAATATAACTAAATTTGGCATAAAACATCGTATGTATACATTATAAACATCACAAAGATATTATGAAATGTAAAATAAAATAATAAAATTAATGAAGTAATTAATTATAGTAATAATATCTACCGAACATCACCAAATATATTCTAGAACATTAATGTATGCATATTGAACATTACAAAATATATCGTAGAATATCACATTTATATTCACGAACATCACAAAACAAATCATAGATCATATGTATACTACATAAAAAACAACATGTATCTATAAAAAAAAAGTGAAGTATAAAATTATAAATAGAAGAAATGAAAGGAACATAAAAATGAATATAGAAAAGGAAGTAAAAAGAATAATGAAAAACAAAGTTAGAACATCACATTAACACTACACAAATATCACTAAATTTAGCATGAAACATTATATGTATACTATGTAAATATCATAAAATATCATGAAATGTAAAAATAAAATAATAAAATTAGTAAAGTAATTAATTAGTTAAATAAAAAGAAAAAAGCTACCGAACATTATCAATATATCTAGAACATCAATATATACGCACTTTAATATTACAAAATTCATCGAACATTTATATTTCTACTCACGAACATGACTAAATAAATCATAGAAGATGATATATATATATATATATATATATATATATATATATATATATATATATATATATATATATATATATATATATATGCCAAATAAATATAATGTGTATCTACAAATAAAAAAGAACAAAAGGAAAATAAAAAAGAATGAAAAGGAAAATAGAAAAGGAAGCAAAAATAATTATAAAAATAAAGGAAAGAGAAAAATAAATAGAAGAACAAAAAATGAAAATGAGTGAAAGATGAAAAGAAAGAAAAATAATAAAATGAAAAATGAAAAAAAAGAACAAAAGGCAACGTAAATAATAAATAAAAAAAGGAAAAAAAAAAACAAAGTAAATAAAATAAAGAGAACGTTAAAACACAAAGATAAAATAAAATGAAAATGAAAAGAAAAAGGAGAAAAAAGAAAAAGAAAAAAAAAACACTTACCGAAGAGCTACGTACGTAGCGGCAGCAACGACGCGGGCGTACCGGAGCATCACGGTGGGATGGCTGTACGTGGGCTGTGACCAGGCCCCACACGCTCCTGTAGGCTGCCAAAACAGTCGCACACGCAGGGCTGGGTGGGTGGGTCGGACCGCTGCTGCCGTCCGACTGGTCGGCAGCGAAGATTTCCGCTCCTCTCCACCCTCCCCGCCGCCGCGTCCGCGTCCTCCGGGTTCACCTACAAACGTCACCGGCCTCGGGCCCAGCCAGGCGTACGGCCTCGGGCCCAGCCACGCCGGGTCGCCGGCACCGACGTCAACGTGACGGCGTGCCTCGACAGCTCGGCGCGCCTCATGACATGACCGCCACCTGCCCCGACCAGAAGCAAGCCATGCTCATCTACGACGAGTACCTGCTGCGGCACTACGAGCGAGCTTCTTCGGCGCGGTCGACATGTCGGTGACGGTCTGGGCGTGGAACGCCGAGAACGCGACGTAGCCAGACGAGTTCAGGTCGCGGCTCGGCGAGCTGATGAGCAACCTCACGGCGACGGTGGCGTTCGCGTCCCCGCGCATGTTCGCGGCCGGGGAGACCGCCGTCACGCCCTTCGTGAACATCTTCGGCATGGTGCAGTGCACGCGGGACCTCGCCGCCGATGACCCGCTGCCGATCACCAGCGCCGTCGCGTTCATCCCGAACTGCTGCGATAGGAAGCAAGGGTGGCCGGGTCTTCTACCGCTACCGGACCTGGTCCATCCGGTTCGTGGAATCGTGGTGTACCCATTCTACAATGTCCAGGCCGCCCAGCTGGAGGCCATGCCGCCGGCCGCGGCTCTGGTTCCCGGAGTTGGGTCGATCAACGGCAGCAACCACTCCGTGTGCCCGGAAATATACCGGTGAGACAACGACCAAAGTCTTCGGTCTATCGTCCTGTCCACGTTTGCCTCGTTAAGCAGTTAACCTGTCCACTGTCCGTACTCCGTAACACACACTCCACTAGTGTCGAGGGACCACTTATTACATTAGTTTCTTGTTTTTGGACATTTTCGTTTCAATCTTTGCGTCTTGACTAGCTGGACATGGCAGACCTGGTTGAAAGTTGACTGCACGGGCGACTTCTTTTCCAAAACATGAGATCTGTTTCTCATTTCGCTATAGAGAAACAAAAAGGCGATGTCTTCTGGTGGTACAGTTAAATTTCAGAAGAATTTTCCGCGGTGGCAAACGTTCACTGGAGCGCACAGTGAGGACAGCTATTTTTGTGTCAATTCCTATTTCTGTGACTTTGTTGGTCCTACTGCTAGTCGCTATCTATCTCTGCAAGAGGACTATAAAGCCATGCAATTTCAACTTTGAAATTTTAGCTACCTAAACTCGTAGGTGGATCCAACCTAAACGATAAGTGGTATACAGCAATACAAGTCTGAACATCTTATGTCATATTGACAATGAGATAGCTGAATTTTGGCGTTCCATGATTCTGGTAATGGAGTTGACAATTCTTGTCATGGACCAAAAAGGGTACTTTACCAATTCTGCAGCCCAATTCAGCAAGCAAGCAGGCAAGGCCTGAGGCCTGAGCGAGACGCGGTGCTGCATGTGAAAGAAAAAAAAAAGAAGAAAAGAACAAGAAAGAAGTAGACACACAAACTACATGTTTAAAGGTAAATAAATTCTTGTAATTCAGAAGCAAACCTCCTCTGTCTCTCTCTCTCTCTTAAGAAAACAAAGAAACAAACCCCTAAAAAAAAACATGAACCAGAATCCATAAACATCCAAGTTCATTGATCGATCGACGTCGTGCATGCTGATGTTGATCCATCAACGCGGCTCCAAGTTAGAAAAGGAGGCTTCATTGATGGACATGAACTGACCCCGAGCTGCTGCCATCGCCCTCGCACCCTGGCCATCCGTCCCCGTCACGGGCACCACCCCATCCGCGGTCACCGTGAGACCATGGTTCGGCATCGCGAAGGCTGGGGCGACGGGCGCCGGCAGCGTGATGGAGCGGCTGTTGAGCATGACGACGACCGACGCCATGGTGGGGCGGAGGTGGGGGTCCTCCTGGACGCAGAGCAGACCGACGTGGATGCACCTCAGCATCTCCTGCGGCCGGCGCCCCTCGTCGGGGCACCCCTCCAGCAGCGGCTGCACGCTCCCGCGGCTCCACTGCCTCCAAACCTGCCTCTTACAGTAGGAGTTAGGGTACCAAAAAAAAGGTTTGATGCTTCGTCATGACAGTAATAAAGAGGAATCCATACGTAGGTAAGAAGATCTTCAGAGGGTCCTGAAGCATAGGTGTACGAGTTGCGCCGGCCGGTGACTATTTCGAGGACGACAAGGACGCCGAAGCTGAACACGTCCGATTTGGCCGAGAAGATGCCGTGCAGGGCGTACTCTGGCGCCATGTACCCGCTGCATGCATTTCAAATGTCAACACCCACACTCGTGATCTCCCACCAGGGGGTTAACTCTGACTACTAGAGCTTAGAGGCAGCCGGCAGGTAAACTTACTAGGGCCTTGTTCAGATCGCAACTTTCTGCAATCTGAGCAACTGTAGCGCTTTCGTTTGTATTTGGCAAATATTATCCAATCGTGGTCCAACTAGACTCAAAAGATTCATCTCATGATTTACAACTAAACTGTATAATTAGTTATTTTTTCTACTTACATTTAATACTCTATGAATGCGGGTACAAATTTGATGTGATGGAGAGAGAGTGAAAAAACTTGCGAAAGTAGGTGAAAGAGAACAAGGCCTAGGTTCCAGCAATGCGGCTCGTGTTCCCCACGCTTGAGTCCATGTTGAAGAGCTTTGCCAAGCCAAAGTCCGAGATCTTGGGGTTCATGTTGGCGTCCAGCAAGATGTTGCTGGCCTTGAGATCGCGGTGGATGATGATTAGCCTCGAATCCTCGTGGAGGTAAAGGAGGCCTCGGCTGATCCCCTCGATGATCTTGTGCCTCAGTCCCCAACCTAGCTCTTGCTGCCGTGCAAGATCTGCGGGTTGGATATATATACTGAAATTATTAGCAAACGGAGAGTGTCATAATAACAGTGAATATGGAGTGAAATGATAGTGTTAGGATCATGGTTGTCTTAAAATGTAGCACCAAACACGATCTTGTCGAGGCTGTTGTTGGAGAGGAACTCGTACACGAGGAGCCTCTCGTGTTCCTCGATGCAGCAGCCCAGCAGTCGCACCAAGTTCCTGTGCTGGAGCTTGGCCAGCAGGAATACCTCGTTCTTCATCTCCACCTGGCCTTGCTGCGATGTTGCAGCCAACCTCTTCACTGCAATCTCCTGCCCGTTTTGTAGCGTGCCCTGAAGAACATTGAAACCAGACCAACAACTAGTCTGTTCCGCAAAAGAATATCCGCTAACGTAGATCAGGGTTCAGTGATTAGTTTTTAGGTTGCAGGTTTAGAGTTGGTTACATACTTTGTATACTGACCCAAACCCGCCTTCACCGAGCTTGTTTTCTTCAGAGAAGTTGTTGGTGGCAGCTCGTAGGGTACTCAAATCATACAGGAGAGATTCTGAGCTTATCATTTCTTCGTCATCTTCACGTCCTGTACATAACAGAACAAGAAAAACCTCAGGCCTAAACATAGCACCACACTGTTCGTCAAATATAATGTACTGACATTGTTTCACCACTTACTGATGCTTGCAATCTGCACGTGCTTGTGTGGTTTTGATCTCTTCCTGTTGCAGAGACAGGCAACAGCTAGCAGCAGCAGCAGCAGCACCACAACAGCGACCGGGATTGACACGAGAAGAGCTGTCCTGACAGTATGATTACTCCCTGCATAGAATTCATCGTCGTCGGTAATTCAGGATAGAAGCCATTTCAGACTTTGCCAAGATTAGTCACCGTCCAAACTCTGGAATTCAACTCTGCTACTAAAAAGCAAACTGTTTTTTAACACACCTTCTTCTAAAAAGCAAACTGTTTTTTAACATTCTAAAAAGCAGGCACCTGAAATCTATCTTTGGTTTAGATGATGGTGTGATCCTTTGATCTTGCATCAAGATTCGTACATCCTTGCATCAAGATCCTTTTATTACTGTAGAAAAGATGTTTATTGTGAATTGTCTTTGTGTCAATTTAGATTATAATCTTATAACTGTCTTACAATGGAAAGAATTGTTTATTGTTGATTTTCTTTATGTGAATTTAGACCAGTTAGATATTCATCTCATGGCTCACAGCTGTTGCCTGAACAACAGATGCTATTTTTCAGCACCTAACAAATGGCAAATCCCTTTTTAAGACGTACATTACGACTCTCTCAAAAGGTGTAACATCACATGTGCTCATGTTTGGAGAAGAAGATGGACAAATTTCCATCTTCAATTTTGCGGAGTTAGATGAGAGCAAGTGTCTATCTCGGCGACAATTAACAGCAGAGTTTCAGGTCTTAGAGCAATCGTCAACTATGAAACGCGTATGGAAAGTGAGTGGACGACGACAGAAGATCCTAAGTGTCGACTACGAAACGCGTCAGGAAAGTGACGGGACTACAGGAGGTTAGAAGACTTGCATTGTGGACTCACCATTGCTTCCTGGGCCCAAGTGGTCGCTTCCGTTGACGAGCCCGCCTTCCGGGGCCGGCGCCGGCGACATCGCCGCCTCGGCGGCCTGGATGTTGTAGAACGGCTCGACCTCGAACCGGATGGAGCAGCTAACGTAGATGAGCTGGCCACCCTTCTTCCCGCTGCAGCAGCTCGGGATCGACGAGACGGCGTTGACGAGGCAGCGGTTGCAGTCGTCGGCGGTGGGGTCCCGGGTGCACTGCGCCATCCCGTAGATGTTCACGAAGGGCGTTGCCGCGGCTGACCCGACCGCGAACCTCCGCGGGGACTCGTACGCCGCCTTCGCCGCGAGGCTGCTCATCAGCGCGCCGAGCCGCGGCGTGAACTGCTCCGGATCCGTCGCGTTCTGCACGTTCATCAGGTAAATCACCGGCGTCATGTCGACGGCGCCGAAGAAGCTCTCGTCGGAGAGCCGCAGGAGGCAGTCGTCGTAGACGAGCACGGCCTCCTTCTGCCCCCGCGCACTTGCTGGCGGCCACGTCCTGCGCCGAGCCGCCGAGGCACGTGCGGCAGCTCGACGTGCCGACGAGGTCGGCGCGGCACTGCGCGAGGCCGTACGACGCCTGCTCAGGCTCAGCAGGCGAGGTGGTTCCGGTGGTGTTCGTGGCGAACCCTGTGGACGCGGCGGCGGCCGTCGCGGGAGCGATGAGAGGAGGGCGTCGAGGTTGGCCTGGAACGCGCTGCCGCGCGTGTAGTTTGCGTCGCTTGGGCAAGGATGCCGCCGTTGGGTTGTCGGCGGTGGCCGTGGTTGCTAGGAGAGACGGGCCGAGGAGGAGGATCGGAAGAAGGCCGTGCATGGCTCCCGTCAGCGAGGGCCCTACGCTGCTGCTGCTTTCTGGGCCTTGGCTATTTTGACAAGTTGAACTGGTTGCAGATATAAGCAGCAGTGCCTGCAGGGCGGATTTTAACGTTACGTAGCCCACCAACTCGTCCTGTAAAATCAACAACGTTCGTGGCGGTTCGACGGCTCGAGCTACGGTCACTGCCCAAAAAGGCCAAAACATGGTGATGCTTTTTGCTCGATCTGGCTCTGTAGCGTGCGCTGCTGCATCTCCTCCATTGCAGAGATCCTCTGTTCCAGCTCCTTGAACCATGCAATTTGATCAAAAAGCTAAAGTCAACCGTGCAATTTTGATCAAAAGCCAAAGTCAACCATGTCAATTCGCATGGTCTTGCTTTTAAGGATGTCTACATCACTGTTACATGGTGGCAAAACTGTCCAACATCTTAATTGGATATCGGATATCACGAAAACAAGACGATCAATAGTGCCTCCCCCGGTTATAACCGCAAGCCGATTTGGCAATTTCATACCAAACCAGCAAAATATAGTTAAATACTAATCAATAAGCGTTTAACACACTTGCTAGTGCTCACCAACTTCAAAAGATTATACGGCTCTATTCAATCGGGGTGATAAGCTAAAAACTGTTGTTTTTAGAAGCTAAGTTAGCAATGACTAGGATCAGTTAGAAGCCTCTCTTTACCGTTCTTACATGGCAATAGCATGGGCCAGAGCTCACGGGTTCAAGCCGCTTCGTTAGCACGAGTGATAGCCTAGCTTGGTTTCCACTAAGGGTGGATCGCTATAAATCCTGTCGGCCCTAACACGCCATATGAGTGTTTTTAAACGAATTCTATTTTAATGTAAAAATGTGCAAACCTTTTGTGTGACCCGGAAAAAAAACATAGGGCTCAGCTAGATATTATATCTACTCACAACGCTCTGTGTACTCCCTCCGTCCCAAAATAAGCGTAAGCTTTAAACTTAAGAATCAATTGCCGGCAAATTTTATAAATAATAAATATTATCAATTAGTATCATAATTAGTATCATCGGAAAGATCTTGGTCTAGTTTTTTTAAAAAATTTATTCAAAGACATAAGTATTGCACATATTTTTTATAAATCGAGTCAAACTTGTGGCACAAAAATCGAAGACGACAATTAATTTGGGACGGAGTAGTACGTCTTTATGTTACAAAGTTTAGAGGCAGTCCGTTGATTTCTCATCTTTTCTGACCAACAATGCCGTCACTTCCCCAAAGGATAGCACCTGTTGTTTAGTCTAGTTTTATAAAGGAGAAGGAATAGAAGATCCGGTGAGATGCCTTCTGTCATTCTGTGCCTTCGCACCTCCTCTCGTCCCGTCACCGCTGGGCGCCGTTAAACATTTTGCATCCACCAGGAGTCCAGCACATCTCTCTTTCTCTACGCGCGAGAGGAGCAGGGCTGGGCGCATCCACCGCCGCAATGCCGTTCTTGAGTCCCCTGGGTGGCGAAGACGCCGACGACTTCTACTTCGGCTACGACGCCGGGTACCACCGCAGCGGCGGCGCGGGCAAGAGCGCCAAGAAGGAGAAGGGCTTCCTCTCCTGCCTCCCCTGTTTCATCCCCTGCTGTACGTAACCCTTCTTATCGATTGGCTGCAATCACTGCGTTCTTGGTGTTCTTAATTTTCCGCCGATTCTTGGCCTCAAACCAATCCCCATGCTCTCGCTGTTTGATTTTCTACCATCTTGCTTTCCCATGGTTGCCAGCCCCCGGCGCCTCCGACCCCATGGCGCACCGCCGCCTCCTGTCGTCGGACTCAAGCGACAGCGACAACGCGGCCGCCATGGACATCACCGCCGACCTGGCCCGCCTCCGCGAGCGCTACTCCCGCCTGGCCGCCGGCCCGCCTCTCCGCCCCCGCGACGTCCCCGGCCTGGTGGCGCGCCCCGACGACCCGCCGCTCGCCGTGTCCGCGCTCTCCTGGCTCGGCGGGGACCTCCGCCCGTCGTGCATGCTCCTGGCCCTGCTTCCGGCGCTGTTCCCGTCCCTCCCCGTGCACGCCCGCCACGCGCTCTCCGCCGCGGCCCGCCGCCTGAGTGCCCGCGAGGCCGCGCTGGACGGCGAGGTGGCAGAGTACCAGTCCACCTACGCCATGAAGCTGGCGTGCGAGAAGACCAAGGACCGCGTCGCCGAGACGGCCGCCGAGGAGATGTGCAAGATGGCGCGCGCCGCGCGCAGGGCCGACAAGCTGCGGTGGCGCGCCGTGGAGGCCGCCGCCGGGGGAGGTGCTCGCGCCGGCGCAGGCAAAGGAGTTCCTCAAGGCCGTCGAGGATGTGTCCGGCAAGGTGGCGCGCCACGGCGCCCGGTGGCACGCGCGCGCCGGGACGCTCACGGTCCCCGTCGAGGCGTTCGAGCGCGTGCGCACCAACGCAAGAGCGGCTGCGGACGATGCCTGGTGAGGTGAGCTCTCTTCTGACGATGGCAGATCGAGCCATCTTCTTCTGCAGAATTCACCCTGTTCTGATCATGGATTGGTATTAGTGTATGGCTTACTATGACTTGGATTGCGTCAGATAGGACGCTCAAATGTGCCTTTGGTATGGTCGATATACGTACTCCTCTAGCCTGAAATATGAAATGAAATACTACTGAAATTCACTTTGCCAATATGGTTGCCATGAGATGCTTTAGTTGCTCCAGATATGTTCAGCCATTTGTTTCTGTAAATTGGGTTTGCGTTTCTTTTATCGCGTTACAGTGTAAATTTATAGCGTCACACAAGAGGAGAGGGACTCATGGAGGGATAATTGGTTTCATAATGGTACCATAGCGTTGTGGAGAAATTGAGAGTAAATTTCAGAATCGAGGGTAAATTTCATCCCAATTATTAGTTACAAAACCAAAAGTGCATGCATGTTGGGGACTTCGGCACATATGGTAAACTTCAGCACACACATGGTCAGCTTGTAAGTTAAAACCACGTGAAATAGTGAGCTTCAATGCTGCCACACCACTGAAATTAGAAGTTGGGGCAGTGATAATTTCTAACGGCATTTTTCAGAAACCATCAGAATGGGCATCACTATTCTCTACATGTAGAGAGAAATACCCTAGCCCCATTGTTGAACAATTGTTGGCTTCTTCCTGATTTTAGCGCAAAATCTCAGAACATGGACAGTGATCCATCTTCAGTAACTGCAAAAAAGTAGGATGCCGTGACAAAAAAAGGTATTTCGGCTTTGTCATTTTCTTTTGTTAGCATCACCTGCTGGAGCTAATCTGGTAGCACGAGAAGAAAGTAGTACCAGACACGACACACGCATCACCTGCTTGAGCTAATCTGGTAGCACGAGAAGAAAGTAGTACCGGACAGGAGGCACGCCTGTCGCACTTTAACTTGTAATTACTGTGATCCTCAAGACCCTTTCTTTAAAACTTTTCATCTCTCTCTTCAAATGTAAGTATTAAATATAGATTAAAAAACTAATTGCATAGATTGTGATAACTTTACGGATGAATCTTTTAAACTTAATTAGTCCACAATTTGATAATATTATGCTGCGGTAAACATTTACTAATAATAGATTAATTATGCTTAAAAAATCGTCTCACGGTTCCTTGTGAGTTCTGTAATGTGTTTTTTTATTAATCGATATTTAGTACTTTAAATGTGTGCTGGCATTTTCGATGTGGCACACCAAAACTTTTTTACCTAGGATCCAAACTCCCCCTTAGTTCGTTGCTGGTATAGCTGTGATAGTAGCTCAGGGTTGCCTTGTCGCACTATACCTTGTAATTTGTAGTCGCTTTTGTGTTTTTCTGTTGGGTAGAGGCTTGGTAATCTAAGGATGATTACCATACACAACCACAACATATGGTTGTTGTTTGCATTGGCGGATCCAAGATGGCATCAGGGGGGAGGGGCTAGTCCATGACAATGTTGATTGATAATGACGATTTCATGCTATTTTGGGGCTATTGCTACAGTGATCCAGCGAAGAATTGAGGCTGGTGGGGGGGGGGGGGGGGGTCTGGTTGGCTGCAGTCCTCCAGCCCCTGGATCCGCCAATGAATGTTTGGCTACTCTACCTGACTACCTCTATCTCTTCCTAAATGAAGTGCCACAGTACGGTCGCAAAAATATTAGTACGTAAAATGGTACTTATATACATTCCAATATGGCTTAAACACACAATATTGATAAGGTATATAAGCTAGTAGTGTCAAGGAGTCCAAAACCAACATGTGAACATGTTTTCCATTATCGTGGTAACACAACGACACAAACCTAGTTTAAACATAAATACTACTCCAGTAATTAAGAATCATACTTAAAAAAATTGAACCTAAAACATCATAACTGACTGATCCACGTCGCCCATGTCGCAGATTCATTAACGAGGCTCAAAGTCGGAAAAGGAGGCGTCGTTAATGGACTGGCCCCTAGATGCTTCGACATCCATCAGGCCCTGGCGATCAGCCACGCTCCTGACCGTGATTCCACGGCCGGGCATCGCGTACGCCGGCGCCACGGGCGCCGGCAGCGTGATGGAGCGGCTGTTGAGCATGACGACGACGGACGCCATGCTGGGGCGGAGGTACGGGTCCTCCTGCACGCAGAGCAGACCGACGTGGATGCACCTCAGCATCTCCTGCGCATGGAGCCCCTCATCAGGGCACCCTTCCAGCAGTGGCTGCACGCTCCCACGACTCCAGTGCCTCCAAACCTAACCATAAGGATACCAAAAAAGGTTATTCTTGATGCGTCATGAGTAATGACAGTAAGATGGATCCAGTAGAGTACATAGGTAAGCAGATCTTCAGAAGGCCCTGAAGCATGTGTGTACGAGTTGCGCCGGCCAGTGACGATCTCTAGGACAAGGACGCCGTAGCTGAAGACGTCCGATTTGGCCGAGAAGATGCCGTGCAGGGCGTACTCTGGCGACATGTATCCGCTGTAATCCGGAAACACACGGCACATCTCAGGAACGTTCAGGCGTTCAGCATGGATTCGAAGCAATGGATTTTGGAGATTCGATGGAGGCACCAAAGCACTGTTGACTTACTAAGTTCCAGCAATGCGGCTCGTGTTTCCCACGCTGGAGTCGATGCTGAACAGCTTGGCCAAGCCGAAGTCGGAGATCTTGGGGTTCATGTTGGCGTCCAGCAGGATGTTGCTGGCCTTGAGATCGCGGTGGATGATGGTCAGCCTCGAGTCCTCGTGGAGGTAGAGGAGCCCTCGACCGATGCCCTCAATGATCCTCTGCCTTAGTCCCCAGCCCAGCTCCTGCTGCCGTGCAGCATCTGCAAGTTCAATTTTATCAGGGAATGTCCATGTCCGGCAAGTGGCCTGAGTGAAGTGCAATGACAATAGGATTATTATGGTTGTTTGAATAATGTAGCAATCACCGAAGAGGATTTTGTCGAGGCTGTTGTTGGTGAGGAACTCGTAGACGAGAAGCCTCTCGTGCTCCTCGATGCAGCAGCCCAGCAGGCGCACCAAGTTCCGGTGCTGGAGCTTCGCCAACAGAACGACCTCGTTCTTCATCTCCACCTGTCCTTGCTGTGAAGTTGCGGACAGCCTCTTCACTGCAATATCTTGACCGTCTTGCAGCGTTCCCTGGATAGGCATAGCATTGCAATCAAATCAAAACCAGGTGCTTTAGAGCTGGTTAGTCAGATTAATTCTGATGTTCTTGCAGGTTTAGCGTTACTTTGTACACAGGCCCAAACCCTCCCTCGCCGAGCTTATTTTCTTCTGAAAAGTTGTTGGTGGCAGCTCTTAGGGTGCTCAAATCATAGAGGAGAGACTCTGAGCTTCGCATGTCTTCTTCATCTCCATAGCCTGTTCAGTGTTTGCAACAAGCGAATTCAAAAAACTCAAACCTGAATGTTGCACCATGCTATTCATCTTCAACTATAATAATGACATCGTTTCAGCGCTTACCGGCTGTGCTTGCGACCTGCACATGCTTGTGCGCTTCTCTGTTCCTCTTGCATAGGAAGAGGAAGACAACAACTAGCAGCAGCGTTGCGACAGCGACAGGAATTGCCACAAGAAGAGCTGTCCGGGCCGTGTGATTGCTCCCTGCACCGACCGCGACGTTCGTGCAAATTTCAGAACAGAAGCTATTTCAAAGTTTTGTTCCAAGTCCTAAAATGTCGAACGTGTTTTAATTAAGTCTTTCAAAAAGAAGTGGGTGGAAAACAATTCAAGCGACTATTTACTTCTTTAGCCTCACAGTCAGTCAAGACACCAGCAAGTCCAAAATGGTGGCATTTGACATGGGTGATGGACACGTTAGTGCGCAGAGTTCAGACTTCAGAGGCATGTGAGCGTCAACTATCAAACGCGTACACGTAAGCGTAAGGAAAGTGAGAGGACTGAAGACCTTGGACTCACCGCTATTCCCAAGTCCCGACTGGTCGCTGCCGTTGACGGATCCGGCTCCCGGTGGTGGTGCCGGTGCCGGTGCCGGCGACATCGCCGCCTCGGCAGCCTGCAAGTTGTAGAACCGGTACAGCTCGTACCGGATGGAGCAGCTCGAGTACACGATGCGGGCGCCTTGCCTGCCGTCGCAGCACTGCGGGATGAACGAGACGGCCCCCGCGAGGCAGCGGTCGCAGTCGTCGCCGGCGAGGTCCCGCGTGCACTGCGCCATGCCGTAGAGGTTCGCGAAGGGCGTCACCGCCGCCGACCCCACCGCGAACATCCGCGGGGACGCGTACGCCGCCCTCGCCGTGACGTTGCCCATGAGCGCGCCGAGCCGCGCCGTGAACTGCGCCTGCTGCGTCGCGTTCTGCGGGTTCACCAGCCAGACCACCATCGACTGGTCGACGGCGCCGAAGAAGCTCGCGTTGGAGTGCCGCAGCTGGCACGCGTCGTAGATGAGCGTGGCGGACTTCTGGCCGGGGCACACCCGGGCCATGTCCCGCGTCGAGCCGTCGAGGCACGCGCGGCATTCCGACGCGTTCACGTCGGCGCGGCACTGCGCGAGGCCGTACGCCTCGTCAGGCGCGGTGCCGGTGGTGTTCGTGGCGAACCCCGTGGACGCCATTGCGGCGGCGGGGAGGGATGCGAGGAGGGCATCGAGGTTGGCCTGGAACGCGCCGCCGCGCGTGTAGTTGGTGTTGCTCGGACAGCCCGTGTAGAATGGGCCGTCGGCGTTGGCTACTGTCGCGAGGAGAGACGAGCAGAGCAGGATGGGTACGAATCTGTGCATGGTTCCCGGCGAAAGCGGTTGCTTGCCGGTTGCTATGCTTTTGGTATGGATGCTGCTTCTGAGCCTGCGCTGCACTGTGTCTATTTCTACGAGGTGGCCGATGGCGTACCTGCCAAGGCTGATGTAAATAAAATGTTGAAAAAAAAGGGAGTTGACCTTTTAGGCGACGATTATTGCCCTGTTTGGATGGTCTGTCATGTCCCATCGAATCTTTGACATATACAAAAAAATATTAGATTAGATATAAACTAAATAAATAAATAATTACACAGAATGTGATAATTTTACGAGATAATTTTTTAAGCCTAATTAGTCTATGATTTGACAATGTGGTGCTACAGTAAACATATACCGATGACGGATTAATTAGTATAAAAAATTATCTCGTGGTTTCCTGACTAGTTCTGTAATTTATTTTTTTATTAGTATCTGAAAACCTCTTCTGACATTCCACGTAACATCCGATGTAACACAGGCAAAATTTTTACCACTCTACAATTTTTAGGCCCAAGAATAAAAACTCACCGGACAATGAACTGGACTGTAAAAATATATATGTGGCAGGCTATTTAATGTAAATAAAATTTTAATAAAACGCCCATCGAGACGGATCTAAAAGGGAGAGAGGAGAAAAAGACATCTTTTCCTCGTTGCTTGTACCTGTAGCCAGATTGTTAACTAACAGTTCGCTTCCTTCTCTCTACTCAATTCTCTCACCTTCACATTGAATTTTGATGACATGAAAGCCTGCTAAGTAGAACTTATTATATTTGCTCCTAGGTAGCGAAGTGGTTATCCGGTGCTAGGCAGCCGATTTTACAGACTTCCGATGCACATCTCCTTCCACGACCACGCATCTAAAAACAAATAGCAGCAGGGAGTTTTTTTTTTTTTTACATTAAAGCTAAATCGGCTGCCTTTGGAATTAAGACTCTTATAATGCTAAATATCCACGTTCAAAATGACACTCATAAAGCTAACTCCCTCTGCTACTTGGCCTAGCTGCCTTTGGAATTTACACGAAAACGACTTCTGTAACTTCGACAAGAATAGCAGTTCGGTTACCTTGTTCCAGGTAAGGAATCATTCTAGACTTACTTTCTTTTACAAATTAAACTCACCATTTTAGGTGGATTCTTTCTAGGAACTTATCCCCTGTAACTGAGGGGGGTGGTGGTGTGTGTGATTCATTGACGTCCTCCATGCAGCAACACCAATCAACGAGGTTTCTAGTCAGAGGCGGACCCTTCGTTGATCGACGGCTCAAGAGCAACCGCCGCCCTCGGCCCCTCGCTTGGGCTCACGAAGGCCGGCTCCGTGGGGATGGGCGGCGTCATGGAGCGGCTGTTGAGCATGATGACGACGGACGCCATGCTTGGCCGAAGGCGTGGGTCCTCCTGGACGCAGAGCAACCCAATTTGGATGCACCTCAGCATCTTCTGCGGCCCCGGCCCTTCGGCTGGGCAGCCCTCGAGCAGCTGCGACACGTTCCGACGACTCCACTGGCCCCAAACCTGTTCGTGCCACACGAGACAAGAATTAATCGATTCTTCATTCGTTACCGGAAGTAATATGCTTATAGTGCCCTTAACACTACTAAATTAAAAGTTTCAAACCACCTTAAATGTTGACATGATTTATACCAAGAGAGAACTATTTTCTTGGCCCTGAAAAACTTGTACTTACTTTTTTTGCGTTTTTATCTTCGAACTTACCTATTTGGATCAAAAGCTATCTTTAGTTTCTTTTAGTTTTAGGACATAACAATGTTAATTCAAGTGTGAAATAAAGATTTTGCCACTGATTGAAAAATGAATCAGTGCAAGGTTCATGTGTTTACTTTTTAGGAATATTTCACATGGTTTAAGGTTGTCACAATTGCGTGAAAGAAGGAGTATATTATTTTTTATGTAATTATGACAACCTTAAACCATTTAAAATATTCCTCAAAAATTTAGAAACCAAAATCTAGATCCACTATGCTGGGACATAACCGAATAGAGATTGAATAATGCTGATATGGATATTATGTTAGAAAATAGATAGAGAGTGTAAAGATAAGTAATTTTGATAGTTTTACTTTCTCCATATGAAATTATATGAAATTTTATTTTTTCTAGATATATTGTTTTTTTTTTTACTATGTATGCAGATAATATATATATATATAAATACATATAAAAATTTATATATATAGAAAAATCAAAACGTCTTATAAATTAGAATGGAGGGAGTAGCTAGTAAATTTATCCACGGGCATATATAATAGGTCCTATAATATAAGATTCTCTCGGTGTGGTGGGGTGGGTGGGCGGCGGGCGCTGCGGACACCATCCGCAGATGGAGTTGGATGAAAACCTCGCCCTAGCTATTGTACAGCAAGCGGGCCAACGACGGTGGCGCTCACGTCATTACCCTCCTGGGGGCGTCGTTGATGACTTCATCCCTGCCGGAGCCGCGGGGATTCGCCGTCTTAGTTGGGTGGCCTGCTCATGGGACGACTACAGCGGGGTGTAAACCCTGCCCGGCACGCTCGGGCCGGCGGCAGTGGCGTGTTTGCATCATCCCCCTTCTCGAAGGTGCCGCCGAAGCTTCGTTCGTCTCGGCAGGCCATGGCCGTGTTCCCTTTCGTCGGTGCGGATCCAGGTGCTCAAGTCGGAGGTGGTGCTCAAAGGCGTAACAGCTCGGCGTTTGATGCTTGTGCACCAAATGCTTCGTGTTGTTGCCATAGAAGAAACATCCATCTTCAACGGTGCTCGGTGTCCATCGTTTCAGTACCTTTTTAGGTCTGACATGTTGGCGGCTTCATGTTGACGGTGGCGATCTTACTCTAGTGGAGTTTTTATTCTAGGAGTTGATTTCACGGTGCAAGTGAGAAGTCGAGTAGGACTACATGAGCTCCTTGATGGGGATGTATTTTCTTCTGTCTTTTTCTTTCTTTTTATTTTTGCAGTATTGTAATCTTTTGGCCTGATTCTGCCTACGGGCAGATGAAGCCGGATAGTTTCTATCCATTATCTAAAAAAATACCGTGCTGATCGAGTCAGTACATTGCAATCCGTGTTCTAATTGAAGGTTACAACTTACAAAGTTTATGAGATTGTCGGCTGGTCGCCGGCCAGTGACAATCTCCAGGACGAGTACGCCGTAGCTATAAACGTCAGACTTGGTTGAGAAGGTGCCACGCCCGGCGTACTCCGGCGCCATGTATCCACTGCATCTCAATGTGTCGAAGACATGGCAAGTTAGGATGTACAATTACAAATCGACATCCTTGCTATTGGTAATTACACGTGTGGCACGGTTATAGAAGAACTTGGAGACCGAACTTACTATGTACCAGCTATCCGGCTTGTGTTTGCCACGCTCAAGTCGATGTCATACAGCTTCGCCAAGCCGAAGTCTGAGATCTTAGGATTCATGTCGGCATCAAGCAAGATGTTACCAGCCTTGAGATCGCGGTGGATGATCGTCAGCCTCGAGTCCTCGTGAAGATAGAGAAGCCCTCGGCCAATTCCCTCGATGATCTTGTACCTCTGCCCCCAGCTTAGCTCCTGCTGCCTTGTAGGATCTGGACTCATCAGTCAGTAAACAAAAGGACCAATCGAGTGGCTTGACATGCAAGAATGATTTATGGCAAAGCAAGCACCGAAAAGGATCTTGTCGAGGCTCTTGTTGATGAGGAACTCGTAGACAAGGAGCTTCTCGTCTTCCTCGATGCAGCAGCCAAGCAGCCGCACCAGGTTCTTGTGCTGGAGCCTTGCAACCAGGACAACCTCGTTCTTCATCTCCACATCCCCTTGTTGCGAAGTCCTGGAGAGTCTCTTCACTGCAATCATCTGCCCATTTGGTAGGGTACCCTGAAGAACATTGAGAAGAGATCGGGCCATCAGACATTTTTGTGTGCAGTTGCAGCTCGCAGAGTACTCAGGTCGTACGTGAGAGGCTCTGAACTTCTCATTTCTTCTTCAGCCCGATGTCCTATTGATAAGAGAAAACAGAAGAGCCAAGCCTGAAGGTTGCACCACAATAATGTTGAATGTTCTGATAACAAACAATGTTTTAGCAACTTACCATCTCTTACTATCCGCACATGCTTGTGTGGTTTTCTGTTCTTCTTGCAGCTATAGGCAGCAACAAACAGCAACAGCAGAATCGTGACAGCAGCAAGAATTGAGACGCTAATAAGTGCTGTCCTGACCCTGCTATAACTTCCTGCACTGACGGTAAGCAAGAATTTAGAACAGAAGCTGTTCCATCAACTTTCACTGTGTGAATCACTCATCTGTTGACCAAACTGCTCTGAAACCATTTGTAAAAAACTAGTTGACAACTATATATAGAAGGCGAGGCATAGCACATTATTTGGATCTGGATGGGAAGACGACCTTTCTTGTTCTGCGATGGTTGGATGGAAGTCCACCGTGCATTCAAATTACGCTTTCCGCATTATTAGACGAAACGAATTGTAGATTGACGGGAAATAGTAATACTTAACGCACTAGACATGACTCTTAAAGTATTTGGACACAAAATTTGTATGTTTCTAATACTATTTTTGTGATTTGGTGATTAGTGACATCAAAATGACTAACATTGAAGTAGTTATATCTTTGGGCATATTTAGATAGAAGAAAAACCTCCCCGTCCATGCGTTTGAGAGTAAGGGTCTCTT
Source organism: Chrysopogon serrulatus (assembly GCA_015844335.1). NCBI lineage: Eukaryota > Viridiplantae > Streptophyta > Magnoliopsida > Poales > Poaceae > Chrysopogon > Chrysopogon serrulatus. The sequence continues at coordinate 95,563 of JADLZL010003899.1, forward strand.
TTACGTGCAAGAGCTATTTGCTAGCTAGCTAACAAAATTAGCTAAAATTAACCTTACTACGTTCAAACTTGAAGACTAATTTTTTACCAAGCCTTTAACTAGTTGCTAGAGCAATCCATCAGCTCGGCTCTTTTTGTTTTGAAGGCTATTTTAAAATTTGTATAGAAAAAGTAGACTCCAGATGTCTATCACTTGATTTTGTGTGGTCATATAAAGCCAACCATAGGCATTAGTTATCTGAAGATGAAAAATAGCAAGACTGTTGTAGACCTCTTCGTTATTGAGAAGTTTTCTATAGCATGAAATGACTAAATTTTAGTAGGGGAGCAAGCCCCTCCTATTTCCTCAAAAAAAAAAAAAAACTTAACTGTGAAATTGGCTACTAAGTTTAGCTAAGCTGTTGGAGTTGTTCTTAGTAAACTAGCTACTTAATCTCAACTAATTTAAACTAATTTTTAGTTTAACTAGTAACTAGCCCTAGCTAATATAAATGAGCCCTAAGTATATTTCTCGCTCCGCCACATATGAAATAAGCGGGACACGGTTTATCAAACAAGCCTTTATGGTTTTCATGGGTTCTTAATGAATTAAGACAAAATACTAACTCAGTTGGTTAGGTTCTTCATGCCGGAATCTGTCCACCTGTGTTTAAGTTCTCGACTTGCATAGGTTCTCGTATTTTCAGTACATGTACTCGTATTTTTTTGGATTTATTTCAGAATCTAACGGCGTTGTGCTTTTAGTGGTAGGATGTTTCCATGGGTTCTTAACGAATTAAAACAAAATACTAACTCAGTTGATTAGGTTCTTTGTGCCGGAACCTGCGCACCTATGTTTAAGTTCTTGACTTGCATAGGTGCTCATATTTTTGGTATGGGTACTGTGTTTTTTTTTTTGGATTTATTTCAGAATCTAACAGCGTTGTGCTTTCAATGGCAGAATGTTTCCATGGGTTCTTAACGAATTAAGACAAAATACTAACTTAGTTGGTTAGGTTCTTGGTGCCGGAAACTGCCCACCTGTGTTTAAGTTCTCGACTTGCATAGGTACTCATATTTTCGATGCGGGTACTCGAATTTTTTTTAGATTTATTTCAGAATCTAACAGCGTTACCCTTCCAGTGGTAGGATGTTTCCATCAACGGCGAGGCGTATGTGATGACTTCATTAATCTCGAGATCTACCGGCACAGTCTTACGGAAGATGCACATAGGAGTAGGGTTCACGTGCGTAAGTTCATCATACAGGGTGAGTATGCATGCGTTATTACCAAACACCTATTCCTACAGAGTTCCTATGTTTTTTCTGTTCCTATGTTTTACAATCCTATGTTCTAAAGGGCCTAGATGTTTGTACTAAACTACTCTACTACCACAGTTATTTGAGAAGTCATGTGGCCGTGATTTCTGTCATTGATCAATGGGCTGGCTGACACTGGCACACGCGTATCGCTAAAGGGCACGCGATACTCCCTCCATACATAAATTAGATGTCGTTTAGGATATAATTATGCATACCAAGGAGTGATTAATTAGGGTGGAGTTTTTTCTGTTTGCCCTTATTAAATAGGACTGCGGGTGTATACTAGAAACCAAACGAATTCGGCTCGATTGGTTATTGCAGCGTCCCGAGGCATCTGAGGCTGTAGGTCTTAGGGTCAAATCCGCACTTTTTTTGCTGCGTTAATGGCGCATGGCAGCCAAAGCGTCAAGGGCAAGGGAGAACAAATCACGCCCGCATACCCCCGATGTCTTCTTTTACGCAACTACGAACTTTTCCTAGAACGACGTCTAATTCATATATGGAGAGAGTAGAGGTCACTGGATAGCAATCATAATTGCTATAAACCTCGTACCACGTTAAGCCACATCATCATTATTTTACAGCCGTCAGATCAGACTCTATTCTCTAAGATCTTACCGTTCATCCTCATCCATCTCATCGTTCCGCCTCCACAGGTACATTCCTATTCCCCATGGCACCCATCAGTTTCCTCTTCCCTGGGAAAGCATGTCAGCTCCCCTCCGTCTACTGATGAGGCTCCATCAGGCCCTCCTTCTCCAACTCGGCCCAAGAGGCAATGGAGGCCCAGTACTCGCTTCAGCGGTCCATCCTGGGCGACATAGTATATGTAGGAGGCTGAGAGAGAGAGAGAGAACATGATGGACAATTATATCGAATATTCTAAAAAGTTAATCATTCGTCTGAACGCATCTCCAATCCCCTTCTTCTTCCTCTCCTTTCCCCTTCTCCAAGTTCCAGTCCCTCACAATTGGTATCAGATTCTCATAGATCCTGACTACTAGTTCGTCCTCCCACGAGCACTACACGCTTTTGCAGCCAGTCTCGGGGCGCCATGGATCCCGCCCTCAAGCTCGTGCTGGAGGAAATCCAGAAGACGAAGGAGGAGTTCGGCCGCCATTTCGACGACCATGACGCCAAGTGGGAGCGCCGGTTCTTGGACCTGGACGCATCCCCGCACGGCCCGCGACTCCGTCGTCGACCAGAAGCTGGCCGCTCTCGAGGCCGGTCCGTCTGCCTTGGACCCGGCCGTCGAGCAACGCCTGGCCGCCCTGGAGTCTCTCCGCATCGCGCACCTGCGGGACGAGCGTGATTCCAGGGTTGCCGCGCTGGAGGACGCCGTCACCGATCTCGACAAGTGGCGCCCGGAGACGGAGGCGCTCATCGGCGACCTACGGCTCGAGGTCTCCAAGCTGTCCAAGCACTGGGAGTGGGCGGTGTTCGACTCTTCGTCGCATCGTCCAGGGCTTTCTCGGTTCACCTTCATCGGCCTCCGTGCGCGCACCTGCCGGATTCCACGCCCGACGGGCCCAAGGGGCACGGTTCTTCCTCGATTCCACGGGATAGTGGCTAGGGGCTCAGTCATGACCCTGGTGCACGTCCTAGCCAATGGTAAGCCACCAGATCCACCCCCTGTTGCGTTTGTTCCTCACCCAGTTCCACAGCGTCCTCTAAATCCACTACCACATCCACCTCCCTAGTATACGATTCCCCCACAATCCTATGCCTATCCACCCCCAATTCAGCCTTACAATCCCCGGCCAGAGTTCTACCGACCGGTGGTGTCTTCCCATCCGCAATCGCCTCGCCATCCCCACACTAACCAATCAGCTCCACATCCCAATACCGGCCGCATGCCTAAGCTCAACTTCCCTCGTTTCGATGGTGAAAACCCTCATCTCTGGCAATCTCGCAGCGAGAAATACTTCCGCATGTATGAAGTGTCCGAACCCCTCTGGTTGTCCATTGCCGAGATGCATCTCGATGGCGCCGCTGCCCGCTGGTTTCAGTCTTTGGCACCGCAACTCTCTTCCCTGAATTGGTCATCCTTTTACCGCCTCCTCCACGATCGTTTTGGCTGCGATCAGAAAGAACAATTGATTCGTCAGCTGTTCAATGTGCGCCAAACGGCTTCAGTAGCAGAGTACATGTAACACCCCAGGTGTTACACAATATGAGATCCCATGATGTCATCATTTTATGCATTAAGCATCATGTTTATTAATTCATTGCTCACCAAGCAGTAAGTGCATTAGAACATGTCATAGAGTTAATAATCCTTGCACAAGTAATGTTTTGTCTTGTATGCTAAGCATGTTTTACAAGTCAAATCATGTCAAGAAAGAATCAAAATTGGACTTGGAATTCAAATCCCAACCCTAAGCCAAATTGGCTAAGTGTGGGAAATTGAATATCATTTTCAATTTTGAGGAGCTAATCATGATTAATTTTCTAAATAAAAGTTGCTAACCCTTGGCACCATTTCAAAGTATAAACTTTATACTTTGAAAATGCGCTATTGGTTAGGTCCCAAGATCACCAGTTAATCATTGCTTAATTGCCCAAAGATTGAATTTGCCTTTCCTTTTCAAAACCCTAAAAATTCAAAAGCTATTTGCCCCTTCTCAATTTCATCTCAAAATATTCAAAATTTGGGAAAACTTTAAAAATACAGTTTATGCATCTTTTTTGAGATCTACAAGTTTGGTAAATAAATTTTTTCAAGTTTTTGAATAAAATTTGAAGTAATTTCAAAAGTTCTTTAAATTGAAATTTGTCCCCTTTTTGATTTTAAACTCCAATTCAAAAACTATTCAGTTTTAGGAAAACTTTCTAAATAAAAGTTGTAGGTCTTGAAAAATAGAACAACTTTTATTTTTGGATGTTTTCATCTTTTATTCAAAATTTGAAAGACAAAACTTGTTTAATAAAGTTTGTAGAGCATGAAAATTTGCACAATTTGTATTTTGGGAATTTTTCATGTTGTGTTCAATTTTTAGGAGTAATTTTAAAAAGGAGAAGAAATGAGGTGTCTGCTACACTAACCCGAGGGGGATTCCTTTTCTACTCTTCCATGCTGCTCTGTCGCCAGCTGACCGCCGTGGCGTGGTCGCGCCTTCTCACGCACGCGCGCGTGGCCAGCCACCTGCTCGTCTTCGTGAGGCTCCTAGCCACCTCCCTGCCTGCCCATGCTCCATAAATAGCAAGCGCCGGCCATCAAGTCGCCCTTTTCTTCTTCTGCTCCACCGCCGTCGTCTTCCTCTCGCCGGCAAATTCGCGCAACATGATCCACCACCGCGTCAGCCACCGTGCCACAAGCTCCGCCAGCCCCTAGCGCCCCTCTTGATCTACTTAGCATGATCTAATTTTCACCGGAGCCGACGAGCTCGTCCTTTTCTCCTCCAGCTCCAGCAGAGCGCCACCGAGCTCCGCCTCTTCGCAACCGGCTACTTCCAGAGCTCCTCCAGCCCAACCAACACCACCGGTTGCTTCGTCTGGCTCCAGAGAAGCTCATCGACCCGTCCGTTCCACTGCTACCGCCTTCACCTCACCGGAAACGGCCGTGAGCCGCAGCGCCGTCGTGCCTTGTTTCGCTGTGCCGCCATGGCCGGTGTCGAGCTCCAAATCCCCCTTCGCTGTCCAACCACACCAGCGGGCGCGCCGCCGCCAGAGCCCGTTTCGGCCCTAGCCCGGCCACCGCCGCCCGGGCCGTCACGCCACCGACGACCGAGCCTCGGCCATTGCCGCCGCCATCTCCCTCGTTTGAATAGAAGGGGAAGGAGGGAGAGCAGAGCTGGGCCAGGCCACAACCGGGCCTCAGCTGGGCCTAAATGGGCCGTGACGCGGCTCAGTGAGAAAGGAGAAAGGTTTTTCTTTTTTTCAAAATGAATTTCATTTTTCCTAAATTTCATAATTTCATAACTAAATACTTTAGGTAGATAAAAATATGAGAAAAATGTGTGTGTGATCCTCATGATGTATAGTTTCATAGAAAAATATGTGTGCAGCATGTTAAGTACTTTTGTTATGACTAATAATTGCCTCTTTTAATTAATAAATAGCAAGTGTTTGATTTTTGTAGAATAAAATATTAATCCAAAAATCATGAAAAATTAGGAGTAAGCTTTTCATGCTAAAAGTGACCTCCACTAAAATTTGTGCACTGTTTTGAGCGAGTTTGTTTTTATAATTAATTTCTACCTTGTTTAATGACCATATAAATGATTAATAAAATAACCAAGTAATTAACCAAATGATTAATTAAATGTTAATTAATTTATGGTTTTGTTTAGAAACTTTGGATCAGTAAAACATCTCTATTCCGAGGCATGATCATGAATAGTTATATGTAGAGTTGCTCACATGTTTACATAAATAATAAATGCCTATAATTATATGCTTCACTTAGGTTGATTCCCTTTTGGTATGATTTGAAGACCATGAACCATTACTACCCTAATGATTCATGGCTTGATTGTGTGGTGTTACTAGTGGTTATCATCACATGTGTGCTGCATAATAATAGTTATCATCACATGTGTAGTAGTAGTTAATTAATTAGTAAGTTTAATTAGCGGCTTTCAACAACTGTAAAAATGGTTAATAAATTAGTAATTAACCTTAATCACCATAGGTTTGATTGACTTTGGGATTGAGTGATGACCCTTGGTCATTAACCCTAATGACCTTCGGCAATTCAATTACATTGATTGCGTTGCGTTATCGATATTATCATATTTGCTCATTATGATCCCTTGATGCAACTTCACCGTGAAGGAAAGTTGCACTCAAGATAATAAAGAGTTATATTGTTTCATCCATATTGCATCATCTAGCATCATGTCATATATGCCATTATGTTAAGCATGCATTATTATCACGTGTAGTGATCGTGAGAATGAAGGTTCGTGTTGATCAAGTTCGGAGAAGATGTTTCCAGAAGAAGGTGCCCAGAGGTGTTGATGCCATCTGACTTGTGTGATCCCCTTGAGGATTCTAACCTTCTCTGCAACGCAGGCAAGCCCCGGATGCATTTAGACAATTCCTTGTATTTCGAAAAGCTTTTATATTCTATGTTATGATATGATGCATTAGGTGTTAGGAATTGTGTGATATCCTACTTTGATGCATTTACCATACCTTGATGTATTACCCTGGATACCTGTTTTGATTTCGAAAATGATTAGTATATGCTTAGCTCTGCTAATAGCATAGGCTTTAGAAAATGTTTTTAAAGGTGTGATAACAGTACCATTTTGAAAAACTGATAAAACCTGATGTTTCTTGTTGGTACCCTTCACTTTGATCGGGTCAAGGGTATGCAACAAGGGCATAATGAGTAAATCGAGACGTCGGTGGAGTGACTTGCACCAGGATAGGCTAGTGCCCTGGTGTAGTGTCGTCCACTTGTGTCGGTTAAGGACCGTCCGTTGTTTGGCCCTGGGATCATGAGGTTATTGGATAGTACTAGTCGCATGCTAATGGTGGTAAGCTCCCTTGTACTATCCGTGACGAGAACGGACATCAGGACGGGAAGTAGCGTGTACCCATCCTACGAGTGCACCGTCGACGTACTGATGGCGTAGGGAGGTGGTGTACTGTATCCTCATGGCTAGGACCCATTCTGACGGGGAGAAATACAAGTGTGAGTTGATGTATGTAAGATGTTGGTCCTGCATACATCGTGTGGCTAGAAAGCTCTAGCTGGGTATATAAGCGGTTCGAATCATCGGTGCTCCACGGTATGGGAGACTTGATCCTAGCCCCGGCATCGTAGTAATGATGGAAGTTGTTGAGACTGGAAAGTTTTGAAATCGTTCCATGGTTGACAAGTGATTATTATAATAAGGATCAGCTTTAGTCGCTTTTCCGCAAAGGTGTCTTTGATTCTTGCTAAAGCCTTACCTTGATTCCTATTAGCTAGCATTCCTGAGTCTTCTCCACTCTTTTCTGTCGGGTAAGTCTTACGGAGTACTTTTGTACTCAGGGTTTATTTGATCCCTGTTGCAGATACTAACTGTTGCTGTTAAGTTCGGTCATACCAGTGGGTTTGGCATAATCGAGTATCTCCCAACTGAGGTGTTCTCTTGCAGGTGCTCTATAGTTCTTTCTTGCTTCCGTAAACTTAGTTAAGTTTTGTTTAATCAAACTCTGATCAAGTGTAGTTATATCTTTTGAAAATCTTTCGCTACTCTGTTGTATTTGAATAAAAATGGTTGCAATACTATAATATCTCTATAAAAATTCGATCTTGGAGAATCGTGGTGTCATCGGGGTTTCACCCGACAGAACTTTTTAAGTTATGTGGTACACAAGCATAGCCGACAGAGGTCTTAGGGACAATGTCAGGTGCTTGTGGGCCATATAATTTGGAAGGTACTGCCACAGTACATTACCCAATTCATTGAGTTGGTGGATCAGCTTGCTGCCTACTCTTCTAATATTGATCCTATGTACTTTACCATGAGATTCATTGATGGCCTTCGCCCGGACATCAAATCTATTGTTCTTGTCATGCGCCCTCAAGATTTGGATACTGCTTGCACTATTGCCATGTTGTAGGAGGAAGCTGGTGGTGCGAATGCCTCTCGGCCCAATCGTCGCGGTGATTGGTCGTCGTCCACCAAGGCGCTGCCGTCCACCAAGGCGGCTCTGGCGCTTCCGGCGCCCCCGCAGCGCCTGGAGGTGGCATCTACGTCTACAACACCGGCGGCTGCGCCGGACACTGCTGCTGCCGAAGGGGGCCTGGCCGCTCTCAAAGCCCACCGGCGTTCTCTCGGGCTATGTTTCAAATGCAATGCTAAGTGGTCCAAAGGCCACCGCTGTCCACCGGAGGTGTTGGCAGCCGTGGAAGCAATTTGGGAGTCGTTCTCCTCTGATGACTCTCTGGCTAGTCCTTCTTCAGGCTTTGAGCGAGAACAACTCTTCTTGGCCATCTCCAAGTCTGCCATCTCTGGCTCAAAGGCGGCTCGAACAGTTCATCTGCTTGGCATAGTTCAACATATTCCGGTGCAGTTGCTGGTTGATTCAGGCAGTTCATCGTCTTTCATCAACGCCAATCTGGCTTCTCGACTACATGGACTGAAGTCAGTTGCAGCTTCCTCTTTAGTGCAGGTGGCATAGTCGCCAGCTCTTGCAAAGTGTGCCTTGGATAGTGGGTGACTGCACGTTTCATTCAGATTTGCACGTGTTCTCTCTCAGAGCTTTTGATATTGTGATTGGTATGGATTGGCTCGAGCAGCATAGCCCAATGTTTGTGGATTGGCGGCAGAAGCAACTCTCAGTCTCTGTGGATGGATAGTACAAGCTTTTGCAAGGCATTTCGCCAGACTGTCCTATTCAGCTCCTTCTTCAAATTAAATCTGTCAGCCTGAGTTATCTTCCACGGCTCCTCTAATGGTTCCACCTGCTGTTCAGCATGTGTTGGATGAGTTTCAGGATCTTTTCCAGCCACCCAACTCCCTGCCGCCTTCTCGGCATTGCGACCATGAGATTCCTTTGATTGCCGGCGCACAGCCGGTGTTCGTTCGGCCGTATCGCTACCCGCCCAAGCTCAAGGATGAGATAGAGCGACAAGTCCAGGAGATGTTGTCCTAGGGACTGATTCAGCATAGCTCGAGCTCCTTTGCCTCACCAGTTCTCTTGGTAAAGAAGAAGGACGGCTCCTACCGTTTCTGCGTCGATTTTTGACAGCTCAATGCCTTGACGCGTAAGTCCAAGTACCCTGTGCCTGTCTTCGATTAGCTCATGGACGAGTTGGCTAATGCCCGTTGGTTCTCCACGCTGGACTTGCGTGTGGGCTTCCACCAGATTCTGCTGAAGTCAGGAGAAGAGCACAAAACAGTGTTCCAAACATATGTTGGGCAATATGAGTTCTGTGTCATGGCTTTCGGTCTTACTGGTGCTCCGGGCACGTTCCAGGGTGCTATGAATGTTACTCTCGCTCCCGGACTGCGCAAGTTTGTGATCGTCTTCTTTGATGACATCCTGGTCTACAGTCCCACGTTTGAAGCTCACGTAGATCACTTGGCACAAGTTATGTCTTGGTTACGTGCCGACCAGTGGAAGTTGAAGCTCTCCAAATGCCGAGTTGCCCTTTAGGAGATTGCCTATCTGGGACATGTCGTGAGTGCTGAAGGGTTGTCCACGGATCCAGCAAAAGTACAGGCAGTGGTTCAGTGGCCCACCCCATCGTCAATAAAGGAACTTCGAGGGTTTTTGGGGCTAGCCGGGTATTACTAGAAGTCTGTCAAGCACTTTGGGATCATTGCCAAGCCATTAACACAGTTATTGAAGAAGGATCAGCTCTTTGTGTGGACCCCTTGTTGACAGTCGTTAAGTACCAAATATAACCATCAACTTTTGCATAAATTGATATAAAATGAATTTCAAAGCATAGTTGTAGGTTTTGATTCTAACGAGTTCCACAAGTTTTGGTGTTCTCACTTGTTTTGCAGGTGTTTGCAGTTTTTATCAAATAAAAGTATCTCATCTAAGGAATTATACTACACCATTGCAACAAGGCTCGTCGAGACGATTGAAACGGACATATCATTTGCCATATTTGAAGCCCGTAATCAAAAGATATCAACTCCGGATCGAAACATGCGCTATTGGGCCCTAAAAGGAGCAAGATTTCACACAAACGAAGCTGGGCCCAATTGGATTTGGGCCCAGGCCGCCCGGCATTTCTCCCCAGGCCGGTCGGCCTCCCCCAGGGCCCGTTGACGCCCATCTTCTGGAAGCTTCTTCCACCGCCTCTTGGGATGCATCTCCACCGTACCTTAAGTCGGTTTGATCCAACGATCGTCGTTTCTCCCACCGGGCTATAAATACAGGGGAGAGCCCCCATCCCGAAACCCTAATTCATTTGTAATCTCCGAGAGGGGTCCCTCGAATGGATCAACCTCTCTAGGATTTAGACTTTTAGATAATAGTGAGATGGAGGTGAGGGAAGAGTTCGGAGGAGGTGCTTGGGCTGTCGGTGCTCCCTCTACGGCTTGTACTTCAACGGATTCAAGTTCTTCATGAGTTTGTCTTCAAGATTTCTCCGTAATCATCTTTTGATCTAAGTTTACTTTGTTTATATTGTTCATCGGTTTTGCGACTCTTTTTGAGTGCTTTATTCTGTACTAGTCGGAGTAGAGTATTAATCATAGTGTAGGCGTGGTGCTTAGGCTAGGGTTAATCGTGAATGTCCCCTAATCTTAGGATCGGTGGTAGATCGTAGGTGTGACAGACCTATTGAGTCCTCTCGTAGTCCACCTCCCGTTGATAGGTTTGGGGGGACGCGGTTATCGAGTAGGGCGAGGTTTCGTACTCAATCGCTCTCCGAATAATGTCCCAAAGTTGAATAGTAGAAGACATAGTTTACCTAAAGTTAGAAGAAGAGAATCATAGTTATCATCTCTATACTCCTGTTATCATCAACATAGATTGCTAATATCATCAACATAGATTGTTATTGTTGGTATTTTTAACTGCACTCTATTTAAATAAGTTTTAAGTAGGATTATCCGCAAGCGCACAGATATCATACCGGTGTCACATTTTACCCGGAGGTTTTAAATATCGTATCCCGAGGGGAACAACTGTGATGATGACAAAGTATATAAACTTAACCCTACAATTAGGCATAGATCATATCAAAAAAAAGAGAAATAGCTAATGTACTCTAATTACGATTTGCCGGTAAACTTTGTATAATATCGCCTTTATCGGGCAAGTGACCTGAATAGGAGAAGAAACAGAGTAATCTACCTACCAGACACCTATCGGCCGGTCTATCCTATCAACGGGAAGTGGACTACGGAGGATTCAACGCAGCGACTATAAAGTCACCTACGCGAGCTACCACTATCCCGGCTAATCGGGGACATCCACAAGTAAACCTAGCCTAGGCACCACGCCTACACTATTTAAATACTACTTCAACCAAGCAATTACCAAGATCAAAGTCCTCAATATGAGATGTGAACTAAAGAACGAATATAAACGATCGCTTACTTGAATCGAATAGTAAATACAAAAGTACCTCGTAACGCGACTCCCGGCGAGGAAAGTGAATCCGTAAGAATACAGCCCACGAAGAAGCGCCGACATGCCGGAGCTCTTCCAGAATCTCTACTCCTCTACTCAATCTCTCTAATCTCTAAACAAGACTAGATCTAGAAGAACTAGTCTCTCCTAATTGCTACATCTAGATGAACTAGCTAGAACTAGATGAACTAGACTAGATCAACTAGAGGGACCCTAACCCTAATCTAATGAAGAATATGAAGCCTTGGGGTGTAGAATGCCTCTTGGGGGGAGCCTTGGGCGCCATTATATAGGCCGAGGTGGGAGGGGGGACAAGGAACCGCCACGTCGCCGATCCGCGTCTTCATCTCATGTGCACCGTCGGATCAAACCGACCTCAAATCAACGTAGGGATGCTGCGATTGGACTCCACGCAACCGAGGGAGGAAGACTCCGTAAGGCGGCGGTGATCGGTGGAGTTAGGGCGCCGGGCGGCCTAGGGTGGGGCCGGCCGCCCCACCTTATCTCCCTCTCAGGGGCCCCGCTGCCGGTGTCTTCTAGACCCTTCCCGAGTCCTCTAGCGATGTTGTTCGACGTGGATCAATTTCGTGATAATTATGCATTGAAATCCTTCTTTTATCCTTTTCTAGAAAATCCCCTAGAAAATATAGAATATGCAAAACTCGTGGAATTTGTCGATAAAGCCCTAGACTAATATGTTTTCATGTTCTCCTTTAGGTTTAAAGTGCTAGTAAAAGTTGACGCTAAGGAGTGTCAACAATACCCCTAAGCTTACCTTTTTGCCGGTCCCTTGGCAAACAATCTAAATCTAGTTCTTAATAAACTTGGATCAGGAATTGTTTGTAATACTTTTATTTCTTTTAAGCTCACTTGCTTTTAAACATAAATTTTCCTTTGGTTTAGACAAAACTACTCTAACTTTCAAACTTACCCATTTTACCTTTAACTATGGAGCTTTACACTTATGCATAAATCTTGAGCAATCGAAAGATAGAACAATCAAGTCAAGCACTATGTCTCAAATTCTTTACAAGTACCAATATTCCGAGTTTTGTAAATTTTCGCAATAAAAACTCAGAGCTTAATTGTATGACACCCTCAAGTCTCTCAATGTATGTGGTATTTATGGTTCTCTCTTGAGGCATCAATGATGTTATGCCTTTCCTACAACTAAGTATTTATAGTGGTGCTCATAGGAGTGGCAATAACAAGGATGAACATACTTGCAATTCATATATTGTAAAGTCAAACAATGGATCCATAGAGAATCAAGGCATTCAATCAAATCAAGATGTGCATGTGTGTGGCGTATGGTGGATAGGTGCATATATGGTATTTAGTGGCTAATCCTAATTCTACTTTTGCTCTTTAAAAATAATCTTCTTCCTTAGAACTCTTTTTCGGGAAAACATGGGCTATCTTTATTCTCTCTTTTTTTTTTTCTTCTTTCTTCTCTTTTTTTTTTTTTAATTTGGGAGGCGGGCATCTATGTACCCATTGTTTTAATCTTTGGGACACTTGTCCATCTTTTACTCCCCCCTTTTTTTTTACTTTTGCATAGCCACATGTATCCTTTGAATATAAATAATTGAAGAGATAATGATAAGAACTTAGAGCAATTAAATGGGAGGTTGTCCTATAGGGTCTATTTTTTAGGTGTTTACTCCTAATGTAGGAGAGAAACATTTTTAAAGTGGATCTAGATGAAAGTGGAAATGACTGCGCTTACTTCCTAGAGTAGGAGTAATGCATATGTGGGTGGAGTGCGTAAGTGATCTTGATTTTAAAAGCATGACAAGACTCTCATAAGGTATATTCCAAAGGTTGACTAAACTCAATGTAAAGCAAGCAGCATAAATGTGCAAAGGTTTTCCTAATTCTATATGTATCATATATGGCTTTGGTAGGAATTTAGATTTTGTCATACAAGAGCTCATCATGTAAGATTTTAGGTTTTTAAAATAAATCTCCAGAACTTAGTAATGATAAGAATAAGATAAATAGTAACTTAGACCTTCATGTATCATTATCGATCAATTACCTAGACTTTAGCTCAAGCGTGTGCCTCCACAAATTTCAGGTTCAGAGTAAATTCTTATATCAAAGTAGTCATATCCAAACTCAGGAGAATCCATGGTTAAATACTAGGCACTTAAAAGAAATTTCAGAGAGCAACTATTCATCATTTCCACTTTAAAAGATTAGAGAGAGAGAGTTCTTTAAATATACTTTAATTATTAAATCTAACACACACTATAGCTTACTAAAATAAAATTAATAGTAAAGACATACCTTAATCACGATGATAACGGGGTGCATCTCCCCCAAGCTAGTCCCTTCGATCGTGATCGAGCCTTCATGTGCCCGAATATTTTTGTGTTTTTCTTAATTAAGGGTGAGCCTTCATGTGCTCATATAGTTTTGGCATTTTTAAATTTTTCTATGATACTATTGTGAACCTTCATGTGCTCACATATTTTTGGTATTTTTATGACTATAAAAAGTAGACTCGATAATCGCCTAGGTATAGTTACCCGATAACTAGGGGATGCTCCTCCCCCAAGCTAGATGTTTGCAATACTTGGTGTTAATGATCTTTAGAGTGAGGTAACCAAAGCAGCGGGTCCCGATGGGTGCCACCGATAGACTCTCTCTTTGTCATAATGTTGTTCCCGCATAATTATACTCCAATAAAAAAAACCAAAACTCGAGGCTCGAATTTAATAATAGGTTAGCGGTCACCAATAAGTAATTGATTATTCTGTGAGTTGATTTGAATTGACAGTGTTCTAGCAGGATTCTCTTTTTTTTTTGGAATTTTCTAGTTTAATTATACAGAAATTAAATATGAGTGCATGATATATAGTTCTATTATTTTTTATGCCTCCACATAGAATATTTATTCTTATGGGCTTAGGTTTTTTTTTTTCATAATGCAAGAAAGTCAACATAGATGATGCTGCTGCTACCACTACTACTACTATTATTATTATTATTATTATTATTATTATTATTATTTATACCACCACAAGTAAATATTCCTATAGGGTTGCCATAAGTTTATTCATGTAGGGATTTCAATATTTTATGATGCAGTAAATGAAGCAATAAAGATTTTTATTTTCTTTTTAATATTTATGAAGATGAATATACTAAAGCGAAATTATTAATGTAGATAGAAATACTAATTAATTAGATAACTACCATATTACCTTATGGCAAGGGTACGGAATTTTAAGTTTATCGACGTAACTTCTTTCTTCCACTCTTGTGTATCTCTTCATCTTGACGGATGGAGGTCTTGATAGTTGCATACCTCTAGTGATGATGTTGTCACTTTTGTTCTTTGATTTGACCAATAGGTTAAAATAGAGCTTTTAATTATGGCTGGCAAAGATCTTGCTCAATGTACATGTTCACGTAACCCTCACTTGTAGATTTAATAAATTTTTCTCGATGTGTTATCCTGTTTTGCAAAACCAAGGCGTAGATCAAGTGCATGGGTTCTGCTGGTGGTAAAACACCAACAAAATCAAATCTATTTCTTTATTTATTCTTCTCTATCCTTAAGCACATTGAACAAGATAAAGTTGGTGTTACATGAATTGTTTATTTATGCCATAAGTGGTAGGATCAAAAGATTAAGTATTTAATGTTGCAATTAAGTTCTCATGGTAGAAAGGAATAAATTGCTTTTAACCAATAGAAGGATTGTCCATCTTTCCAAGATCGAATATAATATTTTAGCTTGTTTGGTTAAGACGAGATTATAAGAACGGTGCCATGAATAATATTAAAAGACAGATCATGTTGAGTTAATTAGGTTAATCAATTAAAATTGTAACTCTAACATGTTTGTGTTTTTAATTTATGTGAACATCAAGATCAAGAGAAGAGCAAAGTGACCACTTACCTTAAAATATTACCTTTATTATTAGAGCGTGATAGCACTAAGTGATGAAGAGTAATTGACTGGTGGTGCTTTTCCTTCTCTTGCATCTTGAGTTGTTCATAGACATCTTGACTCCTTTGTCGTATTTATTCTTTTGCCATCTTTTGCTTCTTTGATCTTTTGACTTTTTTCACTCTAATTATTATTATGCCTGCAATAGATTAGTGGACAGTACATACCCGAAGGAATATACGTGATTTTGAACACAAAGTTGCTTGTCCAAGATTTTATTTTGTCTATGCTTAATGAAAAGATAATATTAATATTGTTTAGCATAAATCATATTTTATACAGATATGACTTAAGGCAAAGTAACTTGTAGTAGAAGATAAAGTGAATGAATCATTAATGCTCATAGTTCTCTCATTCATGATGAGCTATGTCTTTTTTACAAAGTTATTAAAGTTAAGCATGTACTGTCGCATCTCTAATTCGAATTTATCTCAAAATATCCAATGTCTACTACAGTATCTTATTAGTTCAAAAATCAACCTAGACACCACGTCTAATTTGACTTAGGAAGGCATTCTAACCTAAGCACCACGCTTAATTCAAAAAAGCCTTTGAAAGTAAAATCAATACACCTCTTAGTTCAAGAATCAAACTAAACACCTTGTCTAATTATGACTCAAGAAAACAGTTTAAACTAAGCACCATGCCTAATTCAAAAGGTATATGAAATTTCTCCAAACCTTAAACATACTATGGCAAGCAAAGGTAACATAAAAGTTTATAGAATGTTATTCAAACAGAGATGAAAGAGTATGATTAATAAATTGAATAAAGGTAGAGACAACCAATATTAGCAATATAGAATTTTCTAAATAAGACCATTCCCCCAAGCTGGAATTTTATAAAGTAAATGTAAGCTTGAGTGGATGTAATTCAAAATTGCATAATGGTTGTTTTGACATACCTGGTGCCGCCATTAGTTATTTTCTTACTTCAAACCTGAAATGGTTAGTGATAAAAATACCCAAAGGAATATTTTGATAATTATAACTCGCTCAATTCACAAGGGTATAACAAAAGGTGCAAGCTCAATTTTTTTTTTTAAGAGTGGTTATTTTGGGACACAAAGTTGTTCTTAGAAAACCTTCTAATTATTGTACTTCAAGTTGGTGAGGTGGGTTTCTCTAGAACATTAGCCTTTGTGTATCTATATCAAGATTACAACGAGATCTATAATATTTATGAACATATGCATCTACAACCACCCTCTTAATGATTTTATGAACAGAAAAACTAAGGGGGTTGAAGATCTCGTGTGTGGTAATATTAGAGAGACCAAAAGATTCAGGAGATTTCTCATATGAGCATGGATTTAATAAGGTGTTGATGAGATAATTCTCATGCTCATCGATGTAATCTCTCTTTTTAAACTCTAGGGGTGTCTATTCATGGATGTCTATAGGCAACAAGTTTGTATCTATTATTTTATACCTATGACATTTATTGGATGTTTTATTTTCTAGGATTCCCCATGAATTGATGTTCCTAAGGTTGGTCTCTTCTAAAGGTTTCTCTAAACTTGGGTGAGTTTTGTTTATTAAAGAAATTAATTTAAGTTCACTATTTGAATTTAAACCAAGTATAGATGCCAAAGCTTCATCTTCTTCCATCCATTCTTTCACAATGGCAGATGTATTTCTAGTATATTCTACATATTCCGCCATTGATGTTACTCTTCTTGGGTATTCCTATAATCGTCATGACCCTTATTTTTGAGATGTCTTGATAGATTTCTAGGATTATTATGAAGTTTAGTAGAAAGAGCATAAAAGGATTCATTGGGGTTAAGGATGTGTTTAGAGATGGGTTCAAAGACATTTAATGTGAGCATAGAAGGGGAGAAGATAGAATTTATTCCTAAGTGGGTTAGCTCTCCTTCTATGGCATTATTCAACATGCCATCCTTGCATTCTTTCCAATGTCTTTCAGAAGGAAAAGGAAGTTGACTACACTTTTCCTAAGATGCTCTTTTGAGAAGATCTAATGTGTATTGTTTTATGAGCATCTTAGCCAACTGGAAGTCTAAATCATTAAAGTGAAATTTTAAGGGTTTAGGATTGATAGCTAAATCTTGGGAATAGAATGATTATGTTTTAGCTACCGAGACTTCCATATCTAGTTCGGGTGATAAGATATCCCGAATCATATTAATTAGACATGGGCGTAGCTCATAGCCAGGTGTTATGATAGGTTCCATAGATTTTGGTGGCTCAAAGCTTCGCACATGTCATATAGATAAATAGGAACAGAATTAAAAACATCCATAAGGATGAACATAAAAATAATGAAGAGAATGGGATAAAACAGATTGAAGCATCCATAAGGATGAACACAAAAATTATTGAAGAGACGGGATAAAATAAGAAAAGATAAAAGTATAATACAAGATTAAGCTAGACTAAGTCAAAATCAGCAAACCGTTCCCAAGAACGGCGCCAAAAAATGCTTGTTGGTATTTTTAATCCGCACTCTATTTAAATAAGTTTTAAGTAGGATTATCCGCAGTTTACAGATATCATACCCGATTGTCACATTTTACCCGGAGGTTTTAAATATCGTATCCACAGTGGAACAAATTTGTGATGATGACAAAGTATATAAACTTAACCCTACAATTAGGCATAGATCATATCAAGAAAAAGAGAAATAGCTAATGTACTCTAATTCCGACTACCAGGTAAACTTTGTATAATATCGCCTTTATCGGGCAAGTGACCCGAATAGGAGAAGAAACAGAGTAATCTACCTACTGGACACCTATCACCTGTCTATCCTATCAACGGGAAGTGGACTATGGAGGATTCAACGCAGCCTATAAAGTCACCTACGCGAGCTACCACTATCCGGCTAATCGGGGGGACATCCACAAGTAAACCTAGCCTAGGCACCACGCCTACACTATTTAAATACTACTTCAACCAAGCAATTACCAAGATCAAAGTCCTCAATATGAGATGTGAACTAAAGAACGAATATAAACGACCGCTTACTTGAATTAGAATAGTAAATACAAAAGTACCTCGTAACGCAGCCTCAGGGGCGAGGAAGTGAATCCGTAAGAATACACCACGAAGAAGCGCCGACATGCCGGAGCTCTTCCAGAATCTCTACTCCTCTACTCAATCTCTCTAATCTCTAAACAAGACTAGATCTAGAAGAACTAGTCTCTCCTAATTGCTACATCTAGATGAACTAGCTAGAACTAGATGAACTAGACTAGATCAACTAGAGGGACCCTAACCCTAATCTAATGAAGAATATGAAGCCTTGGGGTGTAGAATGCCTCTTGGGGGAGCCGTGGGCGTCATTATATAGGCCGAGGTGGAGTAGGGGACAAGGAACCGCCACGTCGCCGATCCGCGTCTTCATCTCATGTGCACCGTCGGATCAAACCGACCTCAAATCAACGTAGGGATCTTTGCGATTGGACTCCACGCAACCGAGGGAGGAAGACTCCGTAAGGCGGCGGTGATCGGTGGAGTTAGGGGCGCCGGGCGGCCTAGGGTGGGGCCGGCCGGCCCCACCTTATCTCCCTCTCGCGGCCCCCCGCCGCCGGGTGTCTTCTAGACCCTTCCCCGAGTCCTCTAGCGATGTTGTTCGACGTGGATCAATTTCGTGATAATTATACATTGAAATCCTTCTTTTATCCTTTTCTAGAAAATCCCCGAAAAATATAGAATATGCAAAACTCGTGGAATTTGTCAGATAAAGCCCTAGACTAGTATGTTTTCATGTTCTCCTTTAGGTTTAAAGTGCTAGTAAAAGTTGATGTTAAGGAGTGTCAACAGTTATTATCCACCATATTAAACCATAGCTTATTATCTACCTTAGTATAATCTTTATCTTTCTACTTTTATCTTTAGCCACCTCTAGTTGAGTTAGATCCTAGTTAATCACACGCGTTTCCTTGTGGATACGGTATTTAAAAACCTCCAGGTAAAGTGCTACAATGGTATTATATCTGCGGCGCTTTGCGAATAGTTATATTTTCTTGTGTGCATTTAATTAATACCAACAAGCATTTTTGGCGCCGCTAAGTTGGGAAACGGTTCTTTGATTTAACTACTTAACCTAGTTTCACTTTTTTTTATTTTTTCTTTTTGTTTTATCCCTTACCCTTTTTACCTTTCATCTTTCTTTCTTTCGCTTTTCATCTTTCCTTTCTTTCCTTTTGTTTTATCTTTTGGTTTAGCATGGGCACGAGCGCTAGCTTTAGACCACCTGAATCTTCAGAGCCTATCTTAGCATCTAGTTATGAGCTGCGCCCGCCTTGGGTAGATTTGATTCGAAACAATCGTTTCGGGAGAAGGTGATGAAAACCCCTACTCACACCTACGAGAGTTCTTATTGACATGTGCCTGTTTTTGTATTGACGGCATGTCTGATAAGACTTTACAATGGAAGCTTTTTCCGTTCTCTTTGAATGGAAAAGCTAAACATTGGTACAACCAAACCGTAGGAAGAGTGCAAGGAGATTGGAAAGTGCTATGCTTTAATTTTCTCTCTAAATTCTTTCCCATCTCTAGAATTGCTAGCCTTCGAGAAAAGGTTCTGACTTTTTGGCAACTAGAAGGAGAATCTCTTGAAGCATCATGGGATCGCATTAATGATCTCCTTACTATTAGGCCAGACCTTTCCATTCTAGACTCAGTGATTATTCAATATTTTTACTTAGGTCTTAGTAAGGATGGTAAGAAATCCCTTAATATATGTTCTAGAGGATCTTTCCTTAATTTGTCTGTTAGTGAAGCAAGGTCTATACTTGATAAAATTAGTGGAAGGACTCCCTTGCCCTAGCATTCATAATGAACTCTCCGAGAAAGAGAAGGAATCATCTCTCAACCAAAAAGAGGAAGTTTTGATAGCTAACTCACATATTTTCCAATCCCAAAATTTAGCTATCAGTCCCAGGCCATCCATACTTCAAAATCCTATAAGGGAAGAAGAAATTCAACCCTTGGAAATCTCTTTTATTAAGGATGATCTTTGCGATATTGGGAAAAGTTTAGACTTTCAATCCAATAAGAGACCTTCTAGTGAATATAATTTAAATTCTTTTGATAAGAAACCTTTTAGGAAGCATCCTTATTGGGAAACATCCAAGATGGTATGACTAGCGATGCCATGGAAGGAGAGCTAAACCATTTTGAAGACAATCTTATCTTCTCCCCTTCTATGCCTACGTTAGATATTTCATTCATCTTTGACCTCGAAGAGTCCCCTGACACTCGAGATCCACTAAGACACCTAGAGCATATGAATCATGAAGGACTCGAGAATGACCAAGAAGTGCCACTAAAAAGGAAGGAGTGTATAGAATGGATGGACAAGGAAGAAACCTCAATAATAGAACCTAGCCCTGACATATCCCATCTAAGTTTAGAGGAGACCTTTGATGAGACTCACCTTAGAGATACCAATCTATGGGAAGTCTTGGACAATAAAGCGTCCGATGAATGTCATAGGCATAAAATAAAGGAGAAAATATCTTCATCTATAGACACTCATGAAGAAACACCCTTGAAGCTTAAAGAGGGAGATAACATTACTGAGCATAGAAGCTACTTCATAGGCATCTCTTCGAATCCGTACTCATATAAGAAATCTCCAGGATTACTTGGTCTCTCTAATATTGCCACACATGAGATTTTTAACCCTCTCATTCTACCTATTTATAAAATCATTAAAAGAGTGGTTGTAGACATATACATTTATCATAAATATTGTAGATCTCGAGATAGATACATAAAGACAGGTGCTTTACAGGAAACCACTTTACAAACCCAAAGTATAATGATTAGAAGGTTTCCTAAGGATGAACTTATAACCACTCTTGAAAGATAATATGAGTTTGCACCTTTTGCTGTAATACCCTTGTGAGTTGAGCATAGAGTTATAATTATCAAATTATTCCTTCGGGTATTTTTGTCACTAACCATTCCAGGCTTGAAGTAAAAGAATGAAGGATGATAGCACCAGGTATGTCCAACCAATCATCATGTAATATTGAATTATATCCATCCAACTTTAACTTTGCTTTGCAAAATTCAAACTTAGGGGAATGGGCTTATTTGAAAAATCTTAGATAATGTTGCTAATATTGGTTGTCTCTACCTTTTTAATTCATGCTCAAAATGCTGCATAATAATCATGCTCTTTCATCTCTGTCTGAATAAAATCTCTATAAGTGCTTTTATGTTACCTTTGTCTGCTATAGTAAGTTTTAGTTTGGAAGTACTTCAAGGGTACTGTCATAGGCTTTTTAAATTAAGCATGGTGCTTAGGTTAAAATTTCTTCCTTAACTAAAACTAGACATGGAGTTTAGTTTGGTTATTGAACTAGAAATTATTATAGTAGACATTGGAATATTTTGTTGGACTAACCCCTACAGGAATCTTTCAATTCAATCTAGACAAGTCATAAGATGAATTCAAATTAAGGATGAAGCAAGGCATATAACAAACTTCAATAACTTTGCAGAAAAAGACATAGCTCTTTCATCATAGATGGAAGAACTATAAGTATCAATGATTCATTTATTTTATCTTCCACTGTAAGTTACTTCTTGCCTTGAACCATGCCTGTATAGAACATGGTCTATGCTAAAATAATCTCAACACTATCTTTTTATTAGCATAAATAAAACACGATAAAATTCTAGACAAACAACCTATTTTCTCAAGATTGTATATTTCTTTGGGTATATGTTGGCCACTAATCTATTATGTGCATAAGAATAATCAAGTAAAAAAAGAGTGATAAGATCAAAGAAGAAAAAGATGGCAAAATATAAGAAAGAAGGAGTTCAACAGAGGAGACAAGATGCCCATGAACAACTCGAGATGCAAGAAGGAAAGGACCACCGAAAGATATCCATCGTCACTTGGTGTCATACTCTAAGAATAAAGGTAACAACCTAAGGTAAGTGGTCACCATTCTCCTCCTGATCTTGATATATACATAAATGAAGTTACAAACATGTTAGAGTTACACTTTAATTGATTAACCTAATTAACTTAACAAGATTTGTTCTTTAAGATTATTTATGGCATCATTCTCTTAATCTCCCAGTCTTAACCAAATGAGCTAAAACATTATATTTTATCTTTAGAAAATGATAGTTATAATTATGTAGAGATAGACAATCCTTCCATTGGTTGAGCAATTTAAACTTTTTACGCCATATGAACTTGAATGCAATATTTATACTCAATCTTCTGATCTTACAACTCATGTTATAAGTAAACAAATATGCAACACCAACTTTGTCTTGCTGAATGTGCCTAAGGCTAGAGAAGAATAAATAAAGAGATAGATATGGTTCTGTTGGTGTTTTTCCACCAACAGAGCCCATGCACTTGATCTCTACCTTGGTTTGCAAGCAGGATACACTTCAAGGTGTGAAAGGAATATTCCTCAACACTCTACAAGTGAAAGTTCTGAACCCACAAACATGCACATGAGCAAGATGCTGCTAGATTCCACCATTAATGCTCTACTTCAACCTACTGTCCAAGCAAATAACAGAAGTGACACCACTATTAGAATCATCATCACAAGTGGTGCAACCATCATTGTCTCCATCTCCAAACCGACAGATGCACTCAATGAAAGAACAGGAGTGGAGAAGAATAAGTCCAATTTGGAGGACTTAAAAATCCGAACCTTCGCCGGAAGGTAACATCGTTAGTTATCCATATTTACTTTCTTGTATTGCATATTTCTCATTAGCATATTTACTTTTCTACATTAGCATTGCATATAAAATAACAAAAATAATTAGTTATTCGTTAGGTTGCATTTATGCATCTTAAAAATTAAAGCCCTATGTAAAATCTTTGCAGTGTAAAAGCTATAGGAGTGCTTACTGTGGTGGCCTAAAAATAAAAACATATAGCATTTAAAATTATCTTTTTGCATTATAAAATAGAAAATCCTAAAAAATGAAACAAGAATCCTGCTAAAAAACTAAAAGTCTATATTATCTCATAAGAATAATCGATTACTCATTTGGCTGACCGCTAACCCCTTGCCATAATTCGAGCCTCGAGTTTTGGTTTTCTTGTCGGAGTACATATTTTGCAGGACAATAATATGACTAAGGAGTGAGCCCAATCAGTGGACTACTACTGGTAAGCTTACTCTAAAGGTCATTGAGCAATCACCACAAAGAACATCTAGCTTGGGGAGAGCATCCCCTAGTTATCAAGTAACTATACCTATACGATTATTGAGTCTATCTTATAGTCATAAAATACCAAAAATATATGGGCACATGAAGGTCCATGTCCGTAGAGTCTTTTGTGAGTCCATTAGTTAAAATAAAAGAAATATATTAAACCCAAATAAAGATACTTTATTAAGGTTTGATCATAGAGAGTGTTCTTAATAAGTTTTATCTAGGTTGTTAGGAGTCAAATAAAAACTAGAGAACAATATAATTTTGAATTGTAGATGATGAATAGTTGCTCTATCGTAATTCCTTTCAAGTGCCTAGTTTTCAACCTTAAATACTCCCGAGTTTTGGATATTCTTGCTTTGATATAAGAATTTACTCTGAACCTAAACTTGTGGAGGCATATGCTTGATTTGAGTCTAGGTGATTGAGGGATATGATATAAGGAAGTTGAGCTGCTATTTATCTTATTCCTAGCAATACTAAGTTCTGGAGATTTATCTTTTAAAAACTCAAAACCTTACATGATGAGCTCTTGTATGACAAAGTTTGAATTCCTACCAAAGCTATATATGACATACACTTAGAATAGGAAACCTTTGCTCATTTATGCTGCTTGTTTTGCATTGAGTTTAGTCAACCTTTGTTGTGTGCCTTAGAGAGCCTTGTCATGCTTTTTTAAAATCAAGATCACACACACACTCCACTTACATATGCAATATTCCTACACTGGGATAAGCGTAATCATTTTCCACTTTCATCCAGAAAATGTTTTTCTCCTACACTGGGAGTGAACACCTAAAAATAAACCCCATAGGATAAACCCCTGTTTAAATACTCAAAGTTCTTCATTGTTATCTCTCCAAATTATTATTCAAAGGATACATGTGGCTATGCAAAAACAAGAGTATTGAAAGAGAGAAGGGAGTAAAAGATGGATAAGTGTCCTAGCAATTAAAATAATGGGTACTCAGATGCCCGCCTCCCTAAAAAAGAGAGAAGAAAAAAATAAAGAGAAAAAAAGAAAAGAATAAAGATAGCCCATGTTTTCCTATGAATGTTTTAAAGTTCCTAGAAGAGAGATTTATTTCCCAAGAGCAAAAGTAGAAATAGGATTAGCCATCATATATACACCTATCCACCATGTTCCATACACATGCACATCTTGGTTTGATTGTATGACTTGACTCTCTTTGGATTCATTGTTTGACTTTACAAAATATGCATTGCAAGTATGATCATCCTTGTTTGTGCCACTCCTATGAGCTCCACTATAATCCTTAGTTGTAGGAGGGCATAACATTATAATGCCTCAGTGAGATCCATAAATACTATATATCAAGAGACTTGAGGGTGTCATACAATTAAGCTCGAGTTTTATTTCGAAAACTGCAAAAAAAAAAACTCGGAATATTGGTTGAGTGAAGAATTTGAGACATAGTGGTTGACTTTATTGTTCTATCCTTCAATGGCTCAAGACCCAGGTGATAGCTAATAAGCCCCATGGTCATAGGTAATATGGGTAAGTTTGAAAGTTAGAGCGGTTTTGTCTAATCCGAAGGAGAATTTCTGTTTGAAAGCATGTGTACCTTTGAGGAGTGAAAGCATTATAGCAACTCCTGATCCAAGTTTGTTAGTAATTAGGCTTTGCTCAGGGACTGGCAAAGGGTAAGCTTGGGGGTGTTGTTGACGGTCATTAAGAACCAAATATAACCGTCAACTTTTACATAAATTGATATAAAATGAATTGCAAAGTATAGTTGTAGGTTTTGATTCCAACGAGTTCCATAAATTTTGGTGTTCTCACTTGTTTTGCAGGTGTTTGTAGTTTTTTATCAAATAAAAATATCTCATCTAAGGAATTATACTGCACCATTGCGACGGGCTCATCGAGACGATCGAAACGGACATATCATTTGCCATATTTGAAGCCTAGAATCAAAAGATATCAACTCTAGATCGAAACATGCGCTATTGGGCCCTAAAAGGAGCAAGATTTCACACAAACGAAGCTGGGCCCAATTGGATTTGGGCCCAGGCCGCCCAGCATTTCTCCCCAGGCCGGCCGGCCTCCCCCAGAGCCCATTCACGCCTGTCTTCTGGAAGCTTCTTCCACCGCCTCTTGGGATGCATCTCCACCGTACCTTAAGTCGGTTTGATCCAACGATCGTCGTTTCTCCCACCGGGCTATTAATACAGGGCCAGAGCCCCCATCCTGAAACCCTAATTCATTTGTAATCTCTGAGAGGGGTCCCTCGAATGGATCAACCTCTCTAGGATTTAGACTTTTAGATAATAGTGAGATGGAGAGTGAGAGAAGAGTTCGGAGGAGGTGCCGGCCTGCTGCTGCTCCCCTACGGCTTGTACTTCAGCGGATTCAAGTTCTTCATGAGTTTATCTTCGAGATTTCTCTGGTAATCATCTTTTGATCTAATTTTACTTTGTTTATATTGTTCATCTGGTTTACGACTCTTTTAAGTGCTTTATTCCTGTACTAGTCGGAGTAAAGTATTAATCATAGTGTAGGCGTTGTGCTTAGGCTAGGGTTAATCGTGAATGTCCCCTAATCTTTCGGATCGGTGGTAGATCGTAGGTGTGACAGACCTATTGAGTCCTCTGTAGTCCACCTCCTGTTGATAGGTTTGGCAGGACACGGTTATCAGAGTAGGGTGAGGTTTCTGTACTCAATCTGCTCTGAATAATGTCCCGAAGTTAAATAGTAGAAGACATAGTTTACCTAAAGTTAGAAGAAGAGAATCATAGTTATCCTCTCTATACTCCTGTTATCATCAACATAGATTGCTATTATCATCAACACAGATTGTTATTATCCACTATATTAAACCATAACTTATTATCTACCTTAGTATAATATTTATCTTTCTACTTTTATCTTTAGCCACCTCTAGTTGAGTTAGATCATAGTTAATCACACATGTTTCCTTGTGGATACGATATTTAAAAACCTCCGGGTAAAGTGCTACAACGGTATTATATCTGTGCGCTTGCGGATAGTTATATTTTCTTGTGTGCATTTAATTAATACCAACACCCTGCACACAGTTCTACGTTCCAATTGCTGAAGCAAGCTCTGTCTACGGCGCCTGTTTTGGCGCTCCCTGACTTCTCCTTGCCGTTTCACATTGAGACGGACGCATCTGGTTCGGGTGTTGGCGCAGTACTCCATCAAAATGGTCACCCAATAGCATTCATCAGCAAGCCTCTGAGCCCAAAGAACCAAGGCCTGACTGTGTACGAGAAAGAATATCTAGCCATTTTGATGGCTATGGATACTTGGCGCCACTACCTTCTCCAAGCTGAATTCTTCATCCACACCGATCACCAAAGCCTCACTCATCTCAATGAGCAGCGATTGCACACGGCTTGGCAACAAAAGGTCTTCTCGAGGTTGTTGGGTCTCCAATACAAAATCATTTACCGCAAAGGGGTTGAGAATGGTGCTGCAGACGCGCTGTCTAGACGCAATCACCCAGAACAACTGTACGCAGTGTCTTCGATCAAACACCAGTGGCTGGAGGAAGTTGTCCAGGGGTACCAGTCTGATCCGGTGGCAGTGGAACTCTTGACTCGCTTGGCTGCCTAGACTTCACCTTCACCTCCGTTCTCGCTGTCTCAGGGTGTCATCCGGCATAATGGCCGTGTGTGGCTGGGTTCGAACAGTTCAGTGCAGCAGTCATTGCTTCGCGCCCTGCACTGTGATCCCATGGGCGGTCACTCAGGTGCTCCTGCTACATAGCAGCACATCAAGCGTTTGTTTTTCTGGCCAAGAATGAAAAAGGACGTTTGGTCTTTCGTACAGTCCTGCTCCACATGTTTGCAAGCCAAGCCGGACCGCAGCCGTTATCACGGTTTGCTTCAACCGCTACCTGTTCAATCACCGTCGTGGGAGATGATTTCAATGGATTTCATCGAAGGCCTTCCTACATCTGGTTCGGCAAATGCTATTCTAGTGGTGGTCGACAAGTTTTCCAAATTTGCCCATTTCTTGCCTCTTCGCCATCCGTTTTCGGCTGCTATTGTCGCCAAGTTATTTCTGGATCACATTTTTCGTCTCCATGGCATGCCTGAGTCGATTATTTCGGACAGAGACCGCATCTTCACCAGCCATTTCTGGCAGTTACTTTTCAAGATGGCTGGTTCTTCTCTCCGTCTGAGCTCATCGTACCACCCTCAAACCGATGGCCAAACGGAGCGCGTTAATCAGTGTTTGGAAACCTTTTTGCGCAGCTTTGCACATGCCTGTCCTACTCAGTGGCATCGCTGGCTTTCGCTTGCCGAATACTGGTACAACACCTCTTTTCACTCTGCCTTGGGCCGTACCCCCTTTGAGGTTCTATATGGGCACCCTCCCCGGCACTTTGGAATAGATGTGGAATCGCTGAAACCAGTTCCAGAACTGGAGTCTTGGATGGCAAACCGGACACTGATGCAAGTGGTGATCCGGCAACACTTATGTCGTGCCCAACTCAGGATGAAGCGGCAAGCTGACAAGGGGCGTTCTGAGCGTTCATTTGCTGTTGGCGCTATGGTTTATCTCAAACTACAGCCTTATGTGCAGTCATCCATTGCTCACCGCTCCAACAACAAACTCTGTTTCAAGTTCTTTGGCCCCTTCAAGATTGTTGATAAGCTGGGAGCTGTGGCATACAAACTCGCCTTACCTGCTGGGTCTTCTGTGTATCTGGTCTTCCACGTGTCCCAACTGAAGCTGTCTCCAGGGTCACAGCAGGTATCCCCGGTTTTACCGTCTGAATGGTCTTCCCTGCAGGTACCTCTCCGTATTCTGCAGCGCCGCTGGTCTCCTGGTGACCGCTCCTAGGAACAGGGGCTAATCCAATGGTCTCACTCACCTCTGAAACTGGCGACTTGGGAACCGCTGGCCTCCCTCCGACAGCAGTTTCCGCGCACACCGGCCTGGGGTCATGCCGGCGCCGAAGAGAGGGGGAATGTCAGCTCCCCTCCGTCTACTGCTGAGGCTCCATCAGGCCCTCCTTCTCCAAATCAGCCCAAGAGGCAACGGAGGCCCAGTACTCGCTTCAGCGGTCCTTCCTGGGCGACATAGTATATGTAGGAGGCTGAGAGAGAGAGAAAGCATGATGAACAATTGTATCGAATATTCTAAAAAGTTAATCATTCGTCTGAACGCATCTCCAATCCCCTTCTTCTTCCTCTCCTTTCCCCTTCTCCAAGTTCCAGTCCCTCACAAAGCATACCAGAGGCAGCAGCCGCTTTTTTGGCCGCGTTATCAATTTGCGTGACGCGGTTCCTCTTCCCTGGCGTATGCAGCCATGCAAGCCATCCTAGCATTGTTGTGGGCATTACATGCAAGCCACACGCGAGAAAAAAACTACAGCAGTAGTATCTACATCTCCCAGCCTTCCAACAATAATGGCCATAAAAACCACAACGACCCACCATCACCCAACCCAAATCATGTACGCTGGAGAGGTTCGCCTCACAAGCTCGTGGTCGCAAGGTCCTATGGGGCAAGGACAAGTGGGCTGAGGAGGCCAGCGGCGAACTGTCGGCGCTGCTCGCCGCGATCACACGCGCATCGTGACCCTCGCATCCGCGCTTGGCAAGAGCCCCAAGGGAGGCGGCAAGTACACCGCTTCTGTGAACCGCGTCACCGCCCGATCGCACTGCCGCCGGCCGCCGCCGCCGGATCACACGCATGGCGATGCTCGCGTCCACGCTTGGCAAGAGCCTCGACGGCGGCGGTAAGCACACCGCCACTGTGAACCGCGTCACCGCCATACTGCACCGAGGCCCGGCCCGGGGGTATAGGTGAGCGGGCGGCCACCCCACGCCCCCCGGCCGCCGGGCGGCCCCCTCGTATGTCGGCATGTATACGGTGTAGGAGTAATGGATCTAGTGTACGTGAAGGCTTGCTGAAATACTCTTTCTACGCCACGGCCGCAAACGCCAAACCCGCATAATTGCGATTGTTGTATGCACGCCCAAGCCGCCTCCCGGCTCCCGTTATATATTTATATTTGGAATAAAAAAAGGAGAGAAACAAGGCATTCCTAGTAATCGCACCAGGATGAACTTACGCTTTGTGCTAGTTTTCATCAATTACTAAATGTATTTTAAAAATTCCAGCACATTTGTCTTCTATAATTGATGCCGTTAGTACTTAGAAAATAAAAAAGGTGGAACGAGTGATTCCACGGAGGATGCATCTAACATTTTTCTAAAAAAGAATATGAACACAAGGAAAATATATTGGTTAGAAAAGAACTACCGAGATCTCATACCCGATAGTATGCATTCCTTAGGGGTCCATACATTTTCACTACGGCGCTCAGGGGTTGGGAAAGAGTTGGACGAGGAAGATCACTCAAAGATCCTACGCCTAACTTGGGACATGGAAGCTCACTCGCAACCCATGCCCTCACACACCTTGTGGAAGATCACTCAAAGATCCACACTTAAAATATATAAATATATATATAGCTCGCGAAAGTGCACTCAAGAGTTTTTACGTGGAAGATCACTTAGCATCCACGCCCAACCAGACCATGGAAGATCACTCAGCATCCTACGCCGTCTCCAGCTCTACCGTTTGCCTACACCGGCCCCCTAAGTGGAAATGTACTTCAACCTAACGGGGTGTGGGATCAAACCTACCCATATAGACGTGTGGCTGTACGGAATATCACACAGGGATGATTAAGAGACTATGAACCGGTCCTTAGGGGTGACTAAAACAGGTATCTCCGACAGGATATTCTACCACAGACATATCCGCCAGGTAATCTACACCTAGATTACCCCTACCCATTTCAAGTCATAGCATATATAATCACTTTATCAGATTATCTCATTATCACAATATCACATTTGCACATTATCACTTATCACCTTTTCACATAATAAATATTCATATGATCTTTATCAAAGGGTCGTTATACCAGTAGGATAGAAGGATGGTAGAAAGGGGGAAATTAGGACTTGCCTGCGTTGTCAACTCCGTCGATGTCCGCGATGTAGTCCGGGTCCTCGGCGTCCTGATGCCCGTCCTCCTCTGGCGGGGAGTTTCTATCGGGTAAGACTATCTCTAAAAGGTAAAGAAAACTCATACATGCAACTATAGAACTAGGTAGTGGCACAAGATGCAATGGGTAGAGCATGATTTGAGAAGAATTTAGGAAGTGGTTTGACCTAAATCGGAGTTAAAATGTGGAAGTTATGCGTTTTCAAAGTTTATTCCAATTTATTCAAAACCCTAATTACTAAATAGAATTTTGGTTGCAATTTATAATGCATGAATTTGTGTGCAAACTACATGATTAAATTCTACATGCCAAGTAGTTTATTTACAAATTTTCTTGGAATTTTTCTAGCACTAGAAAATAAAGAAATAGCACTTTGTGTACACTTCAGGGTGCACCTAGCAATTTTCTTTAGTGTACTCAAGGGTGTGTGCGTGTACTGTGCATGTGTGTGTGATGTGGGGCCGGGCGGCGTGACGGCGTTGGACGGCGCCTGCTCAGGCCCACGCGTGAGAGGGAGAGAGAGGGGGAAATAGCGGTGACGGCGTGAGACGGCGCGGTGTAACGCCGTTGGCCTTGGGTCCCACGTGCCGGTGACGTAAAGGGGAAGGGAGAGGGACGGCGCTGAGCGGCGCGACGCTGGCGCCGTTGGCTCTGGGGCCCCGCGTGCCACCGAGAGAAGGAGAGAGGGAAGGGTGGCCGGAATGCAGGAGGGAGAGGGTCGGGCTCGCCGGGAGCCTGCCGCCGGTGGCGTGACGCCCGGTGAGGGGGAATAAAGGGCGCACGGTGTGCGGGTGACCGAGCCGCAGCTCTGGGTGCGCTCGTCGGCGACGGTAGACGCCCGCAGTGGTGATGGCGGCCCGCCGGAGGTTCCGCGGCGGCGCTGCGTAGTGTAGGGTGTGTATGTGTGGCCTAATCGGCCCGCATTGTGCGTGTGTGCGGGTAGGGGTGGCCGGGGAAGGGAGTTAGAGGTGCTAGGTTGCCCAGCCGAGCCATGATGGCCGGTGATCGGCAAGTAATGGTGCTCGGCGGAAGGCGGCGTACCGCGGTAGAGTAACACAGAGAGAGAGAGAGAAGGAAGTGGAGGGAGGAAAAGGTGGAGGAGGGGCTCAAAGCTCACCTCAAACCCAATCGGCCAATGGTGCAAAGAACAAGTTTGAATTACGGCGGGCGGCTCTAATGGCGCCCCGGTTGCTCCCGAAGTCGGGGCAATCGAGCTCTAGCTCGAGAGAGAGGAGGAGAGGAGAAATGGAGAGGGGGAGAGAGTGTTCCCTGCCGGGCGGAGCTCGGAGTGGTCGTGGCGAGGGAGGGCGCCCGCCGGCCTATTTATAGGCCGCCCATGGCGGTTCGGGCGGGGAGATATTTGTCCGCCGCCGAGGCTACCCCCGAGCGTTGCGTGAGTTTGAATTGCCAAGGCGGTTCGCCACAAAGGCGGGCGCGGGCGCTGGCCATGGATGGGCTCATCCGAGCCTGGCTTCGGGTAGCGGCGGTGGCGTGTGTCGCCGAGAAGGCGCGGAGAGAGAGAAGAGGGAAAGGGAGAACGAGGGAGAGAGGCACGGCGTGCTCGGGATGTCGACATCCTTATCCACTCGCTAGCCGGGATGATGGCGGTAACGGCGAGCCCGAGGCGGCGCTCGTCGACGCGGTATTCGCGTTGTCCCTCCGCCGGCGGGAGGTAGACGATGGTGATGACAAGGCGGGGCCCGCCTTGTCATCGGCGAGGGGAGAGAAGGAGCGGGCCAAGGCGTGGTGCGGCTTTGGCGGCCGCCGTTGCCGGGCCGGCCCACGCTGGAAAGAAACGAGAGGGGAGGGGGAAGGAGGAGAGAAGAGGAGGGATGGCGGGCTGGCTGGCTGGGCTGGCTGGGGAGATGGAGCCCGAGCTCCTTTTCCTTTTCCATTTCCTTTTCTATTTCTTTTCCCATTTTCTAAATGCATTTGCTCATGGATTTAAATGAACTTGAATTCAAATATGCATGAGATGAATTGTATCTTTGTGCCACAAGTAGTTCCATATGGTTGAACAAGTCAAAGTTAAAGAATTTTTGAAAAGTTTTAAAAAGTTCAAATTTTTAGTGATTTCCAAAAAAAGTAAAAAAAATTCGGGGTGTTACAGCTTGGCAAGAGCCTCGACGGCGGCGGTAAGCACACCGCCACTGTGAACCACGTCACCGCCATACTGCACCGAGGCCCGGCCCTCGGGATAGGTGAGCGGGGCGGCCACCCCACGCCCCCGAGGCCGTCAGGGCGGCCCCTGTATGTCGGCATGTATACGGTGTAGGAGTAATGGATCTAGTGTACGTGGAGGCTTGCTGAAATACTCTTCTACGCTCACAGCCGCAAACGCCAAACCTGCATAATTGTGATTGTTGTATGCACGCCCATGCCGCCTCCCGGCTCCCGTTATATATTTATATTTGGAATAAAAGCAGGAGAGAAACAAGGCATTCCTAGTAACTGCACCAGGATGAACTTACGCTTTTTGCTAGTTTTCATCAATTACTAAATGTATTTTAAAAATTCCAGCACATTTGTCTTCTATAATTGATGCCGTTAGTACTTAGAAAATAAAAAAGGTGAAACGAGTGATTCCACGGAGGATGCATCTAACGTTTTTCTAAAAAAGAATATGAACACAAGGAAAATATATTGGTTAGAAAAGAACTACCGAGATCTCGTACCCGATAGTATGCATTCCTTAGGAGTCCATACATTTCCACTACGGCGCTCAGGGGTTGGGAAAGAGTTGGACGAGGAAGATCACTCAGCATCCTACGCCTAACCCGGACATGGAAGCTCACTCGCAACCCATGACCTCACACACCTTATGGAAGATCACTCAGCATCCACACTTAAAATATATAAATATATATATAGCTCGCGAAAGTGCACTCAAGAGTTTTTACGTGGAAGATCACTTAGCATCCACGCCCAACCAGACCATGGAAGATCACTCAGCATCCTACGCCGTCTCCTGCTCTACCGTTTGCCTACACCGGCCCCCTAAGTGGAAATGTACTTCAACCTAACGGGGTGTGGGATCAAGCCTACCCATATAGACGTGTGCTTGTACGGAATATCACACAGGGATGATTAAGAGACTATGAACCGGTCCTTAGGGGTGACTAAAATAGGTATCTCCGACAGGATATTCTACCACAGACATATCCGCCAGGTAATCTACACCTAGATTACCCCTACCCATTTCAAGTCATAGCATATATAATCACTTTATCAGATTATCTCATTATCACAATATCACATTAGCACATTATCACTTATCACCTTTTAACATAATAAATATTCATATGATCTTTATCAAAGGGTCGTTATACCAGTAGGATAGAAGGATGGTAGAAAGGTGGAAATTAGGACTTGCCTGCGTTGTCAACTCCATCGATGTCCGTGATGTAGTAGGGTCCTCGGCGCCCCGATGCCCGTCCCCCTCGGAGGGGAGTTTCTATCGGGTAAGACTATCTCTAAAAGGTAAAGAAAACTCATACATGCAACTATAGAACTAGGCAGTGGCACAAGATGCAATGGGTAGAGCATGATTTAAGAAGAATTTAGGAAGTGGTTTGACCTAAATCGGAGTTAAAATGTGGAAGTTATGCGTTTTCAAAGTTTATTCCAATTTATTCAAAACCCTAATTACTAAATAGAATTTTGGTTGCAATTTATAATGCATGAATTTGTGTGCAAACTACATGATTAAATTCTACATGCCAAGTAGTTTATTTACAAATTTTCTTGGAATTTTTCTAGCACTAGAAAATAAAGAAATAGCACTCGTGTACACTTCCGGGTGCACCTAGCAATTTTCTTTTAGTGTACTCGAAGGGGTGTGTGCGTACTGTGCATGTGTATGTGACAGGTGGGGCCGGGCGGCGTGGACGGCGTTGGACGGCGCCGGCCCATGGGCCCACGTGCCGAGAGGGAGAGAGGGGGTAAATCGTGGGTGAGATAGGACGATCGCGGATGACAGCGGGCCCCCTTGTCATCATCAAGCGCTGAGGGAAGGGGCTGGGTGCGGCTGCCTTTGGCGGCCGCCGTTCCGGGCCGCCCACGCGGGAAAAGAACAGAGGGGAGGGGAAGGGAAAGGAGGAGAGAAGAGGAGGGGGATGGCGGGCCGCTGGGGCTCTTTGGGGAGGTGGAGCCCGAGCCCCTTTTCCTTTTCCATTTCCTTTTCTATTTCTTTTCCCATTTTCTAAATGCATTTGCTCATGGATTTAAATGAATTTGAATTCAAATATGCATGAGATGAATTGTATGCTGTGCCACAGTAGTTCCATATGGTTGAACAAGTCAAAGTTAAAGAATTTTTGAAAAGTTTTAAAAAGTTCAATTTTTTAGTGATTTTCAAAAAAAGTAAAAAAAATTCGGGGTGTTACAAACCTACCCCCCTTAAAGGGAATCTCGTCCTCAAGATTCGTACTGCCCCTCAAACAGGTACGGGAATTCTTTCTTGAGATCGTCTTCTCGTTCCCAGGTGGCTTCCGCTTCTGTATGATTGCTCCACTGTACCCGACAAAATCTGACTGCTATCCTTCTTGTTTGTCTGACGGCAACATCCAATATCTTGACTGGCCTTTCCTGGTATTGTAGGTCTGGTTGTAAGTCCATGATCTCTGGTGATGCCTGTTCCTCTGGCACTCTTAGGCATTTCTTGAGTTGCGAGACGTGGAATACGTCGTGTACATCCGACATTTCCAGTGGTAGTTCCAGTAGGTATGCTACCGCCCCAATTTTCTCAGTGATTTGGTATGGCCCAATATACCTAGGTGCTAGCTTTCCTCTCACTTGGAATCTTCGGGTGCCTCGTATAGGGGATACTTTTAGATATGCGAAATCTCCTGGTTGAAAATCCAATGGTCTCCGGTGGTTATCCGCGTAACTTTTCTGTCTACTTTGGGCGGCCTTCAAATTCTCCCGAATCTTGGCTACTTGCTCTTCGGCTTCCTTTATCATGTCTGGTCTGAACAAGCTTCTTTCTCCTACTTCGGACCACATCAAGGGAGTTCTGCACCTCCTCCCATATAATGCTTCAAAGGGGGTTATTTTCAAGCTCGCTTGATAACTATTGTTGTACGAGAATTCTGCGAATGCTATGCCACTCCCAATCTTTCCCGTAGGTAAGTACACATGCCCTCAACATGTCTTCTAGTATCTGATTAACACGTTCCGTCTGGCCGTCAGTCTGTGGGTGATAAGCTGAAGTGAAATCTAGGCGTGTGCCCAAGGCCTTGTGTAAGCTCTTCCAAAATCTCGAGGTGAATTGTGTTCCTCTGTCTAATACTATGCGGCTGGGTACTCCATGTAATTTGAGTATATTCTCAATGTATAACTTTGCTAATCGGCTAGCTCGAAAATCAGTCCTTACCGGGATAAAATGTGCCACTTTGGTTAAACGATCCACGATTACCCATATTGAATCATGTCCCTTTGGAGTCCTTGGTAGCCCCACTATAAAATCCATGCTTATTTCATCCCATTTCCATTGGGGTACTTGTAGTGGTTGAAGTAGTCCCGCTGGCCTTTGGTGTTCCGCTTTTACCCGTCGACACGTATCGCATTGGGCGACATAATTTGCGATGTCCGCCTTCATTCCATCCCACCAATATTTTTGCTTTAGGTCCATGTACATCTTGGTGGATCCTGGATGTATGGAATATGCTGAGTTATGTGCCTCGTCTAGTATTAAGTTACAAAGTTCCTGATCTTGCGGTACGCATATTCTATCTTCAAACCATAGTTTTCCCTCTTGGTCAACTCGAAATCCTGTGAGCTCCTTTTTGCTGCTTTTCTCCTTGTAGCTTCGTATCCCTTCGTCCTTGTCCTGGACTTCCTTGATGCGTTGCTCCAGCGTCGGATGTACTTGTAGCGTATTCAACGTTCCTTGAGGGACTATTTGTAGGTTTAGTCGGTGTACTTCTTGCGTTATCTCTGGCCTTCAGTTTAAAGTAGTCATATGGTGGCAATGGGGCTTCCGACTTAAGGTGTCTGCGACTACGTTGGCTTTTCCTGGGTGGTATTGTACGCTTATATCGTAATCCTTGATTAGTTCCAACCATCTTCTTTGTCTTAGGTTGAGGTCGGGTTGGGTGAATATATATTTCAGGCTCCTGTGGTCCGTGAATAGCTCGTATTTATTTCCAATAAGATAGTGTCTCCATATCTTCAGTGCGTGTACCACAGCTGCTAATTCCAAATCATGTGTTGGATAATTCTCTTCGTGCTTCTTTAGTTGTCGTGAGGCATACGCGACAACTTTGCCATCCTGCATTAATACGCATCCTAGTCCTTGTCGGAGTATATAACAAAGTCTCGATGGATATCGGGTAGGGTAAGCACTGGGGCTGTCATTAGTCTCGTCTTTAGCTCCCGAAAGCTCTTTTCACATGCTTCTGTCCATTTGTACTCCTTTCCTTTCTGAGTTAACGCGGTCATGGGCCTTGCGATCTTCGAGAATCCTTCGATAAATCTCCTATAGTAGCCTGCCAATCCAAGAAAACTGCGAACTTCCGTGACGTTAGTAGGTTGTTCCCACTCTGCTACTGCCTTTACCTTGTCCGGATCTACTTTTACTCCATCAGCGTTTATGATGTGTCCAAGGAAAGCAACTTCTCGTAGCCAGAATTCACACTTGCTAAATTTGGCATACAGCTCATGGGCTCTCAGTTTGCTCAACACTTTGCTCTTAAGTGTTGTTCGTGCTCCTCGGCGTTCCTTGAATATATGAGTATATCGTCTATAAAGACTACGACATACTTATCCAACTCTTCCATGAACACTTTGTTCATGAGGTTCATGAAATATGCGGGGGCGTTGGTTAATCCAAAAGGCATCACCGTAAACTCGTATTGTCCATATCGTGTTACAAATGCTGTCTTGGGCACGTCGCTTAATCGGATCTTCAGCTGGTAATATCCTGACCTTAAGTTTATTTTGGAGAAATATTGGGCCCCTTTAAGTTGGTCAAAGAGGTCATCAATCCTTGGTAGTGGATATTTATTCTATATAGTCACCTCGTTTAGCGAGCGATAGTCTATGCACATACGCATGCTTCCATCTTTTTTTTTTGACAAATAGTACCTTGGTGATCCCCATGGTGATGAGTTGGGTCTAATATATCCTTTCTCTCCTGTAACTCTCGTGAATAGCGTTGTGTCTTCAATTCTTCCAGTTCATTGGGCGCCATTCGGTATGGTCTCTTCGCAATGGGCGCAGCCTGTGAAGTAAGTCAATGATGAATTCTATGTCTCGTCGGTGGCATTCTGGTAGTTCCTCGGGAAATACGTCCAGGTACTCGCACACTACGGGCACTTCTTCGACTGTCGTTGGTTGAATATTGCAAATCATTGGGGTGGTAGGTGGCACTTTATTTTTATCCCTTCGTGATTAATCAACGTCACTATCTTGTCACTGCATGATATATTGCCTTGATGCTTAGCTAGCCAATCCATTCCAAGTATCACATCTAAACCTTCTGTCTTTAGCACTACAAGATCTGCCAGAAATCCCGTTCCGTCGATTGAAATCTTTGTTTGAGGGCATTTAAGGGTACATTGAAGAATGGCTCCGGGGGTACGAATCAAAAGAGGAGTGGGAAGTAACACCATTTTCAAACTATGTTTAGAGGCAAAACGATCGGAAACAAACGAATGCAATGCACCGGAATTAAACAACACGGTTGCAGTAGCGGAGTTCACGAGAAACTTACCGTACACGACATTTGGAGCTGTCTGTACTTTCACTGCATTCACGTGGTTTACATGGCCTTGTCCAAAGTTTGAGGTATTCCTCCTGGGTTGTCCAGAGTTCTGAGGTGTGGAGCGACCTACTCCTGAGGCGGTGGTCCTGTTACTAGCTACGGACTGGGTCGGGGCTGAGTTATAAGGGCCAGAGGGGCATTGGGCGATTCTGTGTCCTGGGTGGCGGCATCCAAAACAAACTTCTGATGTAGCGTTGTTGTTGCTTCTCGCTTGGTTGGTTCCACTACTGTTGCTATAGTTGTTGTTGTTGTTGTTGTTGTTATTCCTGAAATTGGAAGCATTTTGGGCTGCATTGTAGCTTGGCGCCCTGTATTGCATAGGTGCTAGCGATCTTAAGGATGTGGAGTTGTTGGTGCGGAACCGTTGGTTCCTTTCGGTTTGACGTGTTTGGTGGGCCATGATTTTGCGCTTCCTTTCCCTTTCTGTACGGTTATGTTCTTCCTCCATCAGGATGACCTTATTCATTAAGGTGTTGAAATCTGGGTATATATTCCCGCCCTTTTCTCTATCTTTGGGCTTGCGGTCCCTTGATGAAGCGTTTGTTTCTTCTTGTCGGTGTTGACGTCTTGGTGCATAGCGTGCTATACGCATGAACTTGCGGATATATTGTGGGGCGATCATGGGGCCTTGGCGTATGTTATGGAACTCCTCTTCTTTTATTTCTTTGATGCCGTCGGGGATGTGGTAATCACGGAAATACTCGAAATTCTTGCCATGTTATTGCTCCCTGGGTCTTCTATCGCTTCTGAAGGTTTTCCCACCATTCTCGGGGCTGGTCCCGTGAGTTGGTGAGTGGCTAAGGTTACCTTCTCCTCGTCGGTGGCTCAACGGCAATAAGCTTCTTGGTAATGGTGCGTAACCAATCATCTGCGGCTAGGGGGTCATCCTCGGCGCTATCAAAAGTTGGTGGGTGTAGCCTCATAAAGGCCGTCATTTTACCATATTCGTATCCATTGTCCCGTAAGCCTTGCGAGGATTTCTCTAGTAGTCTTGTCTGTTTATCCATAACTTCCGCTAATGTTGGTGGTGGGGGAGGGAGTTCTTCTTCCTCTTGGTCTCCATCTGCGGGTTGCTCAACTTCATCCTCGTCTTCCTCTTCCACCGGTTGTTCGACTTCTTCTTCATTTTCTTTTCTTCTTCCTCGATCTTGGTGTGTTTGCCCTTCGGGGTTGCCTTGGCCTATTGCCTTGCCCTCGATTTCCCCCTTTTTTTGCCCGCCTCTAGGCGGTGCTTCTTGTTCCTCGTCCTCAACATTTGGTCCTCTTGCAAAGACGTCAAGGGCGTTCGCGGATCCCTACCTTGGACCTCCGTTCCATCATTTGCTTATGGAGCAGCAGGGGATGAGAAGTCTGTCTTATAGGATTAAGTAAGGAAGTAACTTAAAATAACAAACAAAAGTAAGGAACACACCACATCACATTATGTTACATCACACAAACAGTTCACACACACAATGCTCGGGGCATCATACACATCAACTGCTTAGGATGTTACAACGATTCGATCGAAACTAGAGACTAAGCGCATTACTACGATTGCCTGGGATACATGACTCATCCTAAGCGATTTTATTCTACGACTAAGGATAACTACTTGACTTATCATTACTACATCTTCATGACTGCATCTAGTGGAGATCCCGAGGTGCGGTCTTGCCCTTCTCATGGGTCACCTGCTCCTCTCGCAGCTTTATGAGCTCATGTGCAAAACTCTCAGACGGTCCTGCTTCAGCTTCCCCATGATCCTTAAAGTTCTCTGCCACTGACTCCTCGGTCTCAATAGTCTCATCGTCGGTGCGTGACTCCATCGGGTAATATCCATCCAGGCGGTAGTGTGGGTGTTGCGGGTCATATGGTGACTCCTCCTCAGTCGCGTTGGGGTGTCCTAGGTACACCCTCCTGTTGCGCCTTGCTCGTCGGGGGCGCCTCCTCTTGGATGGTCGCTGCAATGCTTCCTGTAGTTTCTTCTGGCTGCTGTCTAGCTCACGCTTCAGGATGGCCTTCTCTTGATTGGACTTGTATAACTCCATGGTGGTCGTGTCGAGCTCTCCTCGGGTCGCTATCAGCTTGGCAAGTAGATCCGACGCCGGTGCTTTGGCCTTTCGTGAGGGCTCCGGGGACGCGAGGGCGGCTAGCGCCTCCCGCCGCCGCCGCCGACCCCCGTTCCTCTCGCCTCCGGCCTCCCGCCCGGTGGGAGAGGAGGAAGGGGTCCATCGCTTGAGTCGGTCTCTTGTTTTTATTCGAGTCCGAGTCGAGTCCATCTAGGTCTAGGGTTTGCTCGCCGTCGATGTTCGGCGGTGGAGTTAGGTTTTGCCGGAGGAGCGTGGTGTAACATTCTAAATGTTAATCATGTCATAATTGCATTTCCATTATTACATATGCATCATTTTGCATTTGATCATAAGCACATGCCATGCAATTTTTATGTGTGCAACATATAAGTATGTTTGATAACCTCAAAAGTGATTTAAAAATGTTTAGAATTAAAATTTAGATAGGGTTTATATACAGCTTTTTGCCAAAACATGTTCACATGTGATGATGTTTTGTTCATGCTTGTTATCAAGTTATTAAGTTCCTTAATATGCAACCTTATGTTTTATTCAGAATTTGGGGTTAAGCCCTAAATAGAAGTTGTAACATAAGTTGTGTGCTACAATTTTTATTTTTGGGTCCAGGGCTGAATCTTGCTCTAAGTTGCTCAAAAACTGACTTTAAATCTGAACTCAGCAAAGGAATATTAAAGGGCATAGAAAATTTTCTAAGTCCTGGATTGCAGTAATTAGTTTCAATATTCAAGGCTATGTGATTTTATTTTTCATGAACCCAATCTTGGAAACCAATTCACTACTTGTTAGTGAAAAGTTTATACTTCATTATCATGGAATTGGTTGGGTCTTTTGGTTGATAGTTAGTACTTAATTAAATGCTAAACACTGCTAATTGTTGTTTTGAAGTGCTGCTTAACTGAATGAGAGTTTCAGTGAGTTTTTAAGGGTGTTTGATGCTTTGTAGTTTGCAAATGG
Source organism: Chrysopogon serrulatus (assembly GCA_015844335.1). NCBI lineage: Eukaryota > Viridiplantae > Streptophyta > Magnoliopsida > Poales > Poaceae > Chrysopogon > Chrysopogon serrulatus. The sequence goes on from JADLZL010003899.1 coordinate 136,856, forward strand.
TTAGGAATCAGCTTTGGGTCTTTTAAGCAAAGTTGTAGAGCACACATAGCAGATCACAGTAGAAAAATTGGTTTAGCATTTGAGTACTTGAGAGAAGAGAATTAGAGAGAGGAGGAAACACGGGTTTCAGTCGGGGAACAGTGCACCGAGAAGCACCTTCTCGTCGCCTCGACGTGCTGGCCGCCGTTTGGTCGCTGCTGCCACGCCGTGAGCCTCAATTAAACACTGGTTGCGCTGGCCGGAGGGTAGTGGAGAGCTTGCGCGCTGCCCATGCCGTAGTTGAGAGGCTGCCATTTCGCCGCCGCCGATTTTCTTCACCGCCCCTGCTGTTCACGGGCCCACGGCAACGGTCGTCCGTGCTTCAAGCGCTGAAGCTCGACCATGCGCGGCTAGCCACGCAAACAAGTCCGCGAATGCTTTGGACACTCCTCCATACCTGAATTGCCTATAAATAGCCCACGCCCCGCCGTCATTCTTCCTTTTTCAATCTACGCTCATCGTCGGCCGCACCCCACCTCGTCGTAAAAATTCACCGTCGTTGAGCGGTCTACGCCCAATTCCTCTCGCCACTAGCCCCGCTATATCCTAGCGCATCGATTGTATCCGGTTCCATCGGTTGTTATCCACCGAGTCGCCGGAATCGGCGTCTTCGTCCTCGCGGCCGGCGAGCACCGCCCGTGACCGGCTCCATCGTCGACTCACTTGCTCGGTGAGCTATTTACCCCGCCGATCGTTGCGGTGGGCTCGCCCGACCTATATTTCATGATCGGCTCAAGGTTTACGTCTCTATTGCACAGGACACACGGACTCACGTCGCGCCGCCGTGTTCACGCCACGGCCGTGGACCTCTTCGCCGTCGAACCATCTCCTTTGTGTTCCCGATTAGGCTAGATAGTATTTAGTGTTCGGGGTAAGCTCCTAGAGGTAGCCTAATCTTGTGATTGATCTCTTTTGCACCCTAGGCGCGAGCGTATTACTCCGGCGAGCTTACGCTCTCGCCATGCTGCTGCCCATGTCTTTGCACTGGTTGGTTAGAGGTCACCATGATGCAATTAAGTGCTCGGTAGTGTTAGTGGGGAGGTTGATAAGGAGTAGCACATGTTATCCACACCGGAGAATCACGGAGAACAACCACCGCCGCACCGCTTGGCGCCGCCGTGCCGCCATGGCCGCCGGCGTGCTTGCTATGGTGCTTGCAGGGGGGTCAACCAATGACGCTAGGATGGTGCGCGATGTCGAGGGGAGTACACCGGTACCCTCGCCGTCGCCGGCGACCTCGCGCCGTCGGCGAGGGATCGCCGGTCGAGGCGTCGCCGGCGTGGTCAGCGCGGGACTACTGTTCCCTGACCGCCGGGGCCCGCATGCAGCCTCTCGAGGCACCGTGCACGCGCGGGAAGATGCACTGTGTGCCGTTTGAATATTTCGAAAAATGCTAAATAGTGTTGCAGTTTGTTCTTTTGTAGAAAAATATTTACAACTCCAAAAATTCTGAAAATTTTTGTGTAGCTTCCCTATGATGGAATCTATGTAGGAAAAATATTAAACCTGGAAAAATAGTTATTTTTGTTGTGTCCAAAATTACCTGTTTTAATTATAAAATGGACATTCTTTGATTTTTATAGAATAAAATATTGATCCAAAAATCATGAAAATTATTTTACAACCATTTAATGGCATCCCCAATCTGTGTAAAAGTTTGAGAAGAATTTGAAAATGTTTTATAAAATCATTATTTCCAAAATTAGGAATAAAAAGAAAAAGAGCCTTTTTATTTCATGTGTGTATGTGTTTGAGTATTTCAATTTCATGTATTACTGAGTATGATCATGATATACTGTTTTGATCTTGAAATACTCCAAGTGAATAATATATGCTTATTATTTCATGTCATGGTTGTTAGAGTTGTATAGTATGCATGTTGTAGGGTTTTCCTTTTTAATGCAAACAATCATGAAATGACTATGTATGACTTTGAGCTTAATTAAATACCTTGAGTCATAAGACCTCACTGGTCCTTGGTGATTCCTTGACTAGTAATAAGGATAATATAGTGTTGTCATCGAGAGAAAGAGAATTGCACACATGGAACCTTATGTGGCTTTGCCATTATTTCCATCACATGACCATCTCATCATTTCATGTCATACCATTTTATCATTATGCATTCTATATGCATCCTTGGTATTTATGCACTACATACATCCATATAGGATCCGAGGGAGGAACTACTATCGAGTACGCGGTGATCAAGGAGGACCCACAGTGAGTCTCCACCGGGAGGAGAAGAAGAAACCATCGACTCCTTTGCGCGAGTGTCCGAACCACGGACCCTCTTCTTTCCGCCGAGGCAAGCCCCGGAACATCCTAATTAACCACTCTTTTTTCGAAATACAATTACTCAAATCCTTTTCAATATTATTACCTTGTTATGTGCATTACGATGCTAGGAATTTTGTGATACCATTCTTTGCATAAATGCCTTGTCCACAAAATGATCCAGTCAGCGTACTAGATTAAATAGTTAGCTTATGCTTAGCTCTGCATAGATAATTAAGAAGTCGATGATTCCTATCATCTGCGACCTTTACGAATTGGTGCTTATGATATCCTTTAATCATGAGGTGATTATAATTGGAGACCAGACGGGACTTGGTGATGGTGAAGCTACAAGACATAGAGGTCTTGTGCGCTTATAACTTGCCCGTCAGTGTCGATTAAGGACCGCACCGCACTTTGGTCTAGGTGTGAGATTGAACGATACCTTCACATAACCGCCGAATAATTCGTTTCGACGGTGAAGCTGGTTAGCTTATTCGAGGTAGTTATTGAACCGCCGATGCATTCTTTGGTAGGGTATGGTCCAAGACCCCGCATGACTACGGGCTACGGGCTGAACGGGCATGACTTGTGAGGATAAAGTACCATGAGCTTTACATAACGTGATCAATCCTATCTTTTCGAATAGAGTGAGCAATAACTTCGAGCGAGCCTTGCTAGCTTGCGAGGGTGTGTGATACGGGCTTTACCCAAATTGGTGTAATTGATTCGAATCACCGTCTCTCCCGGATAGTGAGAAACTTATACCTTGTCGCAAGTACGTAGTAACAAAATAATGAAACCTATGGATGATGGAAAAAGGATTACAATGGATGCACCTTCCTTAGTATAATGCTTGTTATACTGTTGTATGTTTTAGAGGATACAACGTAGTTCTAATAACATAATGTTGAACTTGCTTTTTACCAAATAAAATTAAGAGTAAGGTTAGTAAGCATTTCTGCAAATGATGCTAGCCCACTTTACCCATGACCTATCATGAATCCTTGGAGTCTTTTATACTTTTTCTGTCGGGTAAGTCTTGCAGAGTACAATTGAGTACTCAGGGTTTTTACCCATCGTTGCAGGTGATACTTTGTTTGAAGGTTATTGCATTACCTTTGTAATCCCGTGGATGACTATGGCGAGTAAGGCCAACGGGCGTGGCCATATCTATAACCCTATCACCCCAGCATGCAGGGAGGTTTGAATAAACTGGTGATGTAAAATAGTTTATCTTATTGTATTTGTGAATAAAGGACATACTTTTGTAATATATTCGAACCGGTTTGTAATAGTATAATAAAACTTCGTGTGTAGTGATTATCGGTTGTGAACTCTATATACTGATGAATGATGTACCTTAATCATGATCCTGGATGTAAGTCGATTTACCGAGGTCCTTCGTGACACTCGGCGGACTACCGGGTTCATATGAGAGGCGGTGTATGCGTGTCAACGTTATTAACGGGGCGATTACGCTTAATCTCGTATGGATTGGTCGGTTACGTCACCGCGTGGCTCCTTTTGCGGCTTGCTTGTCTGGCGGCGACGCCGGCGATGCGGAAGCGGCGGCGGCCTTGATGGAATAATTTCTTCCGGCCTCTTCCGTTCTCCGATGGCGATCTACTCCGGCGTCAACGGGAGGCTGGGGAGACCTGTCCAGGAGTCGAGGGCGGCGCATCGTTGTCTTCTTGGTGATGATGTTGTTGACCCCGCTAATCTCGAGGAAGATGTTCTTTGGTGAAAACCCGAGCTTTGCTCGGGTTGCCGGCGATGGAATCGAAGGATGCGGCGTGGGGTACGGGGAGTTGGCCGATGTGCCCGGGAGGCGTGTCGGTGATTCGCCTAGAAGTAAGTCCTCCTCTGCGGCCTCCACCTTGTGGAGTTTGGCTCACAGTGCCCGACGGCGATTGGGATGCGGCCGATGGCGGTGACGGATGGATCTCGAAGGCTTCGAGGAAGATGAATAGGAGTTTTGAACTTCTTTGTAATTTTCCTTTTCTTTGGAGTCCCAATGCGTAAAAGGGCGGTCTAATGCACTAAGATGAATACATGTTCCTTCTCAAAAAAAAAGTAGATCTGACGCCTCCTTCTGCAGGTCTTCGTAAAGGTTGTCCAATGCATGTAGATACCTAATAGTGGATACTCCTGTGTACTCGGGCGCCTGGGGGTTGACTCTCTCTAAGTCCCGAACCTTAAGACACCAGTCGGTGTGGGTGCAGTTCAGCACGGGGAAAGAATCGGGCTGGTGTGTGCTCAATGTCCTCCTCAAGCGGTGACAAGTACTCCATAAGTGCCTTGCGTGCCACCTTCTGAGCTGCATCATGGGGTTCTCTTCCATAAGCGACGATCCACTTCTCGGGGAAAGCTGAGCATTGCGGGTGTCTGGAGATGTTCACATACGCCTCGTACTTGGGTATGCCCTCCTCGTCGTACTCTCTGGTGTAGTACATCGGGGGAGTGGTGTAGCCCAAGCGCTGAAGCGTCTCCCAAAGTAGCTGCGGGAATCCTCCCACCGTCAAGCAGTCCAAACGCTCCCACTCGTCGTCGTCCATGGCTGCAACAAGTTTTCACAAAAAGGTTAGAAACATAGTTTGCAATCCAGGTGTATGACAACAATGGTGCATATAATGTAGCATAAAAGTCAGGTAATTATCACGTTTAGTATGGGGTTCCTATGCGCGTTCTAAACCTAGGGCTTCGTCCTACGGTCAAGCTCGGCTCTGATACCACTCTGTCGGCTCCTCATTATGAGAGTCCAGAAATACCCGTATTTGCGCCAGGATCACGCACAAATACGTCTATAACACACAGAAATGGCACACGGGTTTAAGAGGAAAATACCGAGCTTTATTGATATTGAATAAAAGGGTTCTACATCGTTAGGGCATAGCCCTTGGAGTACATATGAAATAACTAAGGCCGCAAAGAGTTCGGCTTTATTACATGGTAGATTCTAAGGCGTTACTACTTATCCTAGCGTAGCGTAGCAACTAATCCACAGGCATCTTGAGCGTAGCCGAAGCCCTAACTCCTACGATCCAATCCAACGCGTCGGGGTCCTCACGTAGCTCCTAGACATCAGGGTCCACCTCCTCTTCATAGTCGCGATCATCTTCTGGGGGTAGTAGTGCATGACAAAGAGGGGTGAGTACTTACGCACTCAGCAAGTCCCAACTTCTTGGTAGAAAAGAGTGATGATAAAAATTAAGGTTGGTCCTAGCAGGGTATTATCCTCCTCGCTAGTCCCGGGTTAGTCCATTTTATATTCACATGGTTATACGTTATCTCATTAGTCATATAATAATCTAATTATAGCGTCCCATCCCGGCACCTGCCCATTCCAAGGACGTGGCTATTCGAATAGATTCTAGTAAACTCTGCAGAGGGTGTACACTTTTCCCCACACGAAAGTTATGACTCCTTCCACGGCCCATGGTTAGAAAAGAACTACCGAGATCTCGTACCCGATAGTATGCATTCCTTAGGGGTCCATACATTTCCACTATAGCACTCAGGGGTTGGGAAAGAGTTGGACGAGGAAGATCACTCAGCATCCTACGCCTAACCCAGACATGGAAGCTCACTCGCAACCCATGCCCTCACACACCTTGTGGAAGATCACTCAAAGATCCACACTTAAAATATATAAATATATATATAGCTCGCGAAAGTGCACTCAAGAGTTTTTACGTGGAAGATCACTTAGCATCCACGCCCAACCGCAGACCATGGAAGATCACTTCAAGATCCTACGCCGTCTCCTCGCTCTACCGTTTGCCTACACCGGCCCCCTAAGTGGAGATGTACTTCAACCTAACGGGGGTGTGGGATCAAGCCTACCCATATAGACGTGTGGTCATACGGAATATCACACGAGGGATGATTAAGAGACTATGAACCGGTCCTTAGGGGTGACTAAAAGCAGTATCTCCGACGGGATATTCTACCACGAACATATCCGCGGGTAATCTACACCTAGATTACCCCTACCCATTTCAAGTCATAGCATATATAATCACTTTATCAGATTATCTCATTATCACAATATCACATTAGCACATTATCACTTATCACCTTTTCACATAAATATTCATATGATCTTTATCAAAGGGTCGCTATACCAGTAGGATAGAAGGATGGTAGAAAGGTGGAAATTAGGACTTGCCTGCGTTGTCAACTCCGTCAATGTCCGCGACGTAGTCCGGGTCCTCGGCGTCCTGATGCCCGTCCTCCTCTGGCGGGGAGTTTCTATCGGGTAAGACTATCTCTAAAAGGTAAAGAAAACTCATACATGCAACTATAGAACTAGATAGTGGCACAAGATGTAATGGGTAGAGCATGATTTAAGAAGAATTTAGGAAGTGGTTTGACCTAAATCGGAGTTAAAATGTGGAAGTTATGCGTTTTCAAAGTTTATTCCAATTTATTCAAAACCCTAATTACTAAATAGAATTTTGGTTGCAATTTATAATGCATGAATTTGTGTGCAAACTACATGATTAAATTCTACATGCCAAGTAGTTTATTTACAAATTTTCTTGGAATTTTTCTAGCACTAGAAAATAAAGAAATGGCACTCTGTGTACACTTCCCGGGTGCACCTAGCAATTTTCTTTAGTGTACTCTGAAGGGTGTGTGCGTGTACTGTGCATGTGTGTGTGACAGGTGGGGCCGGGCGGCGTGACGGCGTTGGACGGCACCGGCTCCGCGGGCCCACGTGCCAGAGAGGGAGAGAGGGGGAAACAGTGGTGACGGCGTGAGACGGCGCGGCGTAACGCCGTTGGCCTTGGGTCCCACGTGCCAGTGATGTAAAGGGGAAGGGAGAGGGACGGCGCGGAGCGACGCTGGGCGCCTGGGCGCCGTTGGCTGCTGGCCCCCTGCAAGGCAGCCGAGAGAAGGAGAGGGGAAGGGTGGCCGGAACAGAGGAGGGAGAGGGTCGGCTCGCCGGAAAGCTCGTCGCCGATGGCGTGACGCCTCGGTGAGGGGGAATAAAGGGCGCGGTGTGCGGGTGACCGAGCCGCAGCCTGGTGCGCTCGCCGGGCGACGGTAGACGCCCGCTAGTGGTGATGGCGCCCGCCGGAGGTTCAGCGCGGCGCTGCGTAGTGTAGGGTGTGTATGTGTGGCCAAATCGGCCCGCATTGTGCATGTGTGCGGGTAGGGTGGCCAGGGAAGGGAGTTAGAGGTGCTAGGTTGCCCAGCCGAGCCATGATGGCCGGTGATCGGCAGTAATGGCGCTCGGCGGAAGGCGGCGTACCGTGGTAGAGTAACACAGAGAGAGAGAGAAGGAAGTGGAGGGAGTAAAAGGTGGAGGAGGGGCTCTGAAAGCTCACCTCAAACCCAATCGGCCAATGGTGTAGCAACAAGTTTGAATTACGGCGGCGGCTCTAATGGCGCCGGTTGCTCCCGAGTCGGGGCAATCGAGCTCTAGCTCGAGAGAGAGGAGGAGAGGAGAAATGGAGAGGGGGAGAGAGTGTTCCTGCCCCTGGCGGAGCTCGGAGTGGTCAGGGCGAGGTGGAGGGGCGCCGGCCGGGCCTATTTATAGGCCAGCCATGGCGGTTCGGCGGGGGAGATATTTCTCCGCCGTCGTGGCTACCCCGAGCGCGCGCGTGAGTTTGAATTCGCAAAGGCGGTTCGCCATAGTGCGGTGCCCGGGCGCTGGCCATGGATGTGCTCATCCGAGCTTCGTCGGGTAGCGGCGGTGGCAGTGTGTCAGCGAGAAGGCGCGGGAGAGAGAGAAGAGGGAAAGGGAGAAAGAGGGAGAGAGGCACGGCGTGCTTGGGATGTCGACATCCTTATCCACTCGCGCAGCCGGGATGATGGCGGTAACGGGCGAGCCCGAGGCGGCGACGTCGACGCGTATTCGCTGCTGTCCCTCGGGCGGGAGGTAGACGACGGTGATGACAGCGGGCCCGCCTGTCATCGGCGCTGGAGGGAAGGGAGCGGGCTACAAGGTGCGGCTCGGCGGCCGGCCGCCGCTGCCGGGCCGCCCACGCAGAAAGAAACAGAGAGGGGGGGGGGGGAAGGAGGAGAGAAGAGGAGGGATGGCGGGCTGCTGCTGGGCCTGCTGGGGAGATGGAGCCTGAGCTCCTTTTCCTTTTCCACTTCCTTTTCTATTTCTTTTCCCATTTTCTAAATGCATTTGCTCATGGATTTAAATGAATTTGAATTCAAATATGCATGAGATGAATTGTATGCTGTGCCACAGTAGTTCCATATGGTTGAACAAGTCAAAGTTAAAGAATTTTTGAAAAGTTTTAAAAAGTTCAAATTTTTAGTGATTTCCAAAAAAAGTAAAAAAAAATCGGGGTGTTACAGCTTGGCAAGAGCCTCGACGGCGGCGGTAAGCACACCGCCACTGTGAAGCGCGTCACCGCCATACTGCACCGAGGCCCGGCCCTGGGGATAGGTGAGCGGGGCGGCCACCCCACGCCCCCGAAGCCGTCAGGGCGGCCCCTGTATGTTGGCATGTATACGGTGTAGGAGTAATGGATCTAGTGTACGTGGAGGCTTGCTGAAATACTCTTCTACACTCACAGCCGCAAACGCCAAACCTGCATAATTGCGATTGTTGTATGCACGCCCATGCCGCCTCCCGGCTCCCGTTATATATTTATATTTGGAATAAAAGCAGGAGAGAAACAAGGCATTCCTAGTAACTGCACCAGGATGAACTTACGTTTGTGCTAGTTTTCATCAATTACTAAATGTATTTTAAAAAATTCCAGCACATTTGTCTTCTATAATTGATGCCGTTAGTACTTAGAAAATAAAAAAGGTGAAACGAAAGTGATTCCACGGAGGATGCATCTAACATTTTTCTAAAAAGAATATGAACACAAGGAAAATATATTGATGAATCAGTAATTGTTGTGCGTAGGAACAAATAAATACTACTAAATTACTGTAGATAATATTTTTTTTAAAAAAATGTGTATGGTGCAAGAAGTATGGTGCAAGAAGAATAGGAAATACATGCTAGACAATTAACTTAGCATCCATTAGTACAGAAATGATTTTGCGAGGTGGTGCCCTTTTATTAACGGTGGTAGTCATAAAATCCAACCGCCACCTAAAATGCTACGATTTACCATGGCGGGTTTTTTTTTATTTACCGTGGCGGTCAATAATAACCGCCACAGTAAATCGACTAACCGTAACGGTCACCTTAAGGCAACCACCACGGTAAATCGTCGATTAACCGTTGCGGTTGCTTTTAAGCCAAACCGCTACGATTAATGGTTGCAAAAAAAAAAAATTCATAACTTTTTTCATATGAAATCGGATAAAGACAAACTTTATATCAAAATTATAGCTCTCGACGAGATTTACAACTTTGCAGTTGAAAAGTTTTTGAATTAAAACTGTTTAGAGTCCCAAATTAATGTTGTAAGTGTGCAGATTTTGAAATTTAAAATTTAAAATTATCAAATGATCTCGAATATTGGCATTGTCTATACAAAAGTTACAGTATTCAATATAATCTACAATTTTGTAGTTAAAAAGTTTTTAATTCAAAGATGTTTAGAGTCCCAAATATATGTTTGAAAGTTATAGATTTTGAAATTTAAAGTTTTGGTTTCCTAAAATATCTCAAATGTTTACATAATTAATACCAAACTTCTAGTGGCCGATCTGAGCTACATCTTTGATATTGATAAGTTTTTGATTTAAAATATTTTTTAGTCTCAAATATGTATTTGACGTTCACATGTTTTAAAACTCTTTTTAAAAAAAAAAATTTCAAACTATCTCCGATGGTGATACATTCTATACCAAAGTTATAGTACTTAAGAAGATTTAAAACTTTGTAGTTAAAAGTTTTCTCATTGGGTTCATTTAGTAGGTAAAATATTCAATATATTGTAGTTAAAAGTTTTCTCATTGAGTCTCAAATATGCATTCCTTGAAGTCGCAATAATTTTGGGATTTTTATTTTCTCGGACAATATTAACCGTCTTAAGAAAACTATCACGGTAAAATGCGATTAACCGTGGTGGTTGGCTTAATATGACCGCCTCCTTGAAGTCGCAATAATTTTGAGTTTTTGGTTTTACGGACAATATTAAGCTGTCTTAAGAAAACCGTCACGATAAATTCGGACCGTCACGGTAAATCAATTAACCGTGATCTTTGCTTGGTGGCGGTTGAGAAAACCACCACGGTTAATCAAAAATGACCGCCACCATTAAGTTTTATGTAGTAGTGATCCTCCGAACTAATACAATCGATAACAGTTTTTAAAAAAAATTCTATGATGTAAGAGTATCTCCGGTAATGCTACCCAAATTAGACTACCTATTTGTCTATTTGGGCAGCCACCTATTTCTATAATACCTATATTTTGCCTTATCTCCAACAACACTGCCTAAAATAGGCCACGCAAATCTACCCTAGCAAAATATGATAAGTGGGACCCATGTGTCATCCTTTCTCTTGGTCACCACAAGGGAACTCGGGCAGCCTGCTGCCGCTGCTGGAGGGGAGGGTGTGCCGCCCCGGGAGGGAGCAGCTGGTCGGGAAGTGGAAGGAGCAGGAGAGCGCCGCCGCTGTAGCTAGGGAAGACTTACCGCAACACGGCTAGGAAGGGCGCTGCCGTGGGGAAGAAGGTTGGGGAGTCACCGGAGTTTGAGAAGAAGGTTGGCCCTCACCCGGAAATCACCGGAGAGGCAGGTTCTCACCAGGGAGTCGTCGTAGAGTCTATTGCGGCCGACTGCGTCGTCAGGCTCCTGCAGCTCGACCGAGCGTCCGGTGTAAGAGAAAATTTTTAGGTAGCCAGTTGTTGCCCAACCGAAATAGCTAGTGGGAAGGGGGGATTTGGGTACCAACAAATTTAGGTAGTCTAGTAGGTAGTCTGTTGGAATGAATTTTTTCTCTTCAATCTCCACTACCAAATATAGGATAGGTAGTCTGTTTAGGTAATCTACTGAAAGAGGCCTCAATTTTTATTCTTGCCCTACGCCCCCAAAATCTCCGGCAGGGCCACCACCGAACCATGTCGTTCCTTGAGGAAAAGCTCCACGAGTTACTCGAGGACCGCAGGGCAGTGCGCATGAGTGCGTACACGCGCTGCAGTTGTCGGACGCTGGCGCCGGAAGGAGCCTACACTGCCGTACCCGTCGAGTACTGTGGATTGGCTCGACGCCATGGCTGACGCCATGGTCACTGGCTGGTACGTCACGGAGTGCTCGCGGATGTTACTGTGGTGGCGCGCTTTCGACGTGATCTTGTCATAGCGTAGGAGCGGCAGGAGCGGACATCGGCCTGACGCTATGAGAAGTCCCATGTCATCTTCACCACGTCGTCGACTGACGCTGCAGGGCTGGGCTATGAGCCTATGATGCTATGAGAAGTCCAACATCCTCTAAAAGGAATATTCTGTCCTGGTCGTCAAGATTCTCTCCTCTATATCACTTTCTCCCGCACTCATCCATCCTCTATATCCCGTACTCTATACAGCGGTCCCACTTATTATCCTCTATAAATTTTATCTAAATATATTTATGTGAGATCTTGTTTTAAAGGATTTATTGCAACGAATTTAATGGCGCAATCAGAATTTAATTTGCTTTTTTAGTTTATAAGTTATAACATTTTTTAGTTAGAGAAAATAGTAGGGCCTGCCTCTGTCACCTCCCTGGCATGCGTTCTCCCTCCAGCTCGCTTTCCCAGATGGCGGCAGCAGCGGATAGCGCAGGCACGGGGAACCGCCAAATTTACCGAACAGAAGGCGCGATGCCGGATGACACGGCAATATAACGGACCCCACTGCAACAGTTCTATCCGGTAAATAATCCTTCAGTATCATGTGCCGGACGTGGCTGCGGACAGCCTCAAGAATGTTTGATTCTCCTCTAATTCTTTGTTCTTATTTAGACTCGGCATGTTTTTTGTCCATTATATTAATTCTTTTATTTCTGCAGGATCGCGAGAGGTTAATTACCTAAGGAATTTGGGGTTCACTGGCACGGAAACTGTAGTGGTAGGTTAGTCCAACTTTTCATAATAAATAGTAGGAGGAAATGCCAAACACGTCCACTTACCAGTGTTTCGTGGGCCGGAAAGGTCGCTGCCGTTGCCTGGCATGGCCACCTGGGCGGCCAGGGCGTCGTAGAACGGGTAAATCTCGAACCGGAGCTGGCAGATGTGCGAGAAGATCCGGCCACCATTCTTCCCGTTACAGCACTTGGGGATCGCGTCGACGAGAATGGCGAGGCATAGGTTGCAGTCCCCGCGCTCGTGTCCCGCGTGCACTGGGCCAAGCCATAGAGCGTCACGAAGCCTGTGTGCTGGACCGCGCCGGCCGCGAACTTGCGCGGGGACTCGGCCGCAAACCTGGTGAGGTTCCTCATCAGCGAGCCGAGCAGCGACATGAACCGCTCCGGCTGCGTCACGTTCTGGTCGTTGGGCCTGGGAGATCGGGTTGGGCGTGTCGGGCTTGCGAAGAAGCTCGCGTTGAAATACGGGAGCAGGCAGCCTCGTAGATGAGCATGGCGTTCTTCGGCGGTGGCACGGGCTGGCCATCTCATGCGCCGTGTCGTTGAGGCAGGAGCGGTAGTCCGACGCGCCGACGTCGCCGCTGCATCGCGCGAGGTCAGACGCTCGTCCTTGTCCGGGGGCGCCGGTGATGTTCACAGCGAACTCCAGCGGACGCGCCGCGGGGGCTCCGGGAGGGAGGAGAGGATCGCGTCGAGGTTGGTTCGGAACTATTTGCCGCGTGTAGTTCAAGTTGGTCGAGCACTTGGTGGTGATGTAGAACTTGAGGTTGTCGGCGCTAGTTGTTGCGGTGAGGCCGAGACACCACCGGCCGAGGAGGAGAGGAAGGAGGCTGTGCATGGCTAGTCGACGAAGGTTCTTTGTGTCACTACAGAAACAGGTTCTTTGCCGAGTCTTTGGCAAGCACTCGGCAAAGGCACATTTGCACTCGGCAAAGGCTTTGCCGAGTGCCGCACTCGCAAAAAGGGCACTCGGCAAAGAAAGGGTCGGCAAAGCCCTCTTTGCCGAGTGCCGGATTTCGGCACTCGGCAAAGGCTTTGCCCAGTGCCAAGTCCGCGACTCGGCAAATGGTTTTTCGGCCGTTAGTTTGGCGGCCTCTTTGCCGAAAGTGCCGAACGGTTGGCACTCGGCAAAGAGCAATTTTTTTTTGAAAATTTCGTTGCCGAGTGCCAACCGCGGCGGCACTCGGCAAAAGAGCATTTTTTTTTTTTTGATAATTTCTTTGCCGAGTGTCGGGATGAGGGCACTCGGCAAAGAGCCTTTTTATTTTTTTTGAGAATTTCTTTGCCGAGTGCCGGGATGAGGGCACTCGGCAAAGAGCTTTTTTTTTCAAAAAAATCTTTTGCCGAGTGCCATGGCAGCGGCACTCGACAAAGCTGGAAAACCGGTGCCTCTGTTACCCGGCTTTGCCGAGTGCCATACCATGGCACTCGGCAAAGGCCTCTTTGCCCAGTGTTACACTTAGCAAAGAGGATAAAAATGTTATTTTTTTTGTTTTTTTCTATTCCGCCAACACAAACAATAAAATCACATCACAGAATATATTATAGATACATGACATCCATCATACATAATACGACGCATACGCATTTCATCATCCATAGTCCATCACATGCGAGTCATAATCCATCACATACATAAATATTATCCATAATGCATCACATACACAAATATCATCCATAGTCCATCACATGTGAGTCATAATCCATCACAAGTCACATACGAACACATGCGGGTCCAACAGAGGCCTAACAAACATCAAGTGATAAACGACGGATACCACGCCATCGACCACCCGGGCTATGGAGCGGAGTGCCCGGTCGGTGAAGGGGGCGGTTGGCCACCCATATGGTGGCGAAGGTCCACCCTGAGGAGTCGGGTTGAAACCGGCCGACTGTGGCTGCACCAAAGAGAAGCGAGTTCATGAGTATCTGCACGAGAGCCGCATATGGTGTACGAGTTAGTAGAAAACCAGACATACTCACCGGGTCGCAAAGGCAGCGAGGAGTAGCGGGGAGGCTCAACTGGAGCGAGCAGCGACGGTGGCACGACCACACTTGGTAAGGCCTGAAGGCTCGACATGAAGCTGAACATGTCCCGCATCCTCTGCGCCTCGGCTGCCCTCTGGGCTTGTACAGCCTCCATCTCTAGCCGATGGGCCTCCTCCGCCGCCGCCTGCTGGGCCTCCAACCTCCGCACAGAGGCCTGCAACATTCACACGCAAAGTTCGAACAACTCAAATGCTAGGTAGATATGTAACAGCAGTGATCGACGCATGAAACAGTACTAACCTGGAGTTCTGCCATCTGCTGCTGGGAGCTCGGCTGCCGAGGGCGTATGGGGACGGAGGAGCTCGTGCTCCTTGCTCGAATCTCGGCGAGGTTGGGAACAGAGGCGGAGTCGACCGTGCTGTCCGCCATCCGATTACTCGCCGTCTTTGCTTCCCTCCACCAAGCCTCATCGGAAGGTCCGTGTCCGGGGCTGCGTTGCCGGATCGAAGTCCTCCCCATGGCGCCGCGAGCGAGCCGCCGAGGTGTACTCGCTGATCCTGGTGTAGGCGCTCGGGTTGGTGTACGCCTCGAGCCGCCCCGCCGGGTTGTAGGTGACGTTAGGAGCCGCCGCCTTGCCCTTTGTGTGACAAGACGAACGCCATGAACTCATTGCAATCCTGGCCTTGGTGTGCCTGGGACTGCATGAGAAACACAAAGATGATTACAAATAACGTGAATTGAACATTAGAATAAATAAAGATAAAAACACAAAGAAGATTACCCAAGTGGCGGCGTACGCGCTGAGGCTCCGGTTGCCTTGGTGGTGTGCCGCCCACCCATCTGCAAGCGGCAGTCCCGGCGGACCTTGTGCTTCTCCGCCCACTCCTCCGAGAGCCACGTGTCAAAGAGTTTTATCTCTATAAAACTCATTTTTTTTCTCTCTTTACTAAAATACTGCCACGTCATCTAGAATAAATATGTGGCAGGCTATTTAATGCGAATAAAACTTGTGAAACTCCCATTAAAACTAGCCTGAGATTAGTCTTGATGGGATTTAATTCCAAGCTACGGTACGATTTGGAACGGAAGTCAATGAAGATGAAGAAAGGTCGCTGACGCCAATGTCCAATACAAGTCTCCTCTTTGCTCCGAAGTACACGCAGTAACGAGAGCCAACGCGACCAAATGATCATCCGGTTGCATTTAAAGGGAAGACCCAGGGCAACCATGCATAGCATGAGTCCTGGTGCTGAGAATACTCGTCTTCGGTCATACAGGAAAGGTAACAACGCTAACTTTCGGTTTGATAGTTGGCTTAGCCAAAAAAAGACTTACCCTGTCTAGCACCCAACTTTCGGTTCGATAGTTGGCTTAGCAAGAAAGTTACCCTGTCTAAGCACCCCATTTGCTTTCACATCTTCTAAACCAAAATATTACTGTTCAAGATTGTTAATCCAAAAATAGGTTGGCGAATTCCTACAAGAGTTCAAACCTCACAAAGAGCAAGGCTTGTTGCATTTACTAAGTCAATTGGGTAACATTCATAATGGATCATGGAGATAAAAAGTACTCCCTCCATTCCAAATTATAAGTTATCCTAAGAATCTTGGAGAGTCAAATCTTTTTAAGTTTGACTAAAATTATAGAAAAAAGCACGAAGATTTATAATATCAAATAGGAATACGATGAAAATATAACTAATGAAGAATCTAATGATACTTAGTTGGTGTCATGAATGTTATTATTTTATTATATAAATTTGGTCAAACTTGAAAAACTTTAACTCTCCAAGATTCTAAGAATGACTTATAATTTGAGTTGGAGAGAGTAACTAAGATTTGGACCAATAAAAAAGATTTTATGCTATCGTCCGGGGAGACTTTTTGCCAGCGCAAGACATTTGGTATTCTTTAGCGCCTCAAGAATGTAAGATAACTGGTGTCATAAATTTTGTCGCATTTTCTATAAATTAGGTCAATTTTTTTAAAAGAATATCTTAAAACAACTCCAAAAATTTATCTATTTTGGGATGGAGGTAGCATTCTTTAATTTGTAGGGTCTATTAAGTAGGTGAAGTTCTTTAGTCTGTCTTTTATTTCTCAGGTCTATTAAGTTGGTGAAGACCAAGCAACGTTCTATCACGTCTTTAGTCTGTCACTTCACTTTGAATCTTTAGATGACATTGCTCACCTTCTTGTTCGAAGGTTTGATGTTTTCTGTGTGCTCATCTTCCAGTAAGTTTTGGACTAGGTGTCTTCCTTTAAGTTGTTTAATAGAGACTTATTAGCTCATTGGTTATCTTCAGCTAGTGGATGTTGAACTTACTTTGTGTTTAGGATCAGCTCTTGTATATAGACCTTAAGCTTTTTATGTCATCTTATTATGTTTTATATATATACGTATTTGCATATGAAGAAGTGTTAATCTGTCATGTCTGTATCATGGTATAGACTAGTATCTGTGTAAATTTCAAATGTGTCTATTATGAATGATATGAAGTTAGATGTGATACCTGCTATCTTCATGTGTTGGTCCTATCCAGTTTGTTGAAACAAAGTATTTGCAGTGTTTTTTTAAGGCAAAAACTGTGGGGGAGATCCCCATAGCACATCATTTTATAAAATTTTAAAGAAAGTTACAGAGTCTTGCAGACAAATTAACTGAAAGCATCAAGCCAGACACAAAATGACCGCATGTCATCTGAAAAACGAAGAGACTGAAGGAGACATTGGTTTCTGAAATTTCTGAACCAGATGCCGAGCTAAACCCTGCCATTCCTAAAGACATTGTCATTTCTAAGCTTCCATATCTCTCACACTGCGATGGTTACTACTTCCATGAAGAAGGGAACATTCTGCTGTTGCTTGGCATGGGCCACTCTAGAGTACATGCTGAGGTTTGTGTTCCAAGAGATGCCGATTTTCTCCCAACAATGTTTGGAGAAACGGCAATTGAAGAAAAGATGATCAAGGTCTTTATCAGCCCCTTCAGTGCAAAGGACACAATGTGCATCACCTTCTACATGCAGGTGTCTTCTTTGAGGCATTGTTTTGATATTAAGCCTATCCACCAAAACTAACCAAGCAAAGAACTTTACTCTTGGTGTGCATTTTGCCTTCCAAAGCTAGCTGAAGATCGGGTGCGCTGGTATGTTATGGAAGACCATCTTGCAAAATCTACTGGAGTAGTAGGTGGAGTTGCCCCATTGATAGGTCCAGACATCCTTGCTCTGGTCATTGTAGGGCTGGAGCAGCAGAAGATCCATGAGCTCCTGGAGCTCCTCATAAGCTTCCTGGGAGAGTGGTAGATTGAATATACTATCAAGGTCCTCAACATTCATCACCTCATTGACACTGATGCCTGCGTTCTGAGCGAAGGAGAATGGAGAAGGAAACACACTACTAGCACTTGTTCAGGCCAGAGGTCTTCCCAGAAAGTTACTATTGTTCCATTTCCCAAACTGCAGCTTGCAAAACCTCTGAAAATGGTGTATAAGCGCAACACATCTTTCCACTAGAAAGAGCCCACTTCTCTATTTGCACGTGGGATTCTGTAAGTATTTGCAGCGTTGGTGGTGACAACTTTGTGAAACTATGTAGTTGGGCTTGTATATGAGATGTGATAGGGTCGTGACTGCAACCATCGTGGAATGCTACTGCCCTCCCCCCACTTGGTTTAGCGGAAATGCATCATGGCGCCTAAGACAAGAATATTAGGAAAGCATTTAATTAATATTTCATTAATTCTAAATTATAAGATGTTTTGATTTTCCTAGCTAGATATTTTTTTATTATGTATCTAGATATAGTGTATATCTAAATGCATAGCTAAAACAATAATCTCTACAACTAAAAAAACCCAAATGATATCGTTTTAGCTCCGCTCATCGCCCCGCCCCCGGCTAATCGCCCCGCCCGAACTCCCGCAACCGCGCGTCTGGGAAACTGATCGCTTCACCCCCGCTAATGACCCGCGGTTCCGCGAGAGCAGACCGCCGCGCACGATCCCTCTGCCATGGAACTGCCGCCGCGCACGATCCTCAGCTCCGCAGCTCGCCCCGCGTGCGTGAAACAGAAGTGGCGTCCTAGCTCCTCATCGCCCTCGCCGTCCTCGCCGCCTGCCTCTCGCCCTTGCGGGCTCCTCGTCGCCCTCGTTGTCCTCACCGCCTTCCTCGGCGTGGCCCCTCGCAGGCTCCTCCTCACCCTAGCCGTGCTCGCCGCTTGCCTCGGTGCGCCGCCGCGTGGGGGCGGACGTGCTCCATCGCTCGGCATAGAGGGCGCCAGGGCGGCCGACGAGACGCGGCCGTAGACCTCGACGCGTCCAACTTGAGCGCCTTCCTCCAGTCCTCTCCGAAGTTGTTCATGGTTGTCGATTTCTTCGTCTGCTGGTCAGCCCCTTGTCGCTGATTTGATTAATTCATTTTTTTTCTTTTGGTTCTCGTTGATTCAATGCAGTTGGCCTCGTTTCAAATCGATCGGCGGTTGCAAATTGAGAACATGTGCAATCAGGATCATTGGACACACCAGAGTTGTGCAGCACTCGAAATCCAAATGGTTAGTTCGTTTCGCCTGTGATTTATGCCTCCAGCGAATTTTTCTGTGTTTTTTGGAGTATGCTAGGATTGATTGGTTAGTGTAGGCTGGGGCCGATTGGGTGGGATGGATGCACGGTTCAATCCGATTAGTGTTCTGCTGCCGCAGTGCTTGGTACACTGAGATGTACAAGTGCAAATATGAAGTTACAAGGATTGAAAAAATATAAAATAGATCTCTACAACTGAAATAGAAAAGGCTATCTATAATATCAACTGAAGAATTAGTAACGGAAGGCATGGCAAGAGTCCTAATCTCTCGTCATCGGCATTGCTACTGCTAGGTTAGCTGAATCATTCCGTTTTTAATTGAATTGGAATTTCTTCTGTTGATTTGTCATGTGCCATTATGTAATGGGATTGTACTGCTAGCTTAGTTCTGTTAGTCTGAAGAGGGGACAGTAACTGTTCTTCTAAATCCTGAAATCTGGTACGTGCTGAATGCTGACTAATTTACAGAGGAGAATTTAACGTTGTTTTACTTTTTTTTTTGCATGTTTATGATGCTCCATTGGCAATGGTTAACCAGGATGAAAAAAAATACACTAATGAGCCTAATTTTGCCAAAGCAGGGAGATAATCACAACACTCCCAAATTCAAATCAGAATTGGGCAGTTCCATGTCTTTCTAAAATCTGCAGGGTTTTCGGCTAATAATTTTAGAATTATCTTTTAGAGGGGAGTGGGGGTTAGCCTGCAAGTACTAACAATGACATGCTTATTGCTATGGACTAACACAGGTTCATATTATTTTCTCAAATATTGCACAGGTTTATATTTCTGTAGCGATGATTCTACCCTTTCTTGTTGCATGTAGCGTCAAACTGCAGTGAGGTATTTCCTTTCCCCTACATCCAAACTATTGCTTGGGTATGAGAATTTGAGAATAAAAGTAACTCGATAAAAATAGTTCCTGAATGCATTAGTGACTTTGGAGTTTTTGTTTGATGGCAGAGATAGAATAGAATGTGTGTTGGTCCTGAATTGGCATGAAGCTCATATGGGTGTGCTCTGATGGTCTAATAACAGAAATGCCTAATAAATCAGTGTGTAGGTACAAAGTAACATAAATGCTCAGATGATTAGTTTCTCTTGCATGTCATATCATTCTTTGTAGCCTTTTATCTGTATATATGGCAATATACCTATAAAATTGATGGCCCAAATTCTCAATTCTCTAATTTTTTTGGTGGATTTTCACCGAGTTAATGCCTTCCTGTTGTTTTTATACATATAGCCAGGGTAGAGTACAGTCACAGGCAGGATTGTCTTCATCGTTGTATCAAGCCAGATAACTTCCTCATGAGCTTAGGTC
The DNA here is from genome assembly GCA_015844335.1 of Chrysopogon serrulatus. Lineage (NCBI taxonomy): Eukaryota > Viridiplantae > Streptophyta > Magnoliopsida > Poales > Poaceae > Chrysopogon > Chrysopogon serrulatus. Next base: position 157,068 of record JADLZL010003899.1, read on the forward strand.
GTGAAGCAAGTCAGGTTGTTGTTGTTACTCATGAGCATTTTACTGAAAAAACTTTAGTGTGGCTGGTTTGTGTCTTCCAGTCATAGCTTACTAGATTATTAAAAATTCTAGCACAATGTCTTGCTATAGCTAAAGCTATCCTTGGATATAGCTGCTTGATGAGGGTTTAAAACTTTAAATCTCTATAGCTGAAGCTATCTCTTGATATAGCTGTTTGAAAAGAAATGTTGAAAATAAACAAGATGATGTAAAAAGAGCATCATCTAATGAAATTAACTAAATCAAATTTATGTTGTCATACATAGAGGTTCATTTGATATGTTGTTTGATTTTACTGCAATATGAGAGTAGGGCAGAGTTCTGGCCAAGTGCAAGTGTTCATTGGGTGAAGTTATCTTTTTTCGGCAAGGTTAATTATTCTCATATGAAAAATCATGTGTGAACAAAGCAAAAAAAAAAAGTAATAATCAAATATAAGTCACTTCACTGTCCATAAATAATTCTCTCATGGTTCTCATGTTAGGATGCTATAAGAATTTATATCTTCTGTCCTGCTGCTTATAAGAACACAAAGAATGGGGATAATCCATTTTAAAGTTTCTATGGAATCAGCAGTTCCTTTAAATTGTTTTATGCTTTTGTAAAAAAACACTTGCAGGTATATTTTTGTAAGAAAAAAAAATACAGTGCTGCTCTATGTGAAATTTTCTCCCTTTATATATTTTTTCACAAAATAATATTGAAATATGATCAGAGTTGCTTTGATCTTGTAGTGATGGCCAGCAACCATGGATTACTGGATTAGTCCATCAAGCTTTTGTTTGGTTTAGGGGATCACAGGATGCTACCACGTACACATGCACCATCAGTTTTAGGCTTCACCACAATAGAAGGATCCTTTTCGATAGTTCTGTAGACTTGATGTGCTTTGGACCAATGTTCCTGTGCTTTTCAATAGTTCTGTAGACTTGATTGCTTTGGACCAATGGTCCTGTGCTACGAGAAACTTGCATTGGATATTTGTGAATTTTGATCCACTGCTGCTTTTCTAGAATGGCTTTGATGTGCTTTTACTGTGTGACCTACACTTCCTTTTCAGTAAAAAACAGGGTGTGTTCCGCAATGAGCCTTTGTTTGGTCTAGGAGACTACAGACTACCGGACGCTCCACACATGCATCACCAGTTTTAGATTCATCGCAATAAGTGCCCTTTTCAATACTTCATGAGAATTCTGCTAAAGCTTGAAGCCTTCGATACATATATCTGTATTCAATGGATTCTACATATAGGCGCTTTTGGATTGTGTCGCCGGATGGTGTATTCAATGGATTCTACGTATAGGAGCGTTTGGATCGTGTCGTCGGATGGTCCTGGAGTTATCCGACCTATATCCGAGCCTAATATGTCCGTCACCAACCGTTCCTCCATAACTAACTTTGCAAGTCAATAATTAGGAACCACTCGTCTGGCAGAAAAGGCGCGTATGACTCCGTCCAGGATGGATTCGTTTTCGACATAATGGACTTGCAAACCAAACATGCTAATATTTTATCGATGTGGTTATATGTTCCGTAGCAACGCACGGGCACTTAACTAGTGAGTCCAGAAAAATTAAAATAATGAATGGAGTAACATGTTTGCTTTTGAATTTGAATTTTAGCCAAAAAAATACAGCTCCTGTAATTTAAATGGAAAGAGCAGAGCTGGAGGATCACGTCGTCCTTGTCCATGTTAACACCCTATAGTCCATCAATCTGCAAGCTAGATTCTTCATTAATTATATGAAAGCATATATCTATTTGATATCATAATTTTTTATAGCTTTCTCTGTAATTTTGATCAAACTTGAGATGCTTTAAAATTGGAATGACTTATAATTTGGAAGGTAGGGAGTACTAGGATATTCCCTTAAAAATATTGTAATTACTATCTAATCCAGTAGTGTGTATTAGTAATCTAAACTAGCTGAGTGCCTGTGCGTTGCTATGGGTAAATATAGTTAAATTCTATGATAAAACAATCAATGAAATTCGACTAATATTTAGCATCAATGAAAATACAAGCTATATATTTTAGGGAACAAGTCACCGAAGCAAAATGAACACATGAATCTGGGTACCGTAGAGTTGCCAATTCAACTGGTAGCCTGGTAAAGTAAAACTATCATAATGTAACCATTTTTATGTCATATTCAAGTACAATGAATTACCTTGTATTCCTAAGTTCTATACGACAATCAAGACCTAATTAGATAGTTAAGAGCAAAATTTCTACCCATTTGATATTTCCAGTCCACGCCGCCATGCTGGACACATAAGAAATTACACAACCTATGTAGCAGTTCACAGGGAAGATTGCGCACCAGCATAACAAAATTCTATACTGGTAAATAACTGAGCACAACCATCTTAAATTGCAGTGGAAATTGCATGCTGCTCAGCATCCATGCATAATGACACAGAAGCTTTATCCGTTGTTCCTGCCGTCCCTACCGCAGTTCCTTACCTGCAGGGAAGTTAATAGCCTTTTAAGCTGATCCAAAATAATCAAACACAGTATGTTGAACTGATCACCATTGTTCTGACTTTTGGCAACCAAGTGTAAAAATGGCCACAATCAATGATGAATTGTTTGGTACAGGCTAAGCTATTGTTCTGTAATGCACTTTCTACTCCCTCTTAATGAAATACATGCTATGCTATGCTAAAAGCATGGTTGCGGAAAAAAGAAAATTGTTTGCTTTAGCTTTTTTACAGCAGACATGAGCTAATTATGAGCAACAATGTCAATCTGAAACCTATGTTAATCATATCAGGCCATGTTTCTAGAACTGAGACAAATCCATATCCAAGAGCATATGTCATACCATATTTCTAGTTCTGAGTACTGCTTGAATTTCCAGACTATTTGATAAATTAGATTTCAGAATAAAATAACTGCCGCACTTGAACCTCCATGGATCATGCCTGTGAAATTGAACCCAAGCCTGTAGGGCAGCACGCAATAGTTTAGACTTAGCAAAAAAATATTTACATATTGCTGTGGAGATGGGAAATAAAAAGGAAATTCTAGTAGATATGTCTATCTAAAATCCCATTGATATAAGTGCCTCATTAGAAAATTAAATTTACATGATATAACCTTAGGTGAAGTGAAGTATTGGCTAATTTTGCTAGCAAGATTCAGAGAACAGGAAAAATACCTGAGGAGGGCGAACAGGAAAAATACCTGAGGGGGGCTTAGGAGTCAATGGCAACATGATACCCTGCTGTACCATTGATTGCAATCTCGCTGCGATCTGTACAGACATTAATCGTGTTGTAAAACATCTGTAGTCAGATCAAACAAACAATATAGGCACTTCAAAAAAAAAAAAGAATCTGTCTATATAACACCCGGCATTTTAAATAGTATTGTCGCCGGGTGACAGGAATGTTAGAATTACCCGAATTGCTTGAAAGGACCAATTCGGGTAAGATAAATGAAAACATCACCCAAATTCCAAATACAAAACAACAAAATAAATAAACCAGAAAATTTCAAAAATAACAAATTTAGCAAATTTTTTCTATGGAAGGCAAATTCAAAATTTAGCAAATGGAATATACTGATACTACAGACAAATACAAATTAACAAATGAGCAAATTATTTCTATGGAAGGCAAATTCAAAATTTGGCAAATGGAATATACTGATACTACAGACAAATAAAAATGAACAAATAAGCAAATTTTTTCTATGGAGGGCAAATTCAAAATTTAGCAAATGGAATATACTGATACTACAGACAAATACAAATTAACAAATGACCAAATTATTTCTATGGAAGGCAAATTCAAAATTTGGCAAATGGAATATACTGATACTACGGACAAATACAAATGAACAAATAAGCAAATTTTTTCTATGGAGGGCAAATTCAAAATTTGGCATGGAATATACCGATACTATAGACAAATACAAATGAACAAATAAGCAAATTTTTTCTATGGAAGGCAAATTCAAAATTTTGGAAATGGAATATAATGATACTACAGACAAATACAAATTAACAAATGAGCAAATTTTTTCTATGGAAGGCAAATTCAAAAATTACCAAAATGAAGATACTGATACTACAGAAAAAATAGAAATTACCAAATGAGCAAATTACACCCTTACTGCAATGATTTTACACTAACAAAAAACACAGTAAAATATACAACATCATACTTGTAAAAAATGAAAAGTACTAGAACTACTGATTACTCAAATTAAAGAGAAATGAGTTATCTGAAAATTAAAGAGGAATGAGTAATATTATACTCTGATTACAAACAGAGAACCAATATATCATAAAGTACATATGACTTCAATTAATTTAGATAACATTTCAAAGAACTAAAGATAGAAAACAACAAACAGCTAAAGCTTATATTATGTAGCAGAAAATATCTAGTTTCCATTCGATTTCCTAATGATAGTGAAACGAAAGCGCATCGATAGAAATCAACAAATTGAAGATCGCTGCTCAATACCGAGAACACGGTAGAAACAGAGATCTTGACCATCAACTTTGAATGCACGACCAGCCATGAACATAGCATCTTCAGCATCGAGAACAAGAACATAAACAGTTCCATTAGCTGAATCCAAACAATATTCATATTTCGGAATAAAAGATGGTCCACGATTCTGTTTAACAACCCGAGCAACTAACTTCATCTTGTCACCACTGGTCAGACCCTTCACAGCCATAAGCCTGGACTGTGCTCCAGCAACTAATCCTAATTTTTCAATAACAAGACCAGATACAACTTCATTTGAAATGGTATTAATAGACCTCATACACTACAAAAAAAACAAGAAAATCAAACATTTAAGCATTTCAACTCAGAAACAAAATGTAATTATGAAAATACTTAGTAGAACCAACCTCAATCCCGATTTAAAATGTCCATAAAAGCTTTTGATGAACCATTCCTGGATACAATGCTCTTAACTTGATAGAAAGTAACACTGTCTCAATCAACATTAACAAACAAGAAGAGCGAAAAAAATTTAGAGTACAGATCCTCATGAACAAGACAATAAACGTTCCTATCAGCCTCATCATAGCAGAATTTGAAATTCCTCAAGAAAAACCGACCACAAGCATACTTAACAGCAAGTGCAGCTATCATAACTGGATCTTCATACTTCCATGAAGAATGTCTATCAATAGCAATCAGACGCTTCTGCTCACCAACTTCCAAACCGAGAAACTCAATAACATAACCAGAAACATCCTTGGACTCAAGAACATAACTAGGAGCAATAGTACAGGCCATGTTCACAAACTACAAAGAAATAAAAAAAGCTAAATTAAAATATACAAAATATATATTTAAGAAGGAACAAAGCTAAACATATAATGACATAGAAAAAAAAAATTGCATCATATGAAACACAAGAGTCCATACAGATAATACACATACTAAATTTTAAATATACAAATACTAAATAAAAATGATCAGATAACAACAAAAATAAACAGCCAAATGAAAGAAAAAATCAAATGTAGGTACTTCATATTAAATCAGCCAGAAGAAATTAAAATAACAATACCTTAACCTTCTGTTGTAACTAGAGTCTGCACAGCACCTTGAAAATTATAGAAACCTGGAACAGAGATTAAATATATCAGAACAAATTAGTGAATGCAGATATAATAAAACAAAATTTACACTAAATAATTAAGCAATCTACATATAACTAATAAATGTAAAAATATCACTCAATAACTGTAATATGATAAGATTACTAGAAACGAACAAAAGATAAACACAAACTAACTGTAATATGACCAGAAACTACTTAATAATCCAAAATACAAAGAGATGAAGAATAAGCAAATACATAATTTAAAAACACAGATCCAGATACAGACCACAATATATGGATCCTACATAATCACTAGCAACTAGGAAAAACCAGATTCCAAACAGCCCTAGCAAGAACAAAATCCAAAAATAGATGATACAAGGTGTCCTAAACAGTGTAGACATATAACACAAAGGGAAACGAAAACCATGTAAAAGTTATTCATTCTAAACAATATTTGGACTCCTATCTTTAATCAGATCGATATTGACAACAACGTATGCATGCCATAAAATAATTTGATAATTATTAAAAACACACAACAAAAAACAATCAAGATCTACAATAGGAAGCCAATACTAGAAAAAAAACAAAATACAAGGAATCTATATGTTCGGGTGTGGTGTAGATAGATTCACACATTAAGACTAGAAAACATGAGTCAAGAACTAGATCTAAACCCTAACCACTCTAAATGAAGAAACACTTACAAGCAAAAGAAGGGAAGAAGAACAGATCAGAAACATAAAATGAGAAGAGAAAGGGGACCTGGCGAAGAGAGAAGAGAAAGGGGACCTGGCGAAGAGAGAAGACTTACCAGGAAAAAGAACCAGGATGAACCAAGGCGAGAGATTAGAAAATGAGAGGCAAACCGAGGAGAGGAAGAGAGAGAGCTTATAAAGACACCAGGGGCGATGGAAATGGAAGAGAAGGCACCAGAATCAAGAAGCCTAACAGCAATAAATGAGAATGGGAAATGAAGACAGATCGGTGAGTGAATACCAAGAGGATCCGAACACAAAACAAACTGCCAAAAAACAGGCCTAAAAAGGGCCAAAATAAAATAAGACGTTAGAAGAAAAAGGCCCAATTAATAAAGGAAAAAAAAGGCCCAAGAAACAAACAAAAGGTGAAAACATCAAGCCCAACCCACATAGAGGAAACAATCATAATCCCAGAAAAGCCCAACTACAAAGCCCACGTTAAACAACACAGGGGCAAAAAAGAAAAGAGAAAAAACCCTTCAAATAGAAAAAGAAACGAAAAGCCCACAAAAAGCCCAAATAAACAGCCCACGATAGACATAAACAGGGGTAAAAAAGGAACGAGAATAACAAGACAAACAACAGCTTTAACCTACAAGTCATTGAACCCCTACCACCGCCGACCACCAGTCTGCACACTACTAAACCAAAGATCTGAAACACAGAAAAGGGGGAGGAGACGAAGATGGAAGAGGACGACGATACACAGCACCAAAACAAAGCAAATCAACGATCAGAGAAACAAACAGGAAACCAGGTAAGTCGATTTACTTATCTGTGCATAAGATTTACCGGAAAGAATCTTCAGAGAACTACACATCCTCTAACTTGATGATCCACATGCTCATACTGCCAAATAGAGATCAAATAATGAATTAGGATAATAAAATGAAAGTAAAATAGCAGAATTAACATAGATTATCATATAACAGATAGATGATAAAAAACCTGCTAGAGAAAACAACTGACAGATGATCTAATATTCTCCCACTCTACCAGCCACCTCAGCAATCCACCCAGTGTTCCATGTGTCACAACTCAAGGCATCACATGGTAACGAACCTGTTACTTCTGAACTTCCATCATCCATTGTTGAGTTTCAGGTTCCCAAGGCCATCTTGCAACACCGGTGGACAGCTGGTGATCGCCCCGTGGAGCAAGTGCTTATCCAGTGGTCCCATATGCCTCCATCTCTGGCTACATGGGAGAATGCCGCTCAGCTCAAGCAACAGTTTCCCCGGGCTCCGGCATGGGGGCATGCCGGCTCTAAAGGAGGAGGGACTGTTAGCAACACTACTACTACTGGAAGCCAGGACCCTGAGGCGGGTGAAGGAGATGGCAATGAAGTTACAATCCAGGAAGAGCGGCCCAGGAGAGCCCAGAAGCCCAACTCGCTTGTGTCTGGTCCGATGTGGGCTAAGTGAGCCTTGTACTTAAGGAAGCAGAGAGGGGGAGGGGAGGACAACAAATTTGTAAACCAAAAAACTGAATTCTATCAATCTACTACTTGCTTGCGTGCTTCTTCTGTTCTTCTTCTTCCTTCTCCTCCAAGTTCTACCTCGGTGACGGCTGTTGCTAACACCAAGCTTAGCAGGTCTTTAGAAGCTCGCCAGCCGGTGACGATCTCCAGGACAAGGACGCCGTAGCTGAAAACATCAGACTTGGTAGAAAAGATGCCGTGATGGGCGTACTCTGGTGCCATGTATCCACTGCATCTCGGAGACATGGCATGTGAGGATGCATGCACAAATGGTGCCATGTATATATCCTTTCTATTGGAAAGAAGTTTTGTGGACACACGCACGTTTGAGGAAACAGAAGAATTAAGAACCTGAAGACACCAAACTTACTAAGTTCTAGCAATATGACTTGTGTTTTCTGCGCTTGATTCGATCTCAAACAACTTGGCCAAGCCGAAGTCGGAGATCTTGGGGTTCATGTGTGTGTCTAGCAAGATATTGCCTGGCTTGAGATCACGGTGGATGATCGTCAGCCTTGAATCCTCGTGAAGATATAGAAGCCCTCGGCTGATCCCTTCGATGATCTTGTACCTTTGCTCCCAGCTTAACTGTTGTTGCGTTGGAGGACCTAAAAATTTGGTTTATCTCACGGTAAACAGATGACCAAGTGATAGATATGATATGATATGATATGAAACAAAGCAGAGGCGCACCAAAAAGTATTTTGTCGAGGCTCTTGTTGCTGAGGAACTCGTAGACAAGGAGATTCTCTTCTTCGTCGATACAGAAACCAAGCAGGCGCACCAAGTTCCTGTGCTGGAGCCTTGCAATAAGGACAATCTCGTTTTTCATTTGCACAAGTCCTTGCTGTGTAATTGTCGACAATCTCTTCACTGCGATTTCCTGCCCATTTTGCATCGTACCCTGAAGAACATTAATTGAGGTCAGATCATCATGTGTTTTGTGCTTACCGTTGTTATCAGAAAGACCATTTGGCATCTTTGCCAAAAGCCCAAAAGAAAGGACTATTATTTGGCATGTTCATGTTGCGCATTTTACTCAAATTAAAATTCAGTCTGCAGGAACTAAATTTACTTTGTAGACTGGTCCAAAACCGCCTTCCCCGAGCTTATTTGCTTCTGAAAAGTTGTTAGTGGCAGCAGCAGTGTGAGAGCAACAGGAACTGAGACAAGGAGAGCTGTATTCCTGACCTTGCGCCGACTGCTTCCTGAGCCTGTCGTGGTGGAAAGTTCAGAACCGAAGCTATTTCGAAGCTCTTTCATATGACTCATCAAACTAGATTTCCTAACTGCCCTGCTAAGGAACATCCTGGCTATAAGTCAACTTTTTTTTTCTTACTCTATGCTTTCTTTTCGGAAGGTAACGGTGACATTTTTAAAGTTAAGACTCTAGACACGTAACTGAAGGTCTGAAACAAAATGTTAAGTGCTGTGGAACTAGCCTATTTATTACCCCTTTGTCCAAAAAAAAAAGAATGCAGTTCTAAATTTTGGATAAGTTAGATTTTTCTGAATTTCATCAAGTTTTCAGGAAAAAAATTATCAACATTCATGTCTCAATTAAATTTACTATAAAAATATATTTTATAATTAATGCAATGACACTATGAGCACCATTGAAAGACTCAAACGTAGATCTTGAGGCAGTTTACGAAATCACCCCAAACGTCTTGTTGTTAAGAGGTTGTTGCCTACTACTAAAAGAATACTCCCTTCGTCCTAATATATAAGGCGTAACCACTTTTTATTTATGTCCTATGATATAAGACACATATATCGATATAGTAATGCTAGTCGGAAAGAAGGGAGTAATGCATTTGATCCTAAAATACATATAAGAAAATACGAGCACTCATGTTAAGTCGATGAATTAAGCTAGATGCCTAGACGGTCTCCACGAGGAACATAACTAGTTGATCTGTGCTTAGTTTTTACGAGTTGGATTTTTTTTTGCTGGCCCATGCATAATTCCTGGCTCCGCCCTGATGGTGTCTACGTGCATTACCTGACACTGTCTATCACCTATAGCATGTATAAGTAGGACGCTATGAGCACTCGTGTCAAATTGATGAACCACAAAGAACATAACTAGTTAATCTGTGCTCAGTTTTTACGAGTTGGATTTTTTTTGCTGGCCCATGCATAATTCCTGGCTCTGCCCTGATGGTGTCTACGTGCACTCCCTGACACTATGTCTATCACCTATAGCGTGTATAAGTGGGACACTCACCTCAGGTTCTCGAATCACAACTACCTTTCGAGCACCATAATTCTGTGTTTAGACAGAGGTAAGGAGAGGCATCGAGAAACAAAGGAATACTCCCTCCGTCCCTTTTTATTTGTCGCCGTGGGATGCGTGCCACAAGTTTAACTTGATTTATAGAAAATACATACAATATTTATATCTCTAAATAATTTTGTTAAAAAACTAGATCCAAAGATCTTTTCAATGATATTAATTATGATACTAATCAATGATATTTATTATTTATTAAAATTACCGATATTTGTGTCTCGGGAAGCGAAGCGACAAATAAAAAGGGACGGAGGGAGTACAAAAGAGGGAGCACGATAGAGGAGATAGGAGGAGAGAGAAGAGGAAGAGAAAGGTGGCTGGGACACGTGGGGGCAGGTTCGGTGCATGTCAAGGGGAGGTGGACGACGAATCGCGCGAGGTGCAGGCCCTCCGCAGTGTATTGCTTGAGCGGTGCTTCAAATGGAGAGAGAGTTTTCAAGCACCACTTCTCACACTGCGGCCAGTGATGCCGATGCCAGGAAATTTGGAAGCGGAGCAAGTACAGGCATCGCTGCCCAAACCATGAAAAAGAGTATTTTATTCATTGCGTACTGATTCTCTTCGATGTAGGTCCATAGCCAGGATAGTATTGTACTATTGTTTATTGGTTGTGGGATCCACTATGATGAAAAAGAGTGAATGTACACGCTGCAGTAAGAAACTGAACCAAGCGTCACTGCGAGCTGGCAGACGTGAACAGTTTTAGGCAACACTCACGCTGTGGAAGGTGAGTTTCGTTCTACTGTGTGTATTAAAATATGGATTTTAGGAGTGTACTCCGTACGGTCCACCTCGGAGGCTCGGATCAAAGAATGAGAACTAGGTTTCTCATTCTCCTGTAAAACCTGTAAAGACGTTCTCAATAACATTTTACAAATAGCTAGCTAGATGGAGTTTAAAAATAATAAAAACAATTATTTTTAGTGAAGAGTTATGTAACCTATGAGAGAGTTATTTTTTCGAGATCGCAATAGACTAGCTATTTGACAGTCGCTAGCTATTTATTTTCTCTCCTTGATAGCCAATAGAGTTCTTTCTAAACTAACTATTTGAAAATCATTAGGGATACCTAAAACATCTCAACATACAGTCCTAAAAAGAAAACGAGAATGCCCCCAGAGCTGATTTGGCCAGTCCAAGGGTACAGCTAGCTTGCAGTGCTATGATAGTTAGTGGACTGAATTAAGTTAGATTTTTTTTGGGTTAATACTTATCTGAGTTTTTCCTATTTATTGGGCTAGACATTATATTTGCATGCAAAAAATGGTTGATGCCGATGCATGCACGGCAGTGGTGGTCATTTGGTATCTTTCATAGGCACTGAGACTCAGTACAGAAGCAGTGGGTTTGAAAGATTGACCCAAAAAAAAAAACACGCTGGGACCAACGGTGCATCTAAATCTGGGAATAGATTGAGGTTAGTCCAAAATCCAATTAAGCTTTGGTGCTTGGATTCCATTAGACTTAGGTTCGGATAAGGAAATCCATTCCCTTATCCAAATTCTGTTGGAGTTCTGCTCGGACGCCAGGAACTCACGGCGGCAGCGCCGATGAGCTGCAGTGGAGGCATGGGGAGTGTGAACTCGTCAGCTCGTCGCCGTTGTCCCCGCCGTCTTCTTCTTGCTCCTCCATCGGCGTGGCACGGGGCGGCACGGCCATGGCGGTCTGGCCACTGGCCAGCGCGCAATTTTGGAATGGAATCTTTTGACGGTCTGGCTTTGTGGGTTGATGACGCCTACTCGCGCGATTTTAGAACGGAATCTTTTGACAGTGGCTTGGCGGCATGGCGCTCTGCAGACAAGCTAGCTGGGCGCGCGATTTTGGAACGGAATATTTTGACAGTCTGGCTTTGTGGGTTGATGACGCCTACTCCTACTTTGTCTTCGTCATGTAATTTTGCAGCAAGAATTTGCCTCGTATAGTTCGGATGTGTTGGCCGTAAGTTTCGGTTTAATTTGTACTTGGATTGTCAACTGCTAATTTATACTCCCTCCGTCCCTAAAAAAGTGTTACCGCGCTTTTCGAGAAATAACTGCCGGTAATTTTAATAAATAATAAATATCATCGATTAGTATCATAATTAGTATCATCAGAAAGATCTTTGATCTAGTTTTTTAACAAAATTATTTGGAGATATAAATATTACACGTATTTTCTATGAATCAAGTCAAACTTGTGGCACGCACCCACGGCGACACTCTTTTAGGGACGGAGGGAGTATATGTCATGTGTGGGTCGATTTGGATTTAGGAGTGGAATTAGGCGAAAACCTGTTTGGATTATATGGACTAACAACTAGTTGGCTAAATTTTAGATATTAAAAATTCAAATAGATGGACAAACCTCCAACTAATTATGTATAACTCAACTAGTTAAGCTAATCACTAGTCCTATTTAATCTATATAGGTTTGTACTAAACTACTCTACTACAGTAATCCTTCTGTCCTACAATACAAGTTGTTTGAGGAGTTCTCACGCAGACCAAATCTAAGAGAAAAAAAGACTTCAAATGCCCCTACTCCTCTGTCTTCGCTGCTAAGATAAGCCTTCTGTCAGACGGACTCTCTCTCAGGCTCCCACGTCTATTTTTTCATTTGTTTATTTCTAATAGTGGCCGACACCGAGAGAATGGATGGACTGCTGTTGTACTACTCCGTAGGATGAGACCATACAAGATAGTACTTGAGAGACCCTCCGTTTATTGAGTTTGTTATTTTGGACTTCGTGTTATTTTATTTGATCATTCGAATTTTTGTATAAATATAATTTATTTTATTACGATTTCTTTTATCAACAAAGATACTTGAATATTGATTAATTTATTTTATTATTTGTATAAATATTTTAAATAAGACGGATGATTAAATATGAAGTCTAAACATTAAAAATGATATTCTTCGTAGTACGGAACGAGTAGTAGAATAACTTTTTTCTGGTAAATTTTTCAAATCTCAAAACCGAGAAAGTAGGCCGCAGGAGTAGTGCGTGATTGGTGCAGGCTTTTGAGAAGTCATGTGGCCCGTGACTTCAGCCATTGATTGATGTGGGCTGGCTGACACTGGCATGCGTATGAATTTGGGGTTCACTGGCACGGCAACCGCAGTAGAGTACTAGTTTAGTGCAACTTTTCATAATAACAATAGGAGGAAATGCCAAACAGTCCACTTACTCGTGTTTCGTGGGCCGGAAAGGTCACCGCCGTTGACTGGCCCACCTCGTGGCGCCGGCGCCGGCGCTGGTGACATGGCCGCCTGAGCGGCCAGGGAGTCGTAGAACGGGTAAATCTCGAACCGGAGCTGGCAGGTCAGCGAGAAGATCCGGCAACCCTTCTTCCCGTTACAGTACTGGGGAATCTCATCGACGAGAACGGCGAAGCACACGCTGTAGTTCCCCGCGCTCGTGTCCCGCCTGCACTGGGCCAAGCCGTAGAGCGTCACGAAGCTTGTATGCTGGACCGCGCCGGCCGCGAACCTGCGCGGGGACTCGGCCGCGAACCTGGTAAGGTTGCTCATCAGCGCGCCGAGCAGCGACATGAACTGCTCCGGCTGCGTCACGCACTAGCGCCTTGTTTAGATGGAGGAGAGAGAGTAAAATTCGCAACTGTAGCACTTTCGTTTGTATTTAGTAAATATTGTCCAATCGTGGCCCAACTAGGTTCAAAAGATTTATCTCGTGATTTACAACCAAACTGTGCAATTAGTTATTTTTTTTACTTACATTTAGTACTCCATATATGCGGGTAAAAACTTGATGTGATGGAGAGAGTGCAAAAAGTTGCAAAGAGAACAAGGCCTAGTGCAGAAAAAGATTTGTGCAGGCGGTTCCAGAGGCCATTTCATTTGGCGTTTTTGGCCCGCCGCTGTGCAAGAGGCCGATGAAAATGTTGCATTTTCACCGGGCGGTTGCTTAAACCGCCTTTGTGGAAATCTATTTTCACAGGCGGTTCACATAAGCAACCGCCGGTGAAAATTGCATTTTCACTAGCGGTTCACATAAGGAACCGCCCGGTGGAAATGGCATTTCCACCGGGCGGTTTTATTAGGTGAACCGCCCGGTGGTAATGTTTTTCCGCCAAAATTCATTTGAATTTTATTTTTTGAATTGGCGCCCTCTCTGTCCCCCCTCCCTCCCTCCTCTCTGTCCCTCCTCTTTCCCTCCCCCTCCCTCCCTCCTCTCTCCCCCCTCATCTTCCTCCCTTCTCCCCCCTCATCTTTTTCTCTCTTACTATGATCAATACAAAGGCTATTTAATTATGATAAATACATCAAGAAAAAATAATTATACCATACAATACTTATATACATATATACATCATTAACAATTTAATTACATCATACATTGTTTACATCAAAATTGTTTTGTGGCCACCATGTGATAATAAAATTTACATTGGAGAGTAATCTAATAATCATTTCGACTTAATTTCGGGCGCTAATGTCCCTTAGCGTTCGAACTGGCCTCGCTAAGGGGGCTTTACGGGTGGTGATATTTTCCCCTCTGTAGGAATAATTTCTCTCATGATAAATGAGCGAGAGATCCTCAATTATTCCGTCTGAGAGTTAGGTCGTCGAAGGTTTCGGACTCCGCTTCTTGATACGTCCCGAAAAGGAAGTTTATAAGCATTATATATATTTTTTTATGTGTCTAAGTAAATTTGCATTGTTAACGATATAAATACAAACGTTACTATTAGTGGTACCTTATTAGGGTTCTGATGTACCGTCCGGCCGTTCTCATGAACTTCGCACGTGTAGAATCCACGGTCTGCGGCCGAACCGATTGGTTGCTTGTGGCACTACATAAATTGTATAGAGTTATTTACTTATAATAACATCTTATATATGTAATATGCACGATATTGATTCATAACTCTACGTCACCGGCCACTTGTGAAAAAATCTTATTTCTGCCCCCGCTATGGACTCGTCAAACACTCCACCTCTTAGTTTATAGAATCTCCAACATTTATGATCTCAAAAAGAATCGGTTAGCGACAATCTTAAACTCTCATCGATTAAAAGATGCATGCTACATTTTGTCGACTTACCGTTTCTACGATGCTTTGGAATTTTGCATATCTTTCACGTGGGTAGTCGGTGGAGTCAAAGACCAGCACCCTTCCGTCCCTAGGATAAATGAAGAAACATATCCGATTGGTCATTGCGCACGATCGAAACCGAGTTGTTATGCATTTATATAAACCGATACTTAAGGCGATGTATGTATATGAACCCATACTTACCTAAAGTTATAAGGGGGCAACTACGTATTCCCCTGTGTTTGTCTTTGGAGCGATGCATTGCCTATGTAGGTGGCGTATCTAGTCTCATGATCCTTCTCCGGATCTTTTATTCTCCTTTTACGTCTTTCTTTGATAACCCCTTCAATTTGTCGTTGTCGTCACCAATTCGGAAGGTGTGCTCATTTCGCATATTTTTTTTTGGCTTAGGTACCCGGTCCGTTTGAATTCATTCTTGTTTGGTCCGGGACCATACACGAACTTCGTCTTGATCATATTGCATTACGCAAGGCACAAGATAGAAGTCAATAATAATAAACGAAAGTTCATGTTAGTACGAGAGGTACACTTACAATGCAAATAGCGTGACGATTTGAGCGTCGAGCCGCTTAAGGTTCATCATCAACCATATGTCCTCAAAAGTAACGAAAGTCGTGTCTCGTTCACTTATGAAAGCAGCTAGTGGTATGTTTACTTGGATTGCGTCGATCCCGACTCGAGCCGCTCGCATGTACCAGTCATAAAGTCTTTTTATACCAGGCGGGAGCTTTTGGAGTCGTTCCCTACTCAGTAGAGGCCTGCCGGGTACATATTTATCAGGGATATTTTGATAGTCATCCCATGTTGGCCTCACTATCTTTAGTGCTCGGATCTTTGCTTCTTCTACTGCCTTCTCTTGCTCAGCTAAGTCCACGGTACTTGACTTTGGGGAAAGCGCAATCCCTTCAAAAATTTGGCGGTGCCGGTGTTTTCTTCTTCGGCTCGAATGGAGAAACCAATTTGGGAACATAAAATTTCCTCTTCTTGGTGGGTTTTTCTTGGGTCTTCTTTGGTGGCGGCGGTGGTGTCCAAGGCGATGCTTCCATGTCTTGAGGTGGTGGGGACGGCGAGGCTCACAGGCCGGGTGTACTTGTTTGTGGCGGAGATCCTGCTTTGGTTTCGATGTTGACGGTGGGGTTCTTGAAGGATCGGCAGCGGGGGGTGATGGTGGGTTTGGATCCTGTTGGCCGGTCGAGATCAGGTGCTGACTCGAGTTTGGCGGGGGCTTACGTGGAAGGTGGTGGCTAGGTCAAGCTGGACATCTCTTCGAGGCCACAGGATGAAATTATTAATGGCCTGTCCGAGTGTCTCAATACCCTCGGGACCAGAAATTTCTAGCATGTCATCCTCGTAGCCTGGGACGACCGTCACCACTTCTACCCTGCAGTACTCTTCTGGTATAGGATCATCGTGGTAGTGGACGACCGTCACCACTTCTACCCTGCAGTACTCTTCTGGTATAGGATCACCGTGGTAGTCACGTCCGGGGATCGCAAAGCCTGTGGCTACCTCCCTTGTACGTTGATGCTTCATACCATATCGTATGAGCATTTTGCAAGGTGTCGGCCCATTGATATCATCCACAGGGTAGCGGTGTGTTTCCCGTAGACCCCACACTACTTGGAAAGGGAGCAAATTGAGCGGGCATGCCATGAATCATCCCTTGAGCTCCAGGCAAGGGTTGTGCTGGAACGAGCTGCATCTGTGGGCCTTATGTGCTCATTTGCTGAACAGACACTGCACTAGCTAACTTCTGCACCAGCTGTGGATCAGGATTTGTTAGAAAGTCTGACATTATATTTCTGAATTGTTCCTTAGCCTTTTCCTCAAAAAATGCTGCATGCCTTCCTTATATTGATCACGTTTCTTATACATGCTCACCCACTCCTCACCAAATCCTTCTTTCCATCCCATCTTCGAGGAGATGCCTCGTACACGGCCAGGATGCTCAGGGTTGCCCAGTCCAATACTCAGGATGTCTCTCTCCCTTTGTGGCTTGAGTTTCCCTTGTTTGACCTCCACTGCTAGCTCCAACATCTTATCAGCTGAGGCTGTGACGTCTAAGGGATAGTTCACACCGGTAGCAGTTTGTTTTGTTCCTCTACCTCTGAGCTAATTTGCCGTCCTCTCGCCAACTTCCTCTGATAGCACAGAAACCCCTTTTTTCTTTAGCTCCTCCTCCTCTGTCCGCCATTTCAGAATTTGTTTATTGTAACCACCGGTGCCAAGGTGATGGTGGTATTTGTTCTTCCTTGCTAGTCTTTGAAGCGACTTCACTCTTGGCTTTGGCGGTGGGTCGTTCTTCTGCGCCTTGAATATCTCCCACTTTGCGCTTGTGTGATCTTATACTTGCTCGTTAGGTCATACCCATGCTTGAGAAACTTGGTATTCATCTCAGATCTATAGTTACGGAATGATGTTGCAATCTGCTTAAAAAAATACCCCTTCGCAAGTTTCTCATCTATCCCCGTAGGGAAAATAAACCTTTCTATAAACTTGTCTCACAGCTCTTTCCTTTTACCCGCATCCACATCCTTCCACCTAGTGATTGTAATGTCCAATTTATCCCTGACCAGAAAACCAATTGCATTCCGTATCTTGGCAGCCACCTCATCAGACACTAGAGGCTCGCTCTCCTTTTGGGCCGATGCTAGGAACTATATATGTCTTCTCTGGCCACTTGTTTGTTCCTCGGTCATCACGTTTCCAGTCACTCTGTTTCCTTTTTCTTGATTTGGAGGTGGTTGTCTCGATCGTTCAACGGTGCTTCGTCTTGAGGCACGTCTTCTTCTTCCGCAAGAAGTTCCCGTATTTGAGACAAAACCTCCTGGCCGAAGGAATTCAAGAGTGTAAGGATCATTATGAGTATAATAGTATGAAGGAAAGTATTGGTTTTCATGTACTAAGTATACCTCATCATACGGATCATAATCCGGGTCAACAATTTTATCGCGTTGTCTATCTATGCTAGGGCATGGATCACTTCGGTTGCCGTCATCTTTCTCTTCTTCCAACATGTCACCATGGAAATCTTCTTCTTGTCCTTCTTCCGCTAGGGGTGACTCGCATTTGCTCTTCTTCTTCCGGAGGATTTACAGTTCTATGCATGGCAATAACTATGTTAGTTACTTTGATAGGGTTCGACGTTATAAAAAGGGCAAGGCTTCTTAATCTTTGTGAGACTCACCGTGCCTCGGGGGGTGTGTGAGTCTTAGTGGGTGACTCGCACTTTTGCTCTTCTTCTTCCAGAGGATTTGAGTTCTATGCATGGCAATAACTATGTTAATTACTTTGATAGGGTTCGACGTTATAAAAAAGGGCAAGGCTTCTTAATGCCGTGAGACTCACACCGTGCCTCAGGGGGGTGTGTGTCTTATTGGGTGACTACCTTATTTGCTCTTAAATCGATGGTCTTTAGATTTTGGAGACCTCATCTTCTCGATAACTTCAAATTAAATAAGTCATTAACACTAAGTCACTAACACTAAGTCACTAACACTAAGTCATAAGAAAATAACACTAAGTCACTAACACTAAGTCATTATGAAAAAACACTAAGTCATTATGACCTAACACTAAGTCACTAACACTAAGTCATTAGGAAATAACACTAAATCATTATAAAATAACACTAACTCATTACGAAATAACACTAAGTCATTATGACCTAACACTAAGTCACTAACACTAAGTCATAAGGAAATAACACTAAGTCACTAACACTAAGTCATTATGAAAAAACACTAAGTCATTATGACCTAACACTAAGTCACTAACACTAAGTCATTAGGAAATAACACTAAATCATTATAAAATAACACTAACTCATTACGAAATAACACTAAGTCACTAACACTAAGTCAACTTGTGAAAACACTAAGTCATTAGAAAATATGTACCGTGATATGGCGTGGAGGAGAGACTTAATGTAGGGCGGCGGGGAACGATGAGAAGACAAGTGGATGATTATTTGGCGGGTATATCGTGATGGTGACCGCCAATTAATAGAACACAAGGGCGAGGATATAATCAAAACCAATATAATGACATGTCATTAATACAATTAATAACTAGTAGTTTAACTTAATGGTATAACTTAATACAATTAATACAATTAATATTTACTAATTTTAGTAATTAATACAATTAATATTTAATAATTTTACTAATTAATACAATTAATAACTAGTAGTTTTAATTAATGGTATTATTTAAAACAAATAATACAAATTTGCTATTCAAACATTTACAACAGAGATTATTCAAATATTACTAAGTCATTAATTAGGTCATTAACAATAAGCCATCAACACTAAGTCATTAACTTAGGTCATTAATTACAATTTGTTAATGGTCTTAATTAATACACTAAGTCATTAACTTAGCAAAGTCATTAACACTAAGTCTTTAACACTAAGTCAATAAAACTAAGCCATTAATTATGTAACAGTCATTAACTTAGCATAGTGATTAATTACAAAAAAGAGCGGCGAATATTTACTTATGTGGCGTGGAGGGAGACTGAATCGAAGCGCTGTGGAGAACGATGAGAAGATGGTCGCACGATGCTTTCAGCAGCGGGTATCTCGACGGTGATTTGTAAATTAATAGAACACAAGTTGTAATTAAAGAACTACAATTAACATGAACCCTAATTACATGAGGGAGGATATAAATTACAATCATAAGTCATTAAATAGAATTAGTACTATAATCACATGTCACAACAAATATAATAAAAATATAATATAAGCTCCTTAATACAATTAGTAATTAATACAAAGTACTTAGCACATACTAAGTGTCACAATTTTTATTTAATACAATTACTAAGCTCCTTACATGAAGGAGGATATCAATTAGTATCATAATTAGTATGAAAGATCTTGAGATCTAGTTTTTTAACAAATTTATTTGAAGATATTAATTAATAATTAATATTTAGGTTATAATATTTTGTGCCATTCCTAAAAAAAAAAAAAACAAAAAAGAAAGACACCTGTTGGGCCCAAAAAAAAAAAACCAAAAAAAGCCACTGTTGGGCCATTGGGCCCAACAGTGGCCCAACTCAACGCGCGCTGGCCCAACTCAGCGGCAGCTGGCTTCTCTGCCCTAGCGTGACGCGGGCGCTGGGCGCGGGCGCCCGCCGCCCGCGCAAGGCACTGGGGAGGCCCGGCGGCAACCGGCATCGCCGAAAGCAAAGGCGGCCCACCGTGGCGCCCCTCCCCCACCTTCCCGGGCGCGCCGCCCGCCCCGGCCGTGCTTCCATCGCCGCCGCCCGGCCGTGCTTGACATCGCCGCCTCCACGGCCACGCAAGCGCTTTCCCGGCGGACTCCGTCTCCCCTCGCACATGCAATGGCGGCGCGGGACGGCGGTCGAAGGTCTATACCCGACGGCTATGGCGGCGCCGACGGCTCTCGGTGCCGGTGGCGGGAGGTGGGAGTGGTGCGATGGCGGCGCGCGCCGTGGCGGTTGTCCGACGATGAAATCGGGCGGTTGTCCCGAGGCGGTGGCGTTGCGGAGGGCTTCGAGCGACTACCGTGTGGAGGGAGCGCGGCGAAGTCGCGGTGGCGGATCGAATTCGGCCGGCGGACGGCGTAGATCGATAGATCTCGCCCACCGGACTTGTGAAAATTTGAAGTCCGGTGGGCGGTATATATAGAACAAGCATTTGCACCGGCGGTTCTCTTAGACAACCGCCGGTGGAAATCATTTCCACAGGCGGTTGTCTAAGACCACAGGCGGTGCAAATATATTTGCTTTGGCGGTTGACTAAGACAACCGCTGGGAATATTTCCACCCGGGCGGTTGTCTTAGTCAACCGCCGGTGCAAATGCTTTTCTATTTTTGTTTTGTTATTTCTTATTTTTCTTTCTTGTTCAAATTCTGTTATATATGTATACTATATATAAGTACTTATTAGTATTTTTCTTTTAAGTTATTTTTTAAGGTTATTTCTTTAAGCTTTTTCTTTTAGTATATTACTTTTATATTATTTCTTGTAGCTTATTTTTTTAGGCTATTTGTTTAGGTTATTTCTTCTTTGTTATTTCTTTTAGCTTATTTCTTTTAGCTTATTTCTTTTAGGCTACTTGTTTAGGTTATTTCTTCTTTGTTATTTCTTTTGGCTTATTTCTTTTAGCTTATTTCTTTTAGGCTATTTGTTTAGGTTATTTCTTCTTTGTTATTTCTTTTAGCTTATTTCTTTAAGCTTATTTCTTTTAGGTTATTTTTTATAGGTTAATTCTTTTAGTATATTTTTTTTAAGGTTATTTCTTGTAGTGTATTTTTTGTAGGCTATTTATGGTTGGTAAATACCAAGAGAGTAGAAAGAAAATGACTAAACGAAGTAGAAAGAGAAGGACTTAAAGAAGTAAAAAGAAAAGGACTTAAAGAAGTAGAAAGAAAAGAATTTAAATTAGTTCAAGAGCAATACCAAGAGAGACCAATTTAAGAGTACAAATTATAACTGATAATTGTTACACATAACATTGACTAATATTTAACTAATATAAAATCTAGCTAGCCTGCTACTGTTCTGCCTTCTCTATCGTGGCGCACCCATGGCAATGAATTTTTGGGGATGGTACGCTCAACATTCTTTATCTTCAAAGGATGATCTTCAAAGAGAGACATGTGTCCGAAATGGTTAAAGTCATCTAGGTCAATTACACCATCAACTCCTAAACCTTGTTGCTTTCCAGGAATAACTATATGCTTGGTCTTGTCGCTACTTTTCTTCTCTTCCTTAGAAAGGATTTGTTCGGCATAGAAGACCTGTGCAGCACGGATAGCAAGAATTCAGGGATCATCCTTGTAGCCTACTTTACTTAGATCAAGAACTCTCAGGCCATAGTTGTCCACTGTGACATGTTTGTCATCAACCCATTGGCATCGAAACACAGGCGTCTTAAATAAATCATAGTCTAGTTCCCATATCTCCTCAATGAAGCCATAGTATGTAGCGTTTTTATTTGAATCATCTATGGCCTCGCAACGAACATCACTGTTTTGTGTCATGCTCTTTTTGTCCCTAGAAGTGGTACAAAACATGAAGCCACTAATATCATAGGTCTGCCATGATGTGATCTGCCGAGATGGTCCATCTGCCAACCTCTTGATAGTTTGTTGCTCAATTGTTTCTCCATTTGGAATGTTCTGCTCCATTAGCCATGAAGTGAATCAACGCTTGTGTTCCTTTGATAGCCAATCCTCTGTTTGCCCAGGGTTATGATCGCTTAGCTCTTCTATGTGTTGTGTGATCAGAGGCTCCATTATTGAGAGCTGATGCATGATGCTATGATGCGCCTCGAGGACTATATTATAGTCTAATGGGATGAATGATTTCCGGCCCATCCTCCCACACCCATGTAGTCTGCCCTCATGTCGGGACGGAGGCAAACCTATTGCAATCTGGTGTTTTAGAAATTATTG
Organism: Chrysopogon serrulatus; assembly: GCA_015844335.1. Classification (NCBI taxonomy): domain Eukaryota; kingdom Viridiplantae; phylum Streptophyta; class Magnoliopsida; order Poales; family Poaceae; genus Chrysopogon; species Chrysopogon serrulatus. Next base: position 179,726 of record JADLZL010003899.1, read on the forward strand.
CAAAATGGACCTCCGGAATCAATGGCCTCTTCGGTAGTGTATCCCTCTATTATGGATGCCTCAGGACGAGCACGAGTGGATACGTACCCATTCAGTATTGACATGAAACGTTCATACGTCCACATCTCATACAAGTACATGGGACCCAATGCCTGTATTTGTGGCACCAAATGCACGACAAGGTGTACCATTATATCAAAGAAAGATGATGGGAAACACATCTCAAGCTGTGACACTGTCTCAACCGTGAATTCCTGAAGAGACTCCAACTGCTCTTGGTCAATTACCTTCTGTGATATCTCGTTAAAAAAGAAGCATAACCGTGTGATTGCCATCTTTAAGAACACCGGGCTTATAGCCCTGATGGCGATAGGGAGAAAGGTTGTCAACATCATATGGCAATCATGTGAATTGTAGTTGATGAGTGTAAGATCCTTCATTGACACAATGCTCTTAATGTTAGAGCAAAATCCAGCTGGAACTTTCAATTTCTTCAACCAAACACACATCGCATGTTTCTCATCCGTAGTCAGGTTGTAGCTTGCTGCCGGGAGGTGGTACTTTCCATTATCTAGCAACACCGGATGAAGTTCTGATTTTATCTTCAAATTGACCAGGTCCTGACGTGAGCTCAATCCTTCCTTTGTCTTACCCTTTATGTCTAGCAAGGTACCAATTATGCTTTCAAACACATTCTTCTGAATGTGCATACCATCGGCCATGCGTGCCGTATGTCAAACTCTTTCCAATATGGCAAATATTTGAAGAAAATTGACATCTTCTTGAATGTAGCCCCAGGAGTTGGCTTCACATCCTTTCTTGCTTTTCCATCTTTTGTCTTCTTGCCAAATACAAACTTGATGTTCTTAACTATCTCGTACACTCTTTGACCTTTACTATTACCTGATGGAGCAGTGGACCTTGTTTCGTCGTGATTGTCAAAGTATCTATCCATCTTTCGCAAGCGGTACCTATGTCCTTTCGATAAGAAACGCCTGTGCCTCATGTATACTATCTTGTTGGAGGCACTGAGGGACACGTAAAAAGTTTCATCCAAGCATACTACACAACCGACCTTACCCTTGAACTATCCTGACAATACAAAGAGAGCTGGGTAATCGTTGACCGTAACAAAAATAATTCCTCTTAGTGTGAATGACTCTTTTCGGTATTTGTCCAACATGGCGACACCTGTATCCCACAATATTCTCATTTCCTCCATTAATGGCTCCAAGAATACATTCATGTCAACACCAGATTATGTAGGTCCAGAAATTAGAATGGCCAGCAAAAGGTATTTGCGCTTCTACAACAAGTGTGGAGGGAGGTTGTAGATAGTGAGGAGCACTGGCCATGTGCTATGCGTGCTGCTCCTTTCGGCGAAGGGATTCATTCCGTCAGTACATAGTGTGAACCGAACATTTCTTGTCTCCTTAGCAAATTCTGGGTTGTCAGCATTGAATTTTTGCCGTTGCTTCCCATCGGCAGGATGTCGAAGCTTTCCATCTACTTTGTGCTTGTCAGAAGCATGCCAGGTCATAAGCTCTGCATCCTCAGGGTTTGCAAACAAACACCGAAGACGATCAACTACCGGAAGATACCACATCACCAAAGTAGGAACCCTTCTCTGGGCATAATAGTCTTCTTCATTTTCTTTGTTGCAGAGGTTTGAACTCTGTTGGGTCTTCTTTCTCTTCTTCCCTTTGGTAACAGAAGTTGCATTCTTCTCTTGTAGATAGTCTTTTTCGTCTTGTACCGACTTGCACTACAATTTAGACAGTTGTTCAAGTCTTTGTAATCACCTCGATATAAGATATAGTGGTTTCTGCACGCGTGGATCTTCTGGACACCCATAGTAAGCGGACTGATTAGCTTCTTTGCATAGTAAGTGTTAGCAGACACTTTGTTCTCCTTTGGAAGCATATCTCTGAGAGAACTCAACAATGCATCGAAGCTGGCATCGGACCATCCATACCTAGCCTTCAACATCAACAACTTAAGCACAGACCGTAATATCGTGAACTCTTTGGTGCAACCTTTACTCTCACCATATAAGGGCTTTGCTGCTGCCTGCTCTAAGGCCTCTATCCCTTTTATAAAAAACATTGATGGATCCGTATGACGATGTAATAGTGCAACCATCAATTCTGCGTCTTCATTCTCCACCTGAGTTCTGTTGGCGTCGGTTCCTCCAACATTTGCATCATCATCATGAACATTGGGCACAACATGTTCACTATCTTGGGGACAATGGTGTTCTGTCTCATGTCCGAACTGGTATACATCATCAACAAGCATATCCGGACCATTGCCACCGAGATTCACTGGGGTCTTCGCCTATATACGTTGCGTGAGCTTCCCTCTCCATGCTTTGTCCAAATCAAGTAATCATTCATAAATCCTCGGCAGACCACATGAGCCATGATTGGACTTGTGTCTTCAAAAACAACAAGATTTCTGCGAGTGCGCGCAAGGACAATATATGTGCTTCGTCGTGTGTTCGAAAGCATGATTTTTAGCAAACATCGATAAACCTACGGACCTCAAGTACGTAGGATGGATCTACTCGTCTAAGTTATACATCTAGAATGCTCGGTCCATTGTTACCTATTATAGAGTTTAATAGATTTAAATAATATAATCACTAAAAAGGAGACATGAATGTTCTGTGATAATTACTAACAAACCTTAAGATGATCAGCAAACTCCTTCAATGGATTATAGATGAAAAGGACTTCTCGCTTGTATGTTTCTCAAATAATACACGTCCAGGCTAAATCATATATAGTTAAAACAACTAGTTAAATAAATACACCTCTCAAAAATAACTAAAACAAGACTAAATAATAAAACCTTAATTAAAGAATCATCGGTACTTAATTAAACAAAACATAACAAAATAATTAAAGCATCATTTTATTAGATGAAATCCTAAAAACTAAAGGAAGACTACTTACTGAAACCCTAATTAAAGCCTAACCACTGCTTAATTTAACAAAACAAAACTTAATAATTAAAGAGAAAATAATTTTTAATCATCAATATGATAAATAAACTAGTAATTAAATAAGACTATACACAACTAAATGAACTAAACATAATAAATTAAAGCATCATTTTATTATATGAAATCTTAAAAAATAAAGGAGGACTACTTAATGAAACCCAAATTAAAGCCTAATCACTGCTTAATTTAATAAAACAAAACTTAATAATTAAAGAGAAACTAATTTTCAAGCATCAATATGACAAATAAACTATTAATTAATTAAAGAATCACCACTAAAAATATCACTACTAGCTAATTAAACTAAACATAACTAAAAATTTAAATAAGAGTAACTAATAAAACTCTAAAGGTTAAACTGTAGATAAAAAAGTAAAACCCTAGATAAATAGTGACTACAATAATTAAAAAAAATAAAAACCTAGCTACACTTCTCTCTCACTTGAGGTGAAACCCTAAATCTCAAAAGTGGGTGGGGTTGAGGAAGAATGGTGGAAATGTAACTCTAAATGCTAAATTCTAGATGCAAAAGTAAAATCTAGTTCAAAATTGTGGCTAAAATTGATGAAACAATGGTAAAAAGCTAGTTACTCTTCTCTCTCTCTAGAGTGAAACCCTAAATCTAAAATATGGCTAGAATTGAGCATCAATGGTTAAAAAGAGGTAAGAGATATCAAAACTAACCTTTCTTAGCAACCTCCTTCAAAGAAATCAAGATCAAAACCTCTCCTCCTTGTTTCTTCTCAAATCTGGACCTCCAAAATCGCCTCCAATGGAGGTGGCGGCGAGCTACAGTTCTGGTGGAGAAGAAGGGAGGGGTATATATAGCAGGATCAGCAGAGGCGGTTCACTTAAGGAACCGCCTGTGCAAATATATTAGCACTGCTTGGCGGTTCTCTTAAGTAAACCGCCCGGTGTAAATAGCCTCATTTACACCGGCGGTTCATTTAAGTAACCGCCTTTGTGTTAATAGAGGCCAACACAGGCGGTTACTTAAGTAAACCACCAGTGTAAATGAAGCTATTTACACTGGCGGTTTACTTAAGAGAACCGCCAGTGCTAATCTATTTTCACAAGCGGTTCTAGTTGTGGGACCGGCCTATTGATTTTCACTGGTGTCCTTTTTCTAAAACCGTCAGTACAAATTTTTCCATGCCGTCAAGACAAATGCTTTGTGTACTAGTGACGTTCTCTGGGTGGCAACCTGGAAGATCGGTTCGAACGACGTGTCGGGCTCGCCGAAGAAGCTCGCGTTGGAGTACCGGAGCAGGCAGTGTTCGAAGATGAGAATGGCATTCTTCTGGCCCAGGCACGCGATGCTGGCCATCTTATGCACCATGTTGTTGAGGCAGGAGCGGCAGAATGACGCGTCGACGTCGCCGCGGCACTGCGTGAGGCCGTACACCCTGTCCGGCGCGGCGGCGCCGGTGATGTTCTCGGCGAACCCAGCGGACACGGCCGCGGCGTCTGGGAGGGAGGAGAGGATCGCGTCGAGGTTGGCCTGGAACGCGCTGCCGCGCGTGTAGTTCATGTTGGTCGAGCACTGGTTGACGAGGCCGTCGTCGTTATTTGTTGTGGTGAGGCCGTCAGCGTTAGTTGTTGTGGTGAGGCCGAGACACCACCAGCCGAGGACAAGGAAAGGAAGAAGGCTGTGCATGGCTAGCTGATCGAGGAAAGTTGCTATTGTCTGTCGACACCAATTTTGGTCCCTAAGAATTGCTAATGCTTAGGCACTTCAGGTTCAGGGCTTATATATGCTGCCTTCGTGCTTCTGTGCTCTTTAAAATGGTGAAAGCGTGGGGTGGTGAGGACCATTGTTTTGTTTGCTTACTGCATGTGAAAGGGTAGTGACCGAAGAGTAATCGTCTCAGCACCAGCACTCCTGCAATGGTTGACCTGGGTCTTCCCTGCTCGTTGCTGCGTGTGATTCGGAGCAAAGAGGAGATCTGTATTGGACATTGACCTGGGTCTTCATAAACTTTCTTTCCAAATCGTACACAGACGTAGGGCAGTCTGCCTTGGAATTAAATCACACCAGGACTAATCTAATGAAGTACTAATCAATCAATCCCAACTTAATTGCACCCTTGATCTTCAACGTCTTCGTTTGGGTGGGATGTGCCCTTCAAATTAAATATGTGTGATAAGGAATTCAGATTGTACCAACGGAAAAGGGCTAGGAGACAAAGTCAGCAAGACGACACGGTTTGGAGACAACTGATACAGTTTAAAGATCTTTACAAGGCAATAAAAATAGTAACAGTGGGCTTGTTCTGCAGGACTTATAAGTCGGCTGATAAACCAAAACACCGTTGAAACAGCTGATTTTATGTGAGAAGAAAATACTGCTGGCTGATAAGCTGAAACGGCTTTTTAGCTGGCAATGATAATAGTAACAGTGGGGAAAGATGACAACGCTAACTTTTGGTTGGATAGTTGGCTTAGCTAAAAAGACCTTACCCTGTCTAGCACCCTTATTTGTTTTCACATCTTCTGGGTAACATTCATAACAAATCGTGGAGATAAAAGGGAACTGAGATTTGGACCAATAGAAAAGATTTCATGCTATCGTTCGGAGAGACTTTTTGCCCAAATAGTGCAACACAATTGGTCTTCTTTAGCGCCTGAAGAATGTAAGATAACATATGTCATAAATGTTGTCACCCTTTTTTATAGATTTGGTCAAATTTAAAAGAAGTTTAGCTCAGGACAACTCTAGAAATTGATCTATTTAGGGACAGAGGTAGCATTATTTATTTCTTGGGTCTATTAAGTTAGTGAAGACCAAGTTACGTTCTATCAGGTCTTTAGTCCATCACTTCACCTTGAATCTTTAGATGACATTGTTCACCTTCTTGTTCGAAGTCTTGATCTTTTCTATGTGCTCATCTTCCTGTAAGTTTTTGGACCAGGCATCTTCATTTAAATTGTTTAATGGAGACTTCTTAGCTCATTGGTTATCTTCAGCTAGTGTATGTTGAACTTACTTTGTGTTTAGGATCAGCTCTTGTATATGGTCCTTAAGCCTTTTATGTCATCTTATTATGTGTTATCTCAGTATTTGCATATGAAGAAGTGTTAACTTCTCATATCTGTATCATGGTATAGACTGGTGTCTATGTATAAATTTCAAATATGTTTATTATGAGTGATATGAAGATGCAGTCAGATATTATCACTATCGGAGACGGCTTCTTTGCTGAGTGTCTGATAGTTGGCCGAGTGTATTCCATCGGGCACTCGGCAAAGAGTCGGTTTGCTGAGTGTAACACTAGACAAAATAATACACTTGGCAAAGAGGGCTTCGGCAAAGTCGCGGCACTAGGCCCGAGTGTCCAAAGCCGACACTTGGCAAACATGTCACTTTGCCAAGTGTTTAACGGTGACACTCGGCAAGGGGTCGTCGTCGTTACCAACCGGCGGCCGCCGTTACTCCTTTGCCGAGTGTCACCTCTAGACACTCGGCAAATAGGTCACTTTGCCGAGTGTCCAATCCTGACACTCGGCAAAGAACCTGTTTTGCCTAGTGCCAAGCCCCCCACTTAGCAAAATAATTTTTTTCACTTTTGCCCTCCAAACTTTTCTGTAGGCGTCCCACAGTACTGGCATTCCATGTTCAAATTTGGTACATTTCTTGGACTTTTTGCTATATTTCTTTAATTTATTTTAGTTAATTGAATTTTTTCGATAAGACAAATTTGAACTGCAAGTGAACTAAATTGTGGAATTAAATGAATGAAAAAATGATATCCATATTTTTCAATGTAATATGAGACCGTATCCAGGAACAGATGGAAAATTTTGAACATCTTATTCACGAAACTTGACCACGAACTTGTCGGCTAAATGTTTTTAAATTGTATAAAAAGCAAACGAAGTCAAAAAATCATGAAATTTGATAAGATGTCATGATATCATACGTGGTGTCGGTGATAAAAAATTGAGCACGATTCGCACAAGTTGTCACGATAACTGTTTTCAAAACAAATCATCACCTAAAATGATTCTGGGAGTAGAGAAGTATATGGTAAGATTTAATAACACTTACGTGAAACCTTCTCAACATTTTACCACCGACTCCACATATGATATCACGACATCTTGTCAAATTTCATGATTTATCGACTTCATTTGCTTTTTATACAATTTAAAAACATTTAGCCGACAAGTTCGTGGAAAAGTTTCGTGAACAAGATGTTTGAAATTTTTGGTCTATTCCTCCTGGATATGGTCTCACATTACACTAAAAAACATAAATATCATTTTTTATTCATTTAATTCCACAATTCGGTTCACTTGCAGTTCAAATTTGCTTTATCAAAAAAAATTCAATTAAATAAAATAAATAAAAGAAATATAGCAAAAAGTTCGAGAAATGTACTAAATTTGAACATGGAGTGCCAGGTACTATATGAGGCCTACAGAAAAAGTTTGGAGGGCAAAACTAAAAAAAAAATTAGTTTGCCGAGTGTCGGGGCATGACACTCGACAAACCCCAGGTTTGCCGAGTGTCAACAGGTGACACACAGCAAAGTAAACAACTTTTTTAAAAAAAATTATTTGCCGAGTGCCGGATCGAGGGGCACTCAGCAAATCCCCCTCTTTGCCGAAAGTGCTGGATCGGTGGCACTCGGCAAAGAGGGCCGTTGTGACTTAGGCAAAGCCGCCTCTTGCCGTGGCACTCCTCATCCATATCTGGCGCTGCTGCCCGCCTGCCCGCATCGCCCCGCCGCCGCCGCACCCGCCCTCACCCACGAGCTCGCCGGGCCACGCACGAGCCGCGCCTGCGCCCACGGACACCCTGCATCGCTGGCTGCTGCGCGCCACCAGCTGCGCTAGTTTTCGGCTGACGCCGCCCGCCGTCCGTGCCGTGCCCGCCACCCCGCCGTCGCCAAGGCCCGCCAGCCCACCAGCGCCCGTGCCGCCCCGCCCGTTAGGAGGGGGAGGGGGAGGGGGAGGAGGGCTGGGGGGGAACAGGAGGAGGAGGGGCTGGGGGGGGAGGAGGAGGAGGAGGCCACCGCCCCGCTGCCCCGCCGTTCCGGCCACCGCGCGCACTGGCCGTCCGCCGGAGGAGGAGAAGGACCAGCCCTACCGATGTCCCGTCCCCCGGCGCCCCGTCCGCGGCGTCCCGGCCCCTTCACCGCCGACGAGCATGCACCAGATTCGCCCACCCCTTTCTCTGCGCACGGAGAAACGTGGATGCACCTCAGCATCTCCTGGACACAGAGCAGACCAACGTGGATGCATCTCAGCATCTCCTGCGCACGGAGCCCCTCGTCGGGGCACCCCTCCAGCAGTGGTTGCACGCTCCCACGGCTCCAATGCCTCCAAACCTGCCCATCGTCATGGCATGCATCATGCATAACGTTAAGGATACTAAAGAAAGGTTTTAGTTGATGCGTCGTGACAGTAAGATGGATCAAGTACAGTACATAGGTAAGCAGATCTTCAGAAGGTCCCGAAGCATGCGTGTACGAGTTGCGCCGGCCGGTGACGATCTCGAGGACAAGGACGCCGTAGCTGAAGACGTCCGATTTGGCCGAGAAGATGCCGTGCAGGGCGTACTCCGGCGACATGTATCCGCTGCAACTCGGAAACACACGGCATATCAGGAACCTTTAGGCGTTCAGCATGCATTTCGGAGACCGGAGGCACCAAGACGCTGTTTCACTTACTATGTTCCGGCAATGCGGCTGGTGTTTCCCACGCTGGAGTCGATGCTGAAGAGCTTCGCTAAGCCGAAGTCAGAGATCTTGGGGTTCATGTCAGCATCCAGCAGGATGTTGCTGGCCTTGAGATCGCGGTGGATGATGGTCAGCCTTGAGTCCTCGTGGAGGTAGCGGAGCCCTCGGCCGATGCCCTCGATGATCCTTTGCCTCAGTCCCCAACCCAGCTCTTTCTGCCGTGCAGGATCTGCGAGTTGAGTTTATCAGCCTGGTGATCTGACTAAAGTGCAATGACAAATTGACAGCAGGTTTATGGTTGTGAGAATGTAGCACCGAAGAGGATTTTGTCGAGGCTGTTGTTGGTGAGGAACTCGTAGACGAGAAGCCTCTCGTGCTCCTCGATGCAGCAGCCCAGCAGGCGCACCAAGTTCCGGTGCTGGAGCTTCGCCAACAAATGACCTCGTTCTTCATCTCCAATTGTCCTTGCTGCGAAGTTGCTGACAGCCTCTTCACTGCAATTTCCTGCCCATCTTGCAACGTTCCCTGGATAGGCATAGCATTTCAATCAGATCAAAACCAGACGCTTTAGAGCTGGTTAGTCAGATTAATTTTGATGTTCATGCAGGTTTAGCAATACTTTGTACACTGCCCCAAACCCTCCCTCGCCGAGCTTATTTTCTTCTGAAAAATTGTTGGTGGCAGCTCTTAGGGTGCTCAAATCATAGAGGAGAGACTCTGAGCTTCTCATGTCTTCTTCATCTCCATATCCTGTTCAGTATTTACGTAAGCGAATTCGGAAAACTCAAGTCTGAATGTGACACCATGTTTTTCATCTTCAACTGTAATAATGACATCGTTTCGGCACTTACCGGCGGTGCTTGCGACCTGCACATGCTTGTGCGCTTCTTTGTTCCTCTTGCAGAGGAAGAGGAAAACTGCAAGTAGCAGCAGCGTTGCGACGGCGACAGGAATTGAGACAAGAAGAGCTGTCCGGACCGTGTGATTGCTCCCTGCACAGACCACAACGTTCATGCAAATTTCAGAACAGAAGCTATTTCAAAGTTTTTTTCCAAGTCCTAAAATGTCGAACGCGTTTTTTTTATTCTAGTCTAGCCTTTCAAAATAAGTGGGTGGCAACAATTCAATCAACCGACTGTTTCAAAGTGTTTTACTCCTACGCGTCATTAGTCTACAGTCAAGACACAAGCAAGTCCAAAATCTTGCATGTGACATGGGCGATGGACACGTTAGTGCGCCGCGGGATGGACACGTTAGTGCGCCGCGGCACACAGCGAGTTCAGAACAGCGTCACTATCATACGCGTACTATAAGCGTAAGGAAAGTGACAGGACTTGGACTCACCGCTATTCCCAAGGCCCGACTGGTCGCTGCCGTTGACGGATCCGGCTCCCGGTGGTGGTGCCGGTGCCGGTGCCGGCGACATCGCCGCCTCGGCAGCCTGCAAGTTGTAGAACGGGTACTGCTCCAACCGGATGGAGCAGCTCGAGTACACGATGCGGGCGCCTTGCCTGCCGTCGCAGCACTGCGAGATGAACGAGACGGCCCCCGCGAGGCAGCGGTTGTAGTCGTCGCCGGCGAGGTCCCGCGTGCACTGCGCCATGCCGTAGACGTTCACGAAGGGCGTCACCGCCGCCGACCCCACCGCGAACATCCGCGGGGACGCGTACGCCGCCCTCGCCGTGACGTTGCCCATGAGCGCGCCGAGCCGCGCCGTGAACTGCGCCTGCTGCGTCGCGTTCTGCGGGTTCACCAGCCAGACCACCATCGACTGGTCGACGGCGCCGAAGAAGCTCGCGTTGGAGTGCCGCAGCTGGCACGCGTCGTAAGCGAGCGTGGCGGACTTCTGGCCGGGGCACACCCTGGCCATCGTCGAGCCGTCGAGGCACGCGCGGCATTCCGACGCGTTCGCGTCGGCGCGGCACTGCGCGAGGCCGAACGCCTGGTCGGGCGAGGTGCCCGTGGTGTTCGTGGCGAACCCCGTGGACGCCGCGGCGTCGGCGGGGAGCAATGCGAGGAGGGCGTCGAGGTTGGCCTGGAACGCGCCGCCGCGCGTGTAGTTCGTGTTGTTCGGGCAGCCCGTGTAGAATGGGTTGTCGGCATTGGCTACTGTTGCGAGGAGAGCCGAGCAGAGCAGGATGGGTACGACGAGTCTCTGCATGGTTCCCGGCGAAAGCGGTTGCTATGCTTTTGGTGTGGAATGCTGCTTCTGAGCCGCGCTCTTCTACAAGGAGGCAGACGGCGTATCTGCCAAGGTTGATGTAAATAAAATGTTGAAGAAAAGCAGGTCGCATTAGCCATTAGATAGAAGTGTTTATCCGGTGCTGGGCAGCTGATTTTACGGACTTCCCTGTGTATATAAACTTCTAAATCCTTTTTTTTTTAACGCCTCTCGTCTGAGTACAGCTGTAGTATCTGTTCATGCACGTACACGTACACCCACTCTACACACGCACACTCCACTCACACACACTATATGCGTACAAACAGCCCTACAACTAGACTCAGAACTGAAGACCGCGTCCTTGTAAAGATCACCGGAATCGTACAAGACTCCGTAGATAATGGGCACGTCATAATCCTATTGTGGCTCCACGCGTGAGAGGCTGAAGATTATTTGGGAACCTACTGTTCCCGGTGGGAAATCACGCATTCGAAAGGATTCGAACTGTGACCGGTGGCCTCCACACCCGGAGAGCTCACCAACCGAGCTGCACATCTCCTTCTTAATTGAGCGGTAAAGCTCCTGCCTTTTATTTTAAAAATTTTACAGACTTCCGATGCACATCTCCTTCCACGACCACGCATCTAAAAGCAAATAGCAGCAGGGAACGTTTTATTTCTTTTACATTAATATCGGCTCGTTCGGCCGTTCGGGTACTGAAAGATACTTGGCCTAGCTGCATTTGGAATTTAAATGAAGACTACTCACATAACTTCAACAAAAAATAGCAGCATAAAAGCATATCCAACCGCTCCCAATTTTCATCCCCAATGAGAAAAAATATGTTTAAGAGATTTGAAAGCTCTCCAGTCAGGCCTCCAATGAGAAAAAGATTATCTCAATCCCGCAAAATCCATCCTCCAATCCCTTAAAGATGAGGGGCCTGGACTCACCCCCCAATAGAGTGGTAGCACTTGCCTAGCATCTTGCAAGCCTCGAGCAGTCTCAGAGCGGAGGGTAACAGAGGAAGAGGAGCGACAACAGAAGACAATGCAGCGCGGCTTGGTGATGGCAGCAGAGGGGAGGTGGCCGAGGAGGAGGAGCGTAGGACGGGAGGGAGTGGTGACGGAGGAGGACGGCGGAGGAAGAGGAGCAACAGTGGAAGTGGTTGCGCGGATGCGGCAGTCAAAGAGTTAGAAGTTGCAGGAAAGGAATGGGTATGGAGAGAAAAAAATAGAAGAAAGGGTGGCCTCACATGTCATAAAAGATATTGGGTATAAGTTTCAAAACTCTCGAAACAAAATCATAGCTCCCCTAATAATTAGTTTTGGAGTTGAGGTTTTCTTCTACCATTGGATATATGCTGGCTGGTTCACTTAGCTTGTTCAGGGCCAAGAACCATTCCAAGTTTACTTTTTTATACAAATTAAACTAACTATTCCAGGTGGATTCTTTCCCGGGACTCAATCCAATGACGTCCTCCATGCAGCAGCACCATCAACGAGGTTCCAAGTCAGAGACATACACTTCGTTGATTGACGGCTCTAGAGCAGCAGTGCTTGGGCTCACGAAGGTTGGCTCCGTGGGGATGGGCAGTGTCATGGAGCGGCTGTTCAGCATGAGGACGACGGATGCCATGTTTGGCCGGAGGCGTGGGTCCTCTTGGACGCAGAGCAGCCCGATGTGGATGCACCTCAGCATCACCTGCGGCCCCAACCCAACGGCTGGGCATCCCTCGAGCAGCTGCGACACGTTCTGACGGCTCCACTGGGCCCAAACCTGTTCGTGCCACACGAGGCTAGAATTAATCAATTCTCCATTCATTAGTCATTACCGGAAGTAACATGCTTCTAGTGCACTTAACACTACTAATTTAAAATTTTCAAACACATGGTTTATACCAAGAGAGAATCTATAACTCTTATAAAGCTAAGCCCCACTAAGGGGTTCCCTCCAATGAGATTGCTCCATTCTTCAAAAGTGATGTCGGTGATATCATCAAATAAGTTATCCTTATTAAGGCTCATTTATCTCTCACTAGTTATTTCTTTTGAAATAGAAAAAAATTATAACACCTAAATCAAGTATCGCAATTAAAATCCAACTGCAACATGATGTTCCTCGTAATAAACTCTTTAAAACAAGACCCCACATGGATTATTTCAATAACTTTTTTACAAAAATTTAAACTGTTTCTAAGTAAAAACCTGTTTGTAAGCAAAAACCTAGCAAAACTGCATATCATATAGATTACATGTGGTCCTCCGAAGCATGCATAATTTTATAAAGGAAAACTGCTAGAATTTTGGGAGGGGGATAACCCTCAGGTATAGTAGGGTGCGGGTTCGGATAGATGAGATTTGGGTAATGCCCAGTTCAAATAATCTATACCATGTATGTTAACGGATACAACCTCCGCAATTGACTTACTACATCCATATATATGTATCTATTAATTCATAGTTTCGACCATTATAAACTCCTTATATTTCTACTTCATACCAAGCAAAGAACGCTGAGCATCCTACTGGTTACTGATATATTTTTGGCTCCAAAAAGCTTCTACTTAATTACTTTTTTTTTTTTTTTGCTCTTTTGTCCTTGAACTTATCTATTTGATTCAATAGCTATCTTTAGTTTCTTTTAGTTTTAGGACATAACAATGTTAATTCAAGTGTGAAATAACGATTTTGCCACAGATTGAAAAATGAATCAGTGCAAGGTTCATGTGTTTATTTTTTGGGAATATTTCACACAGTTTAATTCACATAACTTAAGGTCGTCATAATTGTGCAAAATAAGGAGTATATTATTTTTTATGTAATTATGACAACCTTAAAAATTTAAAATATTTTTCAAAATTTAGAAACCAAAATCTAGATCCACTATGCAGGGACAATAATCGATTAGAGATTGAATAATGATGATATGGATATTATGTCAGAAAATAAATAGAGAGAGTGTAAAGATAAGTAATTTTGATCGGTTGTACTTTCTCCATATGAAATTATAAGAACATTTATTTTTTTAGATACTTTTTTTACTATATAAGTAGACATAGCATATATCTAAATACAAATAAAAATTTATATACCTAGAAAATCTAAAACTTCTTAAAAATTGGAATAGAGGGAGTAGCTAATAAATTTATCCATGGGCTTATATAATTAAGTCCTATAAGATTCTATACCGTGTTGATCGAGTTAGTACAATGCAATCCGTGTTCTACTTTGAAGGTTACAACTTACGAAGTGTATGAGATTTTTGGCTGGTCGCCGGCCGGTAACAATCTCCAGGACGAGTACGCCGTAGCTATAAACGTCAGACTTGGTGGAGAAGGTGCCACGCACGGCGTACTCTGGCGCCATGTATCCACTGCATCTCAATGTATCGAAGACATGGCAAGTTAGGATGTACAATTACAAATCGATATCCTTGCTACTCCCTCTGTTCCATAGAGTTTGTCACTTGAAAACCGTGTTTATGAGGAGGGCACGGTTTTTTTAACAACATTCTCCATAGGACAGAGGAGTATTGATGATTACACATGTTGCACGGTTATAGAAGAATTGGGAGCGAACTTACTATGTACCAGCTATCCGGCTTGTGTTTGCCACGCTCATGTCGATGTCATACAGCTTTGCCAAGCCGAAGTCTGAGATCTTAGGATTCATGTTGGCATCAAGCAAGATGTTAGCTGCCTTGAGATCGCGGTGGATGATCGTCAGCCTCGAGTCCTCGTGAAGGTAGAGAAGCCCTCGGCCAATTCCCTCGATGATCTTGTACCTCTGCCCCCAGCTTAGCTCCTGCTGCCTTGTAGGATCTGGAAGTTGAGTTAGGTTCACTCATCAGCTAGTAAACAAAAGGACCAATCGAGTGGCTTGACATGCAAGAATGATTATGGCAAAGCAAGCACCGAAAAGGATCTTGTCGAGGCTCTTGTTGACCAGGAACTCGTAGACAAGGATCTTCTCGTCTTCCTCGATGCAGCAGCCGAGCAGCCGCACCAGGTTCTTGTGCTGGAGCTTTGCAGCCAGGACAACCTCGTTCTTCATCTCCATATGCCCTTGCTGTGAAGTTCTGGAGAGTCTCTTCACTGCAATCACCTGCCCATTTGGTAGGGTACCCTGAAGAACATTGAGGAGAAATCGAGCAATCAGACATTTTTGTGTGATTATTATGAGAAAGACCATTAGACACTAATTTTTGGTCGGGCTATAGGATTGAAGTTTACTTTGTAGACTGGCCCAAACCCTCCTTCCCCGAGCTTATTTTCCTCTGAAAAGTTGTCAGTTGCAGCTCGCAGAGTACTTAGATCGTACGTGAGAGGCTCTGAACTTTTCATTTCTTCTTCAGCCATATGTCCTATTGAAAAGAGAAAACAGAAGAGCCAAGACTGAAGGTTGCACCACAAGGTTGAATGTTCTCTCCTGATAACTAACAGTGTTTCAATAACTTACCGTCTCTTACTATCTGCACGTGCTTGTGTGGTTTTCTGTTCTTCTTGCAGCAATAGGCAACAAACAGCAACAGCACCATCGTGACAGCAGCAAGAATTGAGACGCTAATAAGTGCTGTCCTGACTCTGCTGTTACTTCCTGCAGTGACGATAAGCAAGAATTCAGAACAGAAGCTGTTCCATCAACTTTCACTGTGTGAATCATTCATCTTTTGAACCAAACTGCTGAAACCATCATGTTTTCAACAGCATTTGCAAAAAAACTAGTTGATAATTATATATAGAAGGCAACACATTATTTGGATCTGGATGGAAAGACCTTTCTTGTTCTGCTATGGTTGGATGGATGTCCACCGTGCATTCAAATTACACTTACCGCATTATTAGACGAAACGAATTGTAGATTGATGGGAAATAGTTATTATATTATGAGACAAAACCAATTGTAGATTGATAGGAAATAGTTATTATATTATACTTATATAGATGAAGGCCACTAGCAATCATAATTGTTATAAAGCTCACACCACGTTGAGCCATATCATCAACATTTTACACGCGCGAGCCCAACCAGTGCGTCCACGCGTCGCAGCTGTCGGACACTGGCGCCGGAAGGAACCCGCGCTGCCGTACCCATCGGAGACCGGGGACGGCTCCACGCCATGGTCACTGCCTGGTACTTAATTGACGGAGTGCTCGCAGATGTTCCTGTGGTGGCACGCATTCGACGCGACTCTATAGGGGGCTGGGTACGAGAAGTCTAACATCGACGACGTGGTGAAGATTATTTTGATTCATCAGATCTAGCAGTACAAGTTATAATATTTGAACATACAACCAAACATACGTCATGCATACAACACACACCATTAGGATGTACGCTAGACCTAGAATCTATACTACCAACAACACGTTTATAAGACATTCACAAAGACACGAGCTTCGCTAGCGGCGGACGTGCCGCCTTCCCTTGTGGTCCATAGATGTGTGAGGCTACCTGCAAAGAAATTTAGGGATTAAACCCCAGGTGAGACACCAGCGCCGGCAGGCAAGAAGCCAACCACCGGTTCTTGCCACCCACGCTACGCGTGGTGAAGATGACGTCGAGGCGGTGAGCGTGACTTGGACCAAGGCGATCCGGTTCAAGAATGTTTTATTCTCTTATAATTCTTTGTTCTTATTTAGACTCGGCGTGTTTTTTTTTTTGTCCATTATATCAATTCATTTATTTCCGCATCACTCACGTGGGCTTAATTTACCTAGTGAATTTGGGGTTCACTTGCATGGAAACTGTAGTGGTAGGGTAGTCCAACTGTTTATAATAAAAGGAGGAAATGTAAAACTTAAACGTCCACTTATTTACCAGTGTTTGGTGGGCTGGAAAGGTCGGTGGCCAGGGCGGCCAGGGCGTCGTAGAACGGGTAAATCTCGAACCGGAGCTGGCAGATGTGCGAGAAGATCCGGCCGCCACTCTTCCCGTTACAACACCGGGGATTGCGTCGACGAGAATGGCGAGGCACAGGTCGCAGTTCACCGCGCTCGTGTCCCGCGTGCACTGCGCCAAGCCATAGAGCGTCACGAAGATTGTGTGCTGAACCTCGCCGGCGGCAAACCTGCCGCGCGGGGACCCGTAGGCAGCCACCCTGGTGAGGTTGCTCATCAGCGCGGCGAGAAGCGACATGAACCGCTCCGGCTGCGTCACGTCCTCGTTGTTCGCCAGCTCGAATATCGGGTTGCCGGTGTAGGGCTCACCGAAGAAGTTGGCGTTGGAGTAGCGGAGCAGGCAGCCCTCGTAGATGCGCATGGCGTTCTTCTGCCCCGGGCAGGCGCTGCTGGCCATCTCGTGCGCGCCGTCTCGTTGAGGCAGGAGCGGCAGTCCGACGCGCCGACGTCGCCGCGGCACTGAGCGAGGCCGTAGACCTTGTCCGCGCGGCGGCGCCGGTGGCGTTCTCGGCGAACCCACCCGACGTGGCCGCGGCGTCTGGGAGGGAGGAGAGGATCGCGTCCAGGTTGGCCTGGAGCTGCGCTGCCGCGCGTGTAGTTCAGGTTGGTTGAGCACTCGGTGGTGATGTAGAACTTGAGGTTGTCGGCGGTGGCAAGGCGGAGACACCACCAGCCGAGGAGAAGGAAAGGAAGGAGGCTGTGCATGGCTAGTTGATGAAGGTTGCTGTGTGCACACTAATTTAGGCAGCCATTTCAGTGCTTATGCTGCCTACGTGCTTCTGTGCTCTTTAAAATGGTGAAAGCGTGAGGTGGTGAGGACCAATGTTTTACGGTTACTCCTTCTGTTATGATATTCTGTTTGACTATTTATTTTATTTAAAAATCTTATATACTCCCTCCGTAGTCGAATTGGTTGACGTTTTGGCCCATGAAACAGTTTTCACAAAGATTGACGTCCTGGCCATCGGGGACTGGATTTGGACGCGAATGCCCCTGCCGACGCCGCCCGCCGTTCCGCCCGCCTGTTCGTATTACTCGCAATTACTGAATCGGCTCGCCTCGCAACTCGCGCGATTAGACACGGCGTTGGGACGCTCGGCTCCCTTTTCCTTCGCACGTCGCACGCCGCCCAGAAAAAAGCTGCCAAGCCGCCTCTGCAGGAATATGGCGAGGGGCAAAAAGATGGTGCCCACAGGAATCGAACCAACGACCAAGCGGCCAGCGCCCCTATGCACTAGCCACCTGAACCGCCGAACTTTCCTGTATGAAGAGCACCCGCAACTCTATTTATTAGGAGCAGATATGGAAAACTAACCTCTAATTAATCACTCCTTAGTTACCACAATCATGTCCTAAACGCCAACTAATTCGAACATGGAGGGAGTATATTATAAAATAAATAAATTATTATTAAAATATATCTAATAATAAAATAAGTCATAACAAGATATTATTTATAAAAAAATTTAAATAAGATAAATGGTCAAACGCGATATCCTCTTTGCTGACGCCAATACAGGTCTCCTCTTTGCTCCAAAATACTCCACGCAGCAACGAGCCGACCAAATCATCATCCGGTTGCATTTAAAGGGAGGTCCTTTTGGTCAACCCTCCTCTTTGCTCCAAAATGCTCCACGCAGCAACGAGCCGACCAAATCATCATCCGGTTGCATTTAAAGGGAAGTCGTAGGTCAACCATGCATTGCACGAGTCCTGGTGCTGAGATACTCCTCTTCGGTCATACAGGAAATTAAGGCAACAACGCTAACTTTCGGTTCGATAGTTGACTTAGGCCTTGTTCAGTTGGAATGAAAGTTGCAAGTTTTTCTACTCTCTCCATCACACATCAATTTCTACCCACATGTATAGAGCACTAAATATAAGTAAAAAAAATAACTAATTACACAGTTTAGTTGTAAATCACAAGATGAATCTTTTGAACCTAGTTGGTGCACGATTAGACAATATTTGCCAAATACAAACGAAAGTGCTACAGGAGTTCGAATGCAAGTTTTTTGCGAACTGAACAAGACCTTAGCAAAAAAGACCTTACGCTGTCTAGCACCCAACTTTCGGTTCGATAGTTGGCTTAGCAAAATCCCACAAATATATTGAAATATGTAAGTGTCGCTATGGTGGTCCACAAACCAATTGACATATATAGTAAGTCAAGCAAATCCCCAATTATATATGCATTCTTCCAAAAATATAATATTATTTTGTGGCATGGTTCACTTGCGCACCTGAAAACCTGGCACGGCACGGTGTGCAGATTGCAGGCGGGTCGGTTCGCGGCTGTCCGCCAAGCGTCCGCAAAGGTAGCAAAAGTCTTCGCGGACTTCGCGGCTGACCCGCATAGAACCGCTAGGATTTCGCGGGCTTTGCGGCAACCCCGCATAGAACCCGCATGTGGTCATTGGCGGAAGGAACTGAGCACGTGAATGATCGAAATCTTCATCTACGGAGTTGTGAAGCTGAAGCGTGTAGGAATTCAAGCAGCTTGCAAGAACCTGAGCTCAGAGCCTCAGACATGCTAAGTTCATGTTGTCAGCTTGTCGTTGAGCATGTAGAAGAAAGGCCTACAATCCTTAAGGGGTGTGGTCGCTGGCACGCGCGGTGGTTGACGACCTGCAGAGCCAATGCGTCCGCTCGGGAGAGCGCAGCAGCATGGTGTCCTCGAACTCGGAGCGCTCAGCGCCGCCGCGGTAGAGCATGTAGCCGTGCCCGTCGATTTCGGCGTCGACTATTGAGCAGGTAGGACCGTAGGAGCTCACGAAGAGACAGGTGCAAGAGAGGAGAGGCCGTCTGGCGCCGCCACTGCCATGTCACCTAGGCCAAAGCTGTGGACGAGTCGCCGGACAGGTGCTCGTCGGTGCCATCGTTGGCCGGCGAAAAGTGCGGCCGAGCTGGCCGGCGGAAAGTGCGGCCGAGCTGGAGGGATCGGAGGCCTTGGCCCTCGATGATTCTATTGCTTGCGGGTTTTTTCGGACCAAGCAGGCCTTTAGCGGCTTGGCAGTCGGACCCGCTAAAGCAATCGCAGCTGGTCCGCCTGAGCCACAAAAGCATTTTAGCGGGGCGGGTCTTGCAGTTTGCAGTAATTACCCGTCCCGCCTGCAAGCCGTGCGCCATCACCACATGCGTAAATGTACCGTGGCCCATAGCCCGTGGTCCGTGGCGGCTAACAAAAATGGATCTGGAAAGTAAGTATCTAGATAAATTCAACGGGCCACTAAGTGTAACGTGTTTTTTTTTTGAATTTGAGCAAAGAAAAAGAAAGAAAATCTAGAGCTCGGTCCGGTAATTTTAATGGGAAGAGCAGAGCTGAAGGATCATGTCGACCTCGCCCATGCTAACTCTGTAATCATCATCGTGCATCCGAGTCAGAGACGGAGACTTCGTTGGTGGACGGCTCCACTGGCCTCTCTACGGGGACTACGAAGGCCGGCTTGGTTGGCGGCGACATTGTGACGATGTGGTTCTTGAGCACGAGGACGGACGCCATGCGGGGCCGGAGCTGCGGATCCTCCTGGATACAACACAGAGCAGCCCGATGTGGATGCTCCTCAGCATCTCCAGCCTGCCCGGCTCCTCCTCCAGGTAGCCGTCCAGAAGCTGCAGCACGCTCCCGAGGCTCCAGTGACTCCAGACCTGTCCGTGCGGTCGTGCCCGCCCCATACATACATGATCAAGATCGAGTCACCTACCTTTGCAAGCAGTGATGCATGTTCTGATTTGAAGGTTACAGAGCTTAGCAAGCTTAGCACAGTCATGCTAAATATACTATTATAAACTTATTTCGAGCTAATATTTTTAGCATAGTCATGATTTATTAATGTACGTATTCTTTGATTTTTTTAAAAAAAATTTAGTGTCCTATAAATATATGAACAAATTAACTATGGTCAACTTTGTTTATTTATGAAGAGAGACAAAATAGTTATTTTTAATAAAAATAATACTATATTGTGTAGCACTTATCATATAGAGTCTAGAAGATTTTATAGTATAATTTTAGGAGATTATTAGAAACAGACGATTTTATCAGCAGGGAGCGGTGTTTCTATTTTTCATTTTTTAGCATTATTAAAGCAGCTCTCTAAGCTGTTCGGCAAGACTTATAAGCCAGTTGATATGTCAAAACATAGCAATAACTGATTTGTTATGAGAAGAAAATACTATTAGCTTAGCTGAAACGAACATGCTAGTGTCTATATCTATATATACTGTTATAAAGCTAAACTCTTGCTACTTCTCTAGCTGCCTTTGGAAGTTACATGAAGAGTACTCGTTACTCGCGTAACTTCAACAAGAACAGTAACAGCGATCCATTGACGTCCTCCATGCAGCAGCACCATCAATCAACGAGGTTCCAAATCAGAGACAGACCCTTCATTGATCGACGGCTCCGGAGCAGCCGCCCTCGGCCCTTCGCCTGGGCCCACGAAGGCCGGTTCCGTTGGGATAGGCAGCGTGATGGAGCGGCTGTTGAGCATGATGACGACGGACGCCATGCTTGGCCGGAGGCGAGGGTCCTCCTGGACGCATAGCAGCCCGACGTGGATGCACCTCAACATCTCCTGCGGGGCCGGCCCATCATCGGCTGGGCAGCCCTTGAGCAGCTCCTACACGTTCTGACGGCTCCACTGCCCCAAACCTGCTCAAGCCACACACGACCAGAATTAATCAACATATTATTACTGGTATATAGTAATATGCTTCTTTTTTAGATAAAGGATAGTTTATATCCGGCTTCATCTACCATAGGTAGAATCAGACCAATCAATAACTCCTATAATCTTAACCCCCACTAACTAATTCTCTGGCTTCTGATTGGTCGAAACTTCAAAAGTGATGTCAGCTGACATCATCAAAGGAGTTACCTCCACTAAGTCTCATTTATCTCCCACTAGCCTTTTCTTTTGAAATAGAAAAAAGTCGTAGCACCTAAACCAAGTATCGTAATTAAAATCCAATTGCACCATGGTATTTCTCACAATAATCTCTTCAAAACAAGACCCCACATGGATATATTTTGATAATTTAAACCGTTTCTAAGCAAAAACACGTTTGTAAGCAAAAACCTAGCAAAACCACGGTGGTCCTCCGAAACGTGCATAATTTTATAAAGGAAAACTTCTAGATTTTGGGAGGGGGATGACCCTCGATATATTAGGGCTGGGGTTCGGGTAGATGAGATTTAGGTGATGGCCGTTCAAATAATCTAGGCCATGCATGTCAATAGATCCAACCTCCGTAATTGACGTACTATATATATATATATATATATATATATATATATATATATATATATATATATATATATATATATATATATATATATATATATACACTAATTCAGAGTTTCGATTATTATAGACCCTTTACATTTCTACTTCATACCCGCAAAGCAACGCTGGGCATCCTACTAGTTATTACAAAATTCGATCACACCGACCACACACATTGTCATAACACGCTTAAATTTACAACCAGACTTAAGTAACATAAAACGTAAAATAGACACTTGACTAAATAGGACCGATAAACCTAGTTGATAACCATTTATTGGAACTAAAAAATACAAAGTAGACGACTCCAACAGCTGTCCAACAGACCACGCCTGATCTTCAGAATATCACGCCGCCATTGCTGCCGCCCACTGCGAGCCAGTGGGTTCCCCTAAATAGTACCTGCAGAAATGTTTTCGGGTCTATATTTATCAAAGACTACCTTATTTCTTGTTAACCAAATTGTCCAAAGATAGAGCCGCCGCTTGCTTTGTTAACAATAATGCATTATGAGTACTACCCCCATCTTAGACCAATTGACAAATAAATCATCTATGTTTTGGGGAGGTGAAATCCCAAATAATAAGTGTATAGCACGCCACAAGAATTTAGCATAATAGCATTCAAAAAGAGATGATGAATAGTCTCGGCCTATGACAGAAACTACATCATGTATCACCAATCCGATTACGTCTAACTAGATTATCTTTGGTTAAGATAACACCTCTTTTTAATACACTATGCTTCTAGTACACTTATAACACTATTAATTTAAAATTTCTAAACCACCTTGAATGTTAACATGGTACGTTTAATGGTTTAAACCAAGAGAGAATTGTTTTCTCGGCCCTGAAAGTTTTCCTTACTTTTTTTTTGGCACTTTTGTTTCTGAACTTACCTATGTCCAAAAGCTATCTTTAGTTTCTTATTCAAGTGTGAAATAATGATTTTTGCCCTTGAGTGAAAATATAAATAGACCATTTTTATTTAATTATAACAACTTTAAACCAATTAAAATATTCATCAAAATTTAGAAAACAAAATCTAGATCCACTGTGTAGGGACATAGAGATGTGATACATGGGCTACAACTAGAATTGATATAATTTAAAGTAAGATTTCAATTAAACACAATTCTAAGGACATAGAGATGTGATACAAAGTCAAAAAAAGTATAGACAAAAAACATATAGACCTATTGATAAATACTCTCTCTGTATAGGATTTAGAAGTCATTTTAATTTGGATAGTGACATAGTCTCTAAACTATAACTTTGACTTTATATTTTTATAAAATTACTCATCACATAGTGATATATTTATATTTTTGTGAAAGTATTTTCAAGACAAATCTATTGATATGGTTTTTTATATTTTTAAACTCAACAACTTAAACGTTATTCATGATTTAATTTCTTAATGTTTGACTCAAATCTTGTCCAAAACAACTTACTTTTCCTATTCGGGAGAGTATACCATAGTAACCGAATAGAGATTAAATAACGTTGGTATTGATATTATGTTAGAAAATAAATAGAGAGAGTGTAAAGATAAGTAATTTTGATCAGTTGTACAATCTCAATTTCAAATTATAAGAAAATTTGAATTTTTTAGGCATGTTGTTTTACTGTGTATATAGATACATGGATATGCTATATTTCAGGTGCATAAAATCTAAATTATTTTCAAGCAACAACTAACAGCCACTAGATTAACATTCAATGGCCACAATCTATTTGTATTAATGCTGCACGGATTGAAGAAGAACACATGCACCGTCCGAACATTGCACCTGACACCTAGAAAACGTGATGGATACAAAGGTTACAACTTACAAAGTTTATGAGATTTTCAGCTGGTCGCAGGCCGGTGACGATCTCTAGGATGAGTACACCATAGCTATAAACGTCAGATTTGGTGGAGAAGGTGCCACGCACAGCGTACTCCGGCGCCATGTATCCACTGCATCTCAAAGTCGAAGACATGTTAAGTTAGGATGTACTATTACAAATCGACATCCTTGCTACTGGCAACAGAAGAATTGGGAGACCCAACTTACTATGTGCCAGCTATCCGGCTTGTGTTTGCCACGCTCAAGTCGATGTCGTACAGCTTCGCCAAGCCGAAGTCTGAGATCTTAGGATTCATGTCCGCGTCAAGCAAGATGTTACATGCCTTGAGATCGCGGTGGATGATCATCGTCAGCCTCGAGTCCTCGTGAAGGTAGAGAAGCCCTCGGCCAATTCCCTCGATGATCTTGTACCTTTGCCGGAGCTAAGCTCCTGCTGCCTTGTAGGATCTGGAAGTTGAGTTGGGTTCAGCACTCATCAGTCAGTCAGTAAACAAAAAGGACAGATCAAATGGCTTGACATGCAAGGATGGTTATGGTGAAGCAAGCACCGAAAAGGATCTTGTCGAGGCTCTTGTTGACGAGGAACTCATAGACAAGGAGCTTCTCGTCTCCTCGATGCAGCAGCCGAGCAGCCGCACCAGGTTCTTGTGCTGGAGCTTTGCAACCAGAACAACCTCGTTCTTCATCTCCACATGCCCTTGTTGCGAAGTTCTGGAGAGTCTCTTCACTGCAATCACCTGCCCATTTGGTAGGGTACCCTGAACAACATTTAGAAGGGATTGGGCCATCAGATTTTGTATGATTGTGAGAAAGACCATTAGGCGCTAAGTTTTCGGTCGGGGTCTAGGATTGAAGTTTACTTTGTAGACTGGCCCAAACCCTCCTTCCCCGAGCTTATTTTCTTTCGGTTGCAGCCCGCAGAGTACTCAGGTCGTACGTGAGCTTCGTCCGGTCCTGGATTGATCTCCGATCCACCGATTGTTGAGCATGCGGACCAGCGCCCATCTGTTGGATCCATGGCTGCTCGGCCCAGCGGGCAAGGCGTCGACAACACTCCACGGGCGAATGAGTTCGGGGTTGTCACCACCCTCACTCATTCCCCGGCCAATGGTATGAACTCCCCACCCAAAATCCATGGCACTGCGTTCGATTTGTGTGTCGCGCGTAACAAACCTCCTGATCCACATTGCTGGCCCACGGGTCGTTTACCCAAACTTAAGTTTCCCACATTTGATGGTGAGAATTACCGGCTGTGGATCTCCCGTGCCGAGGACTACTTTGATATGTATGAAGTAGAGAAGCACTTGTGGGTCAAGGTGTCTAAACAGCAGTTTAAGGATGCCCCTGCTAGATGGATTCAGTCAGTAGACAATTCCCTGAAAACTACAGATTGGCCTACCTTTTGTCGTATGCTGCATGAGCGCTTTGGGCGCGATCAGCACCAAACTCTCATTAGGCGCATGTTTCACATTAGGCAGGAGTCCACAGTCACTGATTATGTCAATCGGTTCGCTGAATTGATTGATCTCCTTAAGTCCTACAACCCAAACATTGATATGCTCTATTACACCACTCGGTTTGTTGATGGCCTTCGAGATGATCTGCGCTCTATTGTTGTTGTTCAGCGCCCAAACAACCTGGATACTGCGTATACCTTGGCTCTTTTGCAGGAGGAGGTCGCGGATTCTACCAAACGCCGAGACTATCGGCGGGATGGTGCTCCATATGCTCGTGCACCTTTCCGCAATGCTCCACAGCTTCAGTCAGGGGCCGCGGATGCAGCTGCACGTCCTGCTGACAATACGATGGCAGCCACGGCCAACAGCAGGACTGCCGAGGAACGGTTCCGTGCGTTACGGGCCAATCGCCGAGCTAAAGGTCTGTGTGACTTCTGTGCAGAAAAGTGGTCGCGTGATCATAAGTGTGCAGCGAACGTGCGTCTGAATGCAATGGAAGAAATTCTAGAGCTGTTTTCCATTACTGATGATGCTGATGAACCTGAAAATGCTGAGTTACCTGTTGAGCAGTTGCTATTGGCTATCTCTCAAGAAGCAGTGTCGGGGACAGATGGTCCGCGTACTATGCAGTTTTCTGGTGAGATTCAGGGACTCCCAATCATGGTTTTGGTTGATTCAGGCAGTACCACATCTTTCCTCAGTTTGAGCATTGCTGATCAACTTCAATCCATCAATCGTCAACCAGCTGATTATAATGTACGAGTTGCAAATGGTGGCATGTTACACTGCTCAGCTATTGCCATGAACTGCACTTGGACCATGGCTTCTCATGAGTTCTCCCATTCATTAAAAATTCTTCCACTCCAGTCATATGACATTATAGTGGGCATGGATTGGTTGGAACGATTTAGCCCTATGAAGGTTGATTGGAAGCAAAAGTGGATGCAAATTTCAGCAGATCAACCTGTGCTTCTGTTAAGTGATTCTACTGCAGTGCAGTCTACTGACTTGGCCTTTCAGATTATGGCTGTACAAGCTGCAGACCAGTTGGCTCCTACTTCAGACACTATACCTTCAGCAATTGCAGATATTCTAGCTCAATTTCAGAGTGTGTGTGATCCTCCATCTGATCTGCCACCCAAGAGGCCATATGATCATTGTATACCACTAATTCAAGGTGCCAGACCAGTTAACATTCGCTAATACCGCTACCCACCAGCACTGAAGAATGAAATCGAAGCACAAGTATCTCAAATGTTGCAGCAAGGCTTGATTCAGCCTAGCACATCATCCTTTTCTTCCCTAGTTCACTTGGTCAAGAAGAAGGATGGATCGTGGTGCTTTTGCGTTGATTATCGCTACCTCAATGACCTGACTGTCAAGAGCACATTTCCCATACCAGTGTTTGATCAGCTAATGGATGAACTGACCAATGCTAAATGGTTCTCCATTCTAGACCTTTTCGCTGGATATCATTAGGTCAGGCTTCAGGAGGGTGAAGAGTATAAAACAGCTTTCTCCACGCACTCCGGTCATTTTGAGTTCAGGGTTATGGCATTTGGACTCACCGGAGCTCCCAACACTTTTCAGCAAGCTATGAATCTGACTCTAGCACCACTGCTGCGGAAATGTGTGATTGTGTTCTTCGACGATATCTTGATCTATAGTCCCACCTATGACCAGCACTTGGATGATCTGCGTAAGGTTTTCTCATTTGCTCAGAGTGAGCATTGGCACATCAAGCTTTCTAAGTGTCGATTTGCTCAACGTAAGATTGCATACTTGGGCCACATACTTAGTGCTGAGGGTATAGCAACTGATCCAGCCAAGGTTGAAGCTATTGTATCTTGGCCACCTCCAGTTAATGTTAAGGAGTTACGCAGTTTTCTTGGGCTGGCTGGCTTTTACCGCAAGTTTATCAAGCATTTTGCTATCATCACTAAGCCTTTGACTGCTCTTCTTAAGAAAGGGGTTTTCTTCATCCGGACAACAGAGCAGCGCCTGGCTTTTGACACTCTGAAACAGGCCATGAGTACTGCACCGGTCCCTTGCTATTCGGACTTCTCCAAACCATTTGCAGTTGAGACAGATGCTTCCAACTCGGGGAATTGGGGCTGTGCTTCTACAAAGCAAGGTCACCCATTAGCGTTCATCAGCAAACCTCTTGGCCCTCGTACACAGGGCCTGTCAACTTACGAAAAAGAGTACATGGCGATCCTCTTGGCAGTTGATCAATGGCGGATGTACCTGCAGCTAGCTGAGTTCCACATCTTCACTGATCAGCAAAGTCTTGTGCACCTTAATGAGCAGCGACTGAACACTGTGTGGCAGCAGAAAGTCTTTACTAAGCTCTTGGGCCTCCACTATCGCATCATCTACAAAAAGGGGACCGAGAATCGTGTGGCGGATGCTCTGTCCCGTCGCCCTCATCAGCAGGATACTTGCAATGCCATCTCGTCAGTCCTACCTCAGTGGTGCGACGAGATTATCGCTGGATATGCACATGACCCTCAGGCCAAGACTATCATAGCCCAGTTGGCAGTGTCTCCAACAGCTGTTCCTAACTTCTCTCTGCAACACGGGCTGCTGCGTTACAAAGACCGCATCTGGTTGGGTAACAATCAAGCTTTACAGTTGCGTGTCATCCAGGCCCTGCACTCATCAGCACTCGGAGGACATTCAGGCGTGCCGGTGACCCATCGTCGGGTACGCCACCTCTTTGCTTGGAAAGGTCTTAAGCATGACGTCCACCAGTTTGTTACCTGTTGTCCTACATGCCAACAGTCCAAACCGGATCGTTCCCGATATCCTGGTCTCTTGCAACCACTTCCGGTACCCTCCTCTGCCTGGGACTCAATCTCCATGGATTTTGTTGAAGCATTGCCCCCTCCCACGGCTACACCTGCGTTATGGTGGTAGTGGATCGGTTTTCTAAATACAGTCATTTCTTGGCTCTGAAGCATCCGTTCACAGCTCTCAGTGTGGCCAAGCTCTTTATGCAGCAAATCTATCGCCTCCATGGCTTGCCTTCTTCAATCGTATCGGACCGCGACAAGATCTTTCTCAGCAATCTGTGGCAAGAACTGTTCCGTTTAGCGGATGTACAGCTGAAAATGAGCTCCGCTTATCATCCGCAAACTGACGGTCAGACGGAACGCGTGAACCAATGCATGGAGACATTCCTTCGCTGCTTCGTCAATGCTGCTCCCTGCAAATGGTTCGAGTGGTTGCACCTCGCGGAGTTTTGGTATAATTCCAGTTGGCATTCAGCTCTGAATCGTTCTCCATTTGAGGCTCTATATGGGTATACACCTCGTCATTTCGGCATTGATGCTATCTCAGCTTGTCCCTCATCAGACTTGTCCGACTGGCTCGAACAGAAGCAAGTGATGCAAACACTGATCAAGCAACATCTGACACGAGCTCAGAAACGCATGAAGGATCAAGCTGACAAGAAAAGAGTTGAGCGAACATTTCAGGCCGGTGATTGGGTTTATCTCAAGCTTCAACCCTATGTCCAGTCCTCTCTCGCTCCTCGCGCCAACCAGAAACTTGCTTTCAAGTTTTTCGGGCCCTTCAGATTGAATCCTCAGTTGGACCTGTAAACACAAGCTCCGACTACCAGATACTTCTCGCATTCACCCTGTGTTCCATGTTTCACAGCTGAAGGTCGCCTTACCTACCAAGCATCAAGCTGCTGTCCTACCCCGTTCTCTGGATGGACTGCAAGTTCCTGAACAGGTTCTACAACGCCGTGTTATTTCCATAGATTCGGCTGTTGTTTTGCAGGGACTCATCAAATGGTCTGGTTTACCTCGCTCATTGGCCACATGGGAAGACTACGACGCACTCAAGCAACGCTTCCCAAGAGCCCCTGCTTGTCCCAAGCAGGATCTAAAGAAGGGGGGGATGTTACGGCAGCCTCGACGACACCAGAAGCTGGGCCGTCCACTGTGGAGTACCCGGCAACGGAGAACAGACGGGGCACTCGCACTCGGCTTCCAAGTACTCGCGTCCATGGGCCGAATTGGGCTTGACTCCTAGGCACTAGAAGCAGCTGCGCTGCTGGAGCACGCTACCGGTTGAGCCGGCTGTATAAAGGCAAAGTGAGATGGCCAGGAGAGGCTAAGATGTATTGAGATATTAAACCTGCACTAAGCAATCATTCATCCTCCCTCCTCTCGTGCTCTGCTTTCCCTCTGCAATTCTATCTTCCGATTCCTTCCCCAATTCAGTTATCCTAACAGTGAGACGCTCTGAACTTCTCATTTCTTCTTCTTCGGCCCCATCATGTCCTGTTGATAAGAGAAAAGAAAAGAGCCAAGCCTGAAGGTTGCACCACACAATGTTCTCTCCTGACAGCTAACAACGTTTCAGTAACTTACCGTCTGTTACTATCTGCACGTGCTTGTGTAGTTTTCTGTTCTTCTTGCAGCTATAGGCAGCAACAAACAGCAGCATCAGCATCGTGACAGCAGCAAGAATTGAGACAGTAATAAGCTACACAGCATAGATACGGATACATGTATCGGTATCGGATGGATACTGGATATGTGGATACGTCATTTTCTAAAAATTACGATACGTGGATACGTTTTACTATTTTTTAATATAAATAGATGAACCAAAAATGATGTATATTTAGATTTTCAAAATAGTAGTAGCTTAGTAATTTTGTCAATGCTTGTATTCCTTTATCTCTTGCTCATTTTTCCATATTTTAATTTTTTCACACTCCAATAGCCAAGCATATCCATCATATTTTCAAAATCTAAAAGCTGAACACACATATAATACTAAGAGTTTTTAGTTTGTTATGACAACTTTAGAGAAATCAAGTAGACATGTGTGTTTGTGTTGTGACTACAAGGTCACAGCATAACCTAGATTTTCTTTTTATTTAAGATATTTTATGGATACGTATCGGTTTAAGTATCTAAAATTAGTTTTTTTTTGTTTAGGATACTTCGGGGATACGTTTCCGCCATGTATCTGTCGAGTATTGGTATCGTATATGTATCCGATACGGGATACGGCACCCACTTGGAGTATCAGGGTATTGTAGGTAATAAGTGCTGTCCTGACTCTCCTGTTACTTCCTGCACCGATGGCGATGACAATAAAACTGAATTTACAGAAACCAAAAAATCAAACCAAATTATCGATTAATACTGAACCAACCCCTCCCTCTGCTTGGTTTAGCAGAAATGCATGTGGCGCCCAAGATATGGATATTGAGAAATTTTACAATAGTTGGAGAAAACATAGACCATCCATTGCACGAGATCGAATGGTAAAAAAATAGAAGGTACCTACCTGAAGGTACCATATAGGTGGAGATAGTACCAAATTAAGTGGGGCAAGTACTAAGTGATTATCAGTTATTTATTATTTATTTTATTTCCAAATGAGGGCAAAACAGTAACTTTATACTGCCATTGAAGGCTCCCTTCTTCCCTGGCCCGCCGCTTTCACTTTCTTCATGAACTGCGGCCACCGCCAAGATATGATGAAACTTCACGAGCACTTGTCAGTCGCCCCCCCCTCTGTTTCTCGATCACTGCTCCACTGCCTGCTTCCCATTGCACCCCACCATCTACCTGTTTCGCTTGTCTTGCTGCGACGCTGCCGGTGATCCTCTCTATCACAGTGCCCATGAAGACCACGCAATTCTGAGGGAAGTGGCTCGTAGGTGATAATCGGCTGGCGTTGCTAGCACTAGCAGGGCCGGAGCACGCAGGAGCTGTCACTAGCGGTAAAAGGACACTCGTGCGACCTGAACAACGCCTGCGTGCCGTGCTTCGCGAGACCGAACGGACCCCATACCAATGGAGGAGCCACACTGTCCTCTCCCCTCCACCATTGCCGCCTTACCGGGGCCCGGGGCGCAGCAAAGTGCAGCTGGTTAGTCACATAGCCTTGCCTAGGGATGCACCAACAAGCCTTGTACTACAAATGAAGCCAGTGGGTCAAATTGGGTTTGGGAGAAATTTTAGAATCTGCCAACAGAGTGAGAACATAGGTGCTAGAATAATACAGGCAATGGAGGTGACTCCAACCGTGGTTGATTGAAGAGAGGAATGGAGTGGAGAGGAGGAGCAGCAGGACTGCGGAGGTCCATAGATGACTGCTTGGAAGTCGGAATAAACCAATGCCTTGTCCGAGCAGACCGACCACGCAGCACGTTGCTGCCCTCGGGCCAAGCTGCTGCCGCCCACACTTCACCAAGACGGCACTGGAGGCCTAGTGGTGTCCAGGGCGCCATGCGCCGTAGTACTCACATGGCACCATGTGTGGAGCTCTAGCATGCGGCTCTTGGCGTCGCGATGGCCAAGCCGTTCCACCAGATGCAAGCGTTCATTAAGCTCCATGCCTCAATAACTAAATTACCCTCTATAATTTATTTATCAATTAATTACTTATAAAATAGAAAAATATGAAAGTACTTGAAGGTACTATGGTACTTTCCAACCATTGTAAAAAGGCTCATGAATATTAGGAAAGCATTTAATTAGTACTCCATCGATTTTAAGCTATAAGATGTTTTGATTTCTTTACATATATTTTTTTATTATGAAAATCAAAACATCTTATAATTTAGAGTGGATGTGTATACTTTAAAATTTGAGCAAAACAAAAGTTACAGCTCCTGTAATTTAAAAAGGAAAGAGCAGAGCTGATGGCTCACATCATCCTCATGAATGCTAGCCCTGTAATCATTGACGTGCCTCCAAGTCAGAGACGGAGATTAGATGGGCTAGCTGACACTGGCACGCGACGCTAAAGGGCACGCGTATGAATTTGGCTGGCACTGAAACTGTAGTGGTAGGGTAGTCCAGCTTACCAGTGTTTCGTTGGCCGGAATGGTCGCCGCCGTTGACTGTGCCATCTCGTGGTCGTGGCGCCGGCGCCGGCGACATGGCCTCCTAGTCGGCCAGGGCGTCGTAGAACGGGTAAATCTCGAACCGGAGCTGGCAGATGTGCGAGAAGATCCGGCCGCCCTTCTTCCCGTTACAGCACTTGGGGATCGCATCGACGAGAATGGCGAGGCACAGGTCGCAGTTCCCCGCGCTCGTGTCCCGCGTGCACTGCGCCAAGCCATAGAGCGTCACGAAGCTCATGTGCCGGACCGCGCCGGCGGCGAACCTGCGCGGCGACCCGTAGGCGGCCTCCCTCGTGAGGTTGCCCATCAGCGCGCTGAGCAGCGACATGAACCGCTCCGGCTGTGTTAGCACCCGTCCTGCTCCGGGTTCTGAGATGATGCCAACAAGAGATGATGGACGTGAAGAAGCCCAGGAACGGCCCAAGCGAAGCAGCAAACCCAATCAGCGCGTCTCTGGTCCGGAATGGGCCGTGTAACACAATCGCTGAGAGTGTGAGTCCCTGAATATAAAGGGAAGAGCGGAAAACTGCTGAGGCAGACAATTGTAATCTGAACTCATTACTTTCAATTCAATCCGGCCCTCGTTCTGCCATATCCCTTCTTCCTTCTTCTTCTTCTTCCTCTCCACTCCTACGCTGACAATTGGTATCAGATTCTCTTCCGATCCTGGCCTCCGATCCTTCCCACAGCCACTATACCCGTCTCCAACGATCCCTCGGTGCTATGGATCCCTCGCTGAAGCTAGTTCTGGAGGAAATCCAGAAGTCGAAGATCGAGTTCAGCCGCCGCTTCGATGAACACGAGGCACAGTGGGAGCGCCCGTTTCGCCGATTTCGAGCGGGACCGCGCCGATCGCGAATCCGCCGTCGACTCCGCATCGCCGCTCCAGCGACTTGCGACGAACTTCAGCAGATCCGAAGTCGAGCACGCCCCCCGACGAGCGCGAGGATCGCGTCGCCGCTTTGGAGACCATCACCACCAACCTCGGGTCCTGGCGCCCCGAAGTCGAGGCGATCGTCGACGACTTGAAGTTGGAGTTGCAGCGGCTCGCGAAGCAGTGTGACCGCACGGTGCTCGACGCTTCGTCTCACCAGCCCGGTCTGCTGTCTTCCCCGAACTCGGTGTCCGTGCGCCCATCTGCGGATTCAACGCCATCAAGGCCCGATGGGCACCGCGTCGCTCGATTACACGGGATCATGGGTCCGGCGTCGCCACGACGTGGACCCATATCCCGGCCAATGGAACGTGTCCGAACTCTGCTCCAGTACTTGAATTCAATCGTTCTGGGCCTCCGGTACAGCCGATGAACTCGTTTCAGTGGTGTCGTCCTTTAGCTTTATCTGCTCCAATTACCAATTCCTTGCTTCCACTTCCCATTCACCAGCCTAATCCACAATTCCAAGCCGCTCCTCCACCCAAATCGCCCAGATCCACTCCCATATTACCTCGCCCACCCGATCCCCTGCATCACGAACAGAGTCATGGCAGATTGCCTAAAATTCCTTTTCCCAAGTTCACAGGCGAGAACCCTCGGCTCTGGTGTCGCCGCTGTCAAAAATACTTTACCATGTATAGCATACCTGAATCCCAGTGGATTAACTTTGCCGAAATGCACATGGAAGGGTCCGCAGCTCGTTGGTTCCAATCTGTGGCGTCCCGCCTCCAATCTGCCACTTAGGATGAGTTTTGTCGTTAGTTGCATGATCGGTTTGATAGGGATCAACATGAGCTTTTCCTGCGCCAACTGTTCAACATCCGCCAACAAACCACTGTTTCTGATTACGTCACTCGTTTCGCTGAACTCGTTGACAACCTTACTGCCTATTCCACACACTCTGATCCCATGTATTTCACTATGAGATTCATAGATGGGTTACGTCCAGAGATTAAGTCCATCGTACTTGTTCAGCGTCCTTCCATATTCGATACTGCCTGCTCCTTGGCATTGTTGCAGGAAGAAGTGGCCGGGTCATCTGTGCCCAAGCCTCAGCGTGGTGATTGGGCGTCTACCTCCAAGACGTCCCTGAAGGCTCCTCTGCCTTTGACGCCTCCACCGCTTCGGCTCGACAGCACCACGACAACTGTGGCTTCCCAATCGGCTGCTACTGCTACTCTACCACCAGATGCTCCATTGGCAGTTATCAAAGCTCATCGTCGCTCCTTGGGGTTGTGTTTCAAATGCAACAACAAGTGGACCAAAGACCACCGATGTCCTTCTGATGTATTATTAGCTGTGGAAGCTATTTGGGCCTCATTTGTGGATGACGAACTCGAATCTGCAGAAGCTGACAATATCTCTGAGGAACAGCTCTTTGTTGCTATTTCAAAAGCTGCTGTGAGAGTTACCTCTGCATCGCGCACCATGACATTGGAAGGCCTAATTCAGAATCTGCCTGTGGTGATTTTGATTGATTCGGGCAATTCTTCTTCTTTCATCAGTGAGTCTGTTGCTGCCAAACTCAGTTCAGTCCAAGTACAATCAACATCTTGCAGCGTTCAGGTAGCTGGTGGTGGTCATTTGTGCAGTTCATCTCTAATCAGTGGATTATCTTGGTCAGTGGGTGATTGTGTTTTCCACTCTGATTTTCGCGTGCTGCCCCTTACTGCATTTGATGTCATAGTGGGAATGGACTGGCTGGAACAGTTCAGTCCTATGTCCATGGACTGGAAGTCTAAATGGATCTCTATCATGTATCAAGGTCACCCGACTGTTCTGCAAGGACTGTGGTCACCCTATCCAACTCAGTTCCTATTGCAGATTTGTGATTCTGAAGGCACTGTTACTCCAACAGATACTGCTTCAGAGGTTCCTGCACCTATCAGAGAGTTACTGGATACGTTTGCTTCCCTTTTCAGTCCTCCAGCAACTCTTCCTCCATCTCAAGCGTGCAACCATGCTATCCCTCTGATTGAAGGTGCCCAACCTGTCTTTTTACGGCCCTACCGATACCCCCAGCATTGAAGGATGAAATCGAGCGTCAAGTTCAGGAAATGCTCGAGCAAGGCCTGATCCAACCAAGCAGCAGTCCATTCTCTTCTCCCGTATTGCTGGTCCGGGAAGAAGGATAATTCCTTCCGTTTCTGCATCGATTTCCGTCAGTTAAACGCAATCACGAAGAAGTCTAAGTTCCCTGTTCCAATCATTGACCAACTGATGGATGAATTGCATGGCGCCAGTTTCTTTTCCAAGCTCGATCTTCGTACCGGGTTCTACCAGATCCTCTTGCAACCGGGTGAAGAGCACAAAACAGCATTTCAAACTCATCTGGGTCAATACGAGTTCAAGGTCATGGCCTTCGGATTAACGGGAGCCCCGGGAACATTTCAGAATGCTATGAACGTGACATTGGCTGAGGGCCTCCGTAAGTTTGTCATCATCTTTTTTGACGACATCCCGGTGTATAGCAAATCATTGCAAGAACATGTCACTCATTTGACCATGGTGTTCCAGTGGTTGGCACGGGATAGTTGGAACTTGAAACTGACTAAGTTTATCTTCGCTCAGCGAGCTGTTGCCTATTTGGGTCACATGATTAGTGAACAGGGTGTTTCCACTGACCCTTCTAAAGTCGCTGCTATACAAGATTGGCCTGTTCCCAAGTCTCTCAGAGAGCTACGTGGATTTTTGGGCCTTGCCGGTTATTATCGTAAGTTCATTAAGCACTTTGGCATCATTGCTAAACCCTTTTCTGACCTCCTCCGCAAAGATGTACTGTTTGTGTGGACTCCAGTCCAGGAGAAAGCCTTCTCACTGCTCAAATCTGCTCTCAGCTCTGCACCTGTCTTAGCTCTTCCTAATTTCAGTCTGCAATTTGAGATCGAAACCGATGCTTCGGCAGTGGGCATAGGAGCAGTGTTACTTCAGCAGGGACATCCTCTCACATATATAAGCAAGGCATTGGGCCCTCGGAATCAAGGTCTCTCCACATATGAGAAAGAGTACCTGGCCATTTTGTTAGCAGTGGAACATTGGCAACATTACTTGTTGCAGGGCGAGTTTCTTATACATACTGATCAGAAGAGCTTGATCCATTTGAATGAACAGCGCCTTCACACCCCTTGGCAACAAAAGGTGTTCGCAAAGCTCTTGGGCCTACAATACAGGATCGTCTATCGGAAAGGTTCAGAAAACTCGATGGCTGATTCATTATCCCGCCGCCCACACCCTGAAATGGCATTGGCCATGTCTGCTGCATCGCCTGATTGGCTGTCAGATGTGATTCAGGGGTACTCTTCTGACCCTCAGGCTCAGTCCTTATTGGCCCAGTTGGCACTTAACCCAGACAGCCACCCTTCATACTCTCTTCGGAATGGTGTCATCCGTTACAAAGACCTGTTCAAAATGGCTGGTACAGATCTCCATCTCAGTTCTTCTTACCATCCACAATCTGACGGTCAAATAGAGCGAGTCAACCAAAGTTTGAAAACATATCTTCGCTGCTTCACCCAAGCTTGTCTGTCACGATGGGCTCAGTGGCTGTCCTTAGCAGAGCACTGGTACAACACTAGCTCTCACTCTGCATTGGGTCGTTCTCCTTTTGAGGTGTTGTATGGCTTCCCTCCTCGCCATCTGGGTATTTCCGCAGACCATCCTCCAGATGTTGTTCCTGACCTTCAGTCTTGGCTTGAAGAACGTTCAGTTATGCATGATCTGGTCCGCCAACACTTGGCGCGTGCGCAGACTCGTATGAAGTGACAGGCCGACAAAGGACGGACTGAACGACAGTTCAATGTGGGGGACATGGTGTTTGTCAAGCTCCAACCTTATGTCCAGTCATCTATGGCTCGCCATTCTTGTCAGAAATTGGCCTACAAGTTCTTCGGTCCATATCATATTCTCGCTCGAGTTGGTTCCGTCGCTTACAAGCTGCAGCTTCCCTCTGACGCACAGATTCATCCTATGTTTCACGTATCTCAGCTGAAAGGATCTCCCGGTCTTCAGCAAGTCTCTGAATCCCTTCCTACTGAGTTTGCTGTCTTTCAGGTTCCTGAGCGCATCCTTCAGCGTTGGTGGTCTGCAGGCGATAACCCAGTGGAACAGGGCCTCATCAAGTGGTCCCAGATGCCATCTGCTCTTGCTACTTGGGAAGCATTGGAGCCTCTGCGTCAACGATTCCCAAGAGCTCCGGCATGGGGACATGCCGGTCCCAAACAAGGGGAGAATGTTAGCACCCGTCCTGCTCCGGGTTCTGAGATGATGCCAACAAGAGATGATGGACATGAAGAAGCCCAGGAACGGTTCAAGCGAAGCAGCAAACCCAATCAGCGCGTCTCTGGTCCGAAATGGGCCGTGTAACACAATCGCTGAGAGTGTGAGTCCCTGAATATAAAGGGAAGAGCGGAAAACTGCTGAGGCAGACAATTGTAATCTGAACTCATTACTTTCAATTCAATCCGGCCCTCGTTCTGCCGTATCCCTTCTTCCTTCTTCTTCTTCTTCTTCCTCTCCACTCCTACGCTAACAGGATGCGTCACGTTGTCGGGGTTCGGCAGCTGGAAGATCGGGTCGGACGTGTCGGGCTCGCCGAAGAAGCTCGCGTTGGAGTAGCGGAGCAGGCAGCCCTCGTAGATGCGCATGGCGTTCTTCTGGCCCGGGCACATGCTGCTGGCCATCTCGTGCGCCGTGTCGTTGAGACAGGAGCGGCAGTCCGACGCGCCGACGTCGCCGCGGCACTGCGCGAGGCCAGACCTTGTCCGGCGCGGCGGCGCCGGTGGCGTTCTCGGCGAACCCGGAGGACGCGGCCGCGGCGTCGGGGGAGCGAGGAGAGCATCGCGTCCAGGTTGGCCTGAACGCGCTGCCGCGCGTGTAGTTCAGGTTGGTCGAGCACTCGGTGGTGATGTAGAACTTGAGGTTGTCGGCGGCGGTGAGGCGGAGACACCACCAGCCGAGGAGGAGGAGAGGAACGAGGAGGCTGTGCATGGCGGCTAGCTGAGGAAGGTTTGCTTAGGCGGCCACTTCAGTGCTTATGCTGCCTGCGAGCTTCCGTGCTCTTTAAAATGGTGAAATCGTGCGTGCGTGGGGTGGTGAGGACGACGACGGAGGACCATTGTTTGATTTGCTTATTGCATGTGAGAAAGGGTGATCGAGATTCGAGAATACTACTACTCGTGCAATGGTTGACCTGGGTCTTCTTCCCTTTAAAATGCAACTGGATGATGATTTGGAAGTTGGCTCGTTGTCGCGTGTACTTCGGAGCAAAGAGGAGACCTGTATTGGACATCGGCGTCAGCGACCTTTCTTCATTGACTTCCGTTCCAAATCCTACGGAGCGCAGTTTGCCTTGGAAGTAAATCCCACCAGGACTAATCTAAGTGCTAATCAATCAATCTCAGCTTAATTGCACCCTTGATCTTGATCTTCAACATCTTCGTTTGGGTGCCTTCAAAAAAACATCTTCGAGGGATGTGCCCTTCAAAATAAATGTGTGTGATAAGGAATTCAGATGCACTCCCTCGGTCCCTCCATATAGGAAAATGATGTTGTTTTGGACAAGGTTTAGATCAAATATTAAGAACATAAATCAGGAATAATTTTTAAAAAGCTGAGTATAGAAATATGGAAACCATATGAATAGATTTATCTTGAAAAATACTTTCATAAAAGTATAAATATATCACTCTATGATGAACATTTTTATATAAAAATATAAAATCAAAGTTATACTTTGGAGAGCGTGTTACTGTCCAAAGCAACATCTAAATCCTATACAGAGGAAGTACCAACGAAAAAGGGCTAGGAGACAAAGAGGTTGTTTGGCTGGTTATATAAGCCGGCTGATAAGACAAGCTGGCCTGATTTACTGTGAGAGAAAAATACTGTTCGAACAGCTGATATGCCTAACTGGTAAAACAAGTGAATAGAGCTTAGTCAGCAAGACTACACTATTGGGAGACAACTAATACAATTTAGAGTTCATTACAACAATGACAACAGTAGAAAAGTGTAATGAATATACTAACC
>JADLZL010003900.1:0-196527 GCA_015844335.1 Chrysopogon serrulatus
GTCGGATCTGGCGGCCGCTTTGCGTGCCTGCCAGGCTTCTTCCTCCGCCGCTCACGCGCGCGCTCTTTGCCGTTGCAAAATTACAAATTCCAGAGCTTCTTTCAGTTTCCAAACTTTCGTTCCCTAGCTGCCCTTTCCTCCTGCCTTTTGTTTTTATCTTTTGTCGCTTCCTTTTCTACCTCGTTTCTGCGCACTTCTGGTTTCGTATCCCAGCTTGCTGCTTCC
Organism: Chrysopogon serrulatus; assembly: GCA_015844335.1. Taxonomy (NCBI): domain Eukaryota; kingdom Viridiplantae; phylum Streptophyta; class Magnoliopsida; order Poales; family Poaceae; genus Chrysopogon; species Chrysopogon serrulatus. The sequence goes on from JADLZL010003900.1 coordinate 226, forward strand.
CGCTTTTGGAAAATTATTAGCCGCCCTTTTTTAGCTCATCATCATCCATGATTAGCGTTTTTTTCCTATCCTATGATATAATAAAGAAAGGGGATTTGCGTATTAAAAAGTGCGTGTCCAACTGCGTTACTTCATGAACCTGCGTTTTTCCAGCACGTACATGTTTGAGCGCACTGGCTTTTTTAGCCTGGGTGGGCATTAGGTGGTGAGCATTAGGCATTAGCTAGTGATGGAATTGAAATTGAAATTCCAACTAATTGTCAATTGGCATGCCACTTACGTAAGATATGCATGCGTCGTGAAGGCTCCGCGTTCGTGGTGTGCTGGTAGTAACTTCTAGTTAAACAGATGAATCACCCACCCTACGACTTGAAGAGATTTCTTTTTAGATTGACTAAAGAGATTGTTGAAGGTAGGTGCATGGGCAATTAAGCTTGGGTAATTTGAAGGCAAACAAAACACATGTACGTTAACCATAATTCCACTACACTAACTTTGTCTAAATCATTTTTCTTTCCCTTTAACGACATCAAAATTAGTTTATTAAATTCTTTATAAATATATTTGTTTTCATCTAGGTTTTTACGAGACCGATTCTGAGCACGCAAATACTCAAATACACGAGCGCACATCTATGAATACACGCATGCTCACCCAATCCACCTTCGAAAAACTGATTTGGACCGAGCATCCTGGAATAAGTTTAATAAAATACGAGCACTTACATCAAGTCTAGAACTTGAACCCAAATCCATTACAAAGAACCCAATTAGCTGAGCTACGCTCGGTTCGTGTTTTTGCCTAGCCTTTACTTATGATTATGGACTTATTGGTTTCACCCTTTTTTCAAAAAAAAAAGTTAGAAAAAATTCTCCTGTATTTTACGGGTGGTTCCCATTGGGCCGGTCTGGGCGACTAGTCGTGTTTACCGAAACTGGTCCAGTAAAGTTGAAAGTCAACACTCGGACCTATAAACTGAAATCATCTTGCGTACAGACGGATCCATAAAATTTACAGGTAGGGCCGGCTAATCCGGAAACAGACAAGAAAATACAGGCATGCATATTCATGCACGTGTTAATCTGGAACGAACAAGAGAAACGCATGGTTCTGCCGCCCACCCACTAATAATATGCATTTACTCCAGGGAAACACAGATAAAACAACGGAACTAATGTGGCTATAGCTTTATAATATTTTTATGCGCCGCAAAAGTGCTTTCGCACTCAAAGTAGCAGCAGGCGTAACCTGACAGGACTGCTAAGCTGCAGTTCTAGAAGCCCTAGCTGATGAATGTCATGTCTTTTTTTATGCAACGAGAAGATTTTGTTACAGGTCTTCTCGTAAAATACTCACCTACTACCAGTAGAGGTATAGTAGTACTACTATACCAGTCGTATTTTGTTTCTTTGACATTGTAGGCAGCCACTCCCTGCCCGATTGCTGTTGCTTGTGCCGATCATGAAGTCGGATCCCTGTCACTTTCTGGTACGAGTACTCTGTTCTCCAAATTCTACTGGCGACTGACGACCGTTGGGAACGCCTCTCATTCCGCAGGATCCTACAGCACTCGTGTCATCGTGCCTGCAGTCCTCCTGCACCTCCACTGCAATTCCGTTCGGAGGTCGCCGTCTCCCGTCCCGCGGTCCTCCCCCACACGCGTTCGGCAAAAACCCGGCTTTTTTTATGCGTTTCCGACGGCGTTCTTGGCTTTTCCTACGCGCTCACTGACTGCGATATCGATCGATGTCGTTGGGTACACCTGACCGCGGCCCCCGAGTGTCGGTGACGGACTGACGGCATGCTGATCCGCTGATGGCTGGAGCGATTGGCGCACGGGTCCCTCGTCCTCTCGCTTCGGTCAGACGGCCGCCGGTCACCACCACCAGCACCAGCACCAGGCCAGGCCGGGCCGTCCCCATCGGCATGGATGCGCCCACGCAAAGTGTCGCGGGGCGCGTGGCTGCGCAGCCGCGCGCGAGAGTCACTGTTGCTTCGGATAAAATCGCCAGGTGGTGGTGTACGTCAGGGGATCTCAGCTTTTTTTTTTTTTTTTTTTTTTTTGGCGACTCAATACTCTGATTTCATTCAAGAAGCATCAGGGTTACAATCTGAAGTCACCAGCTGGACAACACAAGATGGTGCATACTGCCACTCACCCATCCTATAGTCTGCTGAGACTTGTTTCGCTAACGTGGGCAACACGGTTACAAGATCTATTAATATATTGTAACTTAAACTCTGCAAAGGACATACTAATCTCCCGAGCTTCCCTGATGATTGGTATAATCACAGACCTTTGTGCTGTCCCGGCTTCCCAGAGTTTAACCAACTCTTGGCAATCGGTCTCCAGAATCAACTTGTGGACACCCTTGCTTCTCTACATGCCAGGGCTTCCATAGAAAGTGCATCAAGAGCTCTCCCGTACCACTTAGCTCTTCCCTGAATAAAGGAGCCAGCTTCATCTCGTAAGACACTGCCCGTAGCACCATGTCCAAGCCTCTGATAATAAGCCCCATCAACATTACATTTCACCCACCCCGCATGTGGCCGCTTCCAGACTTGGCTCTGTTTCTGGTCAGGCTGACGAGTAGGCTTACAGAGTTGCCAAAGGTCAAGAGCAGTATCAACTGTCCACTGGACGGCAACACGAATTGGTAGTTCCCCACTCCCATGACGCCTCCGATTCCGTTGTGTCCATAGCGAGTACATTCCAACAATGTAGATGCTTCTTTCCTTTTCAGTGCAAAAATCAGGCAGCAACAGGTCGCTCGCCCAAGACAATGCGTGGAGCGCTGGGAGTTTGATGCCGGTAAGTAGCTTAATCTCTCGCCAGAACAGTTTAGCAATTGTGCAGTCGATGAGAACGTGTCTAATAGACTCCCGCTCTGCACCACAGCACTCACAGAAGGCAGTTGGATCGATGTGGCGCCGATGTAGAATGTCCTTTGCAGGTAAGAACTCATGGAGGACTCGCCACCAAAACACCCTGACTTTAGGAGGGACAGTTAGTTTCCAGATCCGATTCCATGACTCGTCCCCTGAATTCCCAGCTTGAGGCTCATCTCTCTGTTGCCCCATGGCCACCAGCTTTCAGTAAGCTGATTTGACAGTATACTCACCATGCTTCTCAAGATCCCACGCCCACCAGTCATCATCATGTTGGCGGATCGGAGTGCGCAAAATCGCCTCCGCATCAATGGGGAAGAAATTGTCCTTGATGAGTTGCTCATTCCACTGGCCCGAATCCGTCATCAAATCAGAAACTAGTGTGACTTCATGGCCTTCCTCTGGTGTGATCGGTCGAGCATCAAAGTGGGCGGGAATCCATCCAGATGTTGGTAGATGCACCATTCCCAATCCGTTTGATCATGCCCTGAGCTAATACATCCTTCCCGGCCAGTATAGCACGCCATGTGCGGCTTGCATGCCGCTTGCTCGTGCAGTTGAGGAAATCATCAGGGGATCTCAGCTGATGGCCTGCTGATGCTCCCTTTCGTACGCGCTCGTCGCTTCCTTTCCCCTTTGTTGGATTTCCTTTTCCCCCTTTGCCGGTTTGCCCTGTGAAAACAAAGGCTAGCCGCCGTGGTTTTCTTTCTTTGGAAGCCGCGACGGGCAGAGAGCGGAGCGTGTGCGATCAAATCACCGACCGCGACGCGATTATTATCGCGTCTCTTCTCTGATCTTCCTCCTGGGCTGATGCTGCTCATCCTCCCCCTCGACACTCGCGTGCCGCCCGGTGATACTTGACGCCACGGCAGTCGGCAGGCAACGACCAGGAATGGATATGGATGGATGGATGCCTTGCTTGCCCGGCCATCGCCCCCACCCAACGGCATCATGCACCGCGGCCGGCATGTGCATTTCTCCCGCGTGCACCGGGTCTCCAACTTTACTGTCCATCTACATACAATACGGCATACAGAGCAGTTGTGGGTATACGGAGTATGCACACCAAAAACGACACACAAAAAGAACGGAGGGAGTATATGCTGGCATGCATGCTGGGTTTCAGTTTAGCGTACTCTAGAGCTAGCACTACAAATTCGCGATACACAGGTACGGTGCGCATAGCAATGCCAGCTTTATTATTTTTTTCTGAAATTCTGATTGCATTATTATTGACAGCCCACCTGCCTGCCTGCCTGTGTCTGTACAGTAAGTATACTCAATATGCGCGCAGTACTGTAGAGTAAGCTTGAATGCTTTGCACGTCATTTTTCCTGAAAAGCACACGGCGACGAATCTTCAGCGGTAAAACACCCCCGATGGCGGGAGATAAAACACAGGTTTAACAATATTATTTAGGACCAATAAAATACCCCCGATGGCGGGAGATAAAGATGCGGACGCACCAACATACACGAGCAGAGCACACACTCAAAATATTAATCATCCTGGAATGCGCGGAAATGGACCACGCGCTCCAATGGCGATGCCATATCGCCTCTGCTTTCTGGCATCTCAATTCTCACGTGATCGATGAAAGGGGACGGGGTTAGTTGCTAACGCTCATGTGTATATATATACTTTTCCCGCAGCCAGCACCAAAACTCATACTATAGATCCAGGAGACAGTACTAAAGAATTGTTGGAGAAGCACTCGATCATTGGCGCATCATGCCTTGTTGCTCGCATTTTGGTTGGTAGTAGAGGTGCAAAGGGGTAACCTTTAGGTGCACCTCTAAACCTCTTTGGTTCAAATATTTATACTACTTCTCTAAAATTTCTAAAAAGTAGTATAAATATTTGAACTAAAAGGTTTAGAGGTGCACCTAATACTCACCAATTTGCACCTCTAGTTGGTAGATTGAATTTTAAAAAGGTCTTGAAGTTGTTTTAGTTTGGGCACACATGACACACTTGGCCTATTTTATATGTTGCAATATGAAGAAAAATAAGCATAATCCATGTGCTCGACTAATCAGTGACCACTAGTATATATAGTACTATACAAGTAGGGAGCAGATGATGGGCCCTAGCCTGCATGCTCCCATATATATGATGTGCCTATGTGAACTGACTAAACCACGCACACTCAATTTTGCTTCGAAGTCATTCCTAACCATAAAAGGGGCTTGTTCTGTCGGTCCATCCAGGCATGCTTTTTGCAACTTATTGGGACCGTAGCAAATGTGCATGGGATGTCCTGTGCTTATTGTGAAATGAAAGGGAATCATCAAGTGAATGGGATTGCATGCCGATTGTGTCATCACTCATCTATATGTCATCAACTCCAGACATATATATGATATATATCTCCAATTTGGTGGACACATTACATGTATAATCACGCATGGGTCCATAGGGTATGTCCGTGATATATATGACTATTAGTAAGTTCAATTTGGCCCCTCTAACATGTCAATCGAATTTAATAATAGATCCAGGATATCATAAAACATTTCTTTTTAAATTTTTAAAACCAGACAAATTACTCACCTTGAACACTTCAAAATGGTTTTCGGATGGTTTTTCAATTCCTTACGTGGCCAGGGTCCCAGAGTATATAACAGTGGGCCCATATTTTGAAGTCGTTCTCACTCATCTTCCTCCTCCACGGGTGGCCTCTGCCACCACGCGTAAAGTGGCGTGGCATGAAGCAAGCTCCAACCAAGTCAATGTATTTATTTATGATATAAAGGTCATGGTCTGGTTACTCTTTCAGGCCAGGCACAAATTAAAGAGGGCCCTAGCTTGATTCATAAATTAGGAATATGCATGTGGATCACATTTCACTTGGGCGCTTTGTGAGAAATATTTCTTGCCGATCCGGTTTGATGTAGACCAGAGAATACAAGAACTAGAGAAGGATCGTCTCTGGCCAACCAGATATGTATATATATGCTCTTTCTCCCAGTTAGGTGTCGGTTGATGAGTTGAAATGGCTAATTTTGACTGGACATTGTTGAAATGGCTGATATAAGTTGGATGATAAGATACCCAAACGGACGCCTGATAGATATAGGCATGCATAGGCTGTCCCAGCCGGCGGCCGAAGTCTGTGTGTGTGATGTACGCTACGCTGCTGGTTTTATGTAGGTTATAATCCGGCGGAGTCTGTGTGTGTGATGTACACTACGCTGCTGGTTTTATGTAGGTTATAATCCAGCGGTCAAGTCTTCGTCAGTTGCCTGGTCGCTGCTACTGCACTACACGTATGCTTATATACGATCGATCATACATGATACTACAACCAGAAAATCACATCACACAACGCCGCGCGTGTGTCGACGCACCATAGTCACGTGTGTAGTGTGTTCTGGTATCCGGCCGTATGACAAATCTGTACCGTAGAACTTATAAGTTCTGATTGATAAAGCTAAAAAACACTACTATAAATTGCTGATTTTCTATTAGAAAAAAATACTGATTTTCTATTAGAAAAAAATACTATTGGCTGACAAACTAAAACAGCTTTTCAGTTGAAGTGAACAGAGTTTCACGCCGCTCTAGCTATCTCGCGTCTGACTGCCCGATGAACCCACCGACTGATGCGGGGCCGGCCGGCGTGCATGGACGCGGCTGGAGTGCAGGAATCCTTGACGCGTCGCATGAAGAAATAGTGCAATGCAAGGACCATACGAGTATATATAAGCTCCGGTTGCGGCTTGACAGAGCGCGCGGGCCGGGGCCGCCGCGGGCGCGTCGTCGTCGTCGTGGTGTCGATGCAGCTGGCTTGCGTGAGATGCGGTGCACGTGCATATTGCAAGGGGTCGCACACTAGTGCGCTGATGGCGACGCTTCAGCACGAGACAAGGCCACCCTTTGGAGTCTGGAGGGAGATTGCGGTGGTCCCTCCCCGGCCGGTTGATCGTCGCTGTGTAGTGTAGTGTGTGTGGCTAGCAGCGCGCTACAGCTAGCTAGCTTGACCTCGCTCCTTCCTCGACATACAGTTGTCGGCAACACACGGTGGTGGTACGTGCTGGTGCATGCCCGTCTTCCTAGTAGAAATATGCAAGTCATCTCGTTACAGATGGAGATGAGCCTCTTGGAGAGAGACTCCACTAATTAAAGACGATTAGGTGGAAATCCCGCGCTTTGCGCGGGAGGGGAGGAAAAATAGATTTGTTAGCAAGCATGAGTAGAGGAGGGGGAAAAAAAAGAAAGGGAAAAAGAAGAAGGTAAACAGTAACGGGTGGCGGGCGTTGCCTTTCTATCGGGTTTACTGTTTTTAACGGGTAAACACTGTTCATATTGTACTGTTTATAGCGGACGTAACTGTTTATGAAAACAGTTACTGTTGATAAATAGTAACGGGTTAACGGGCCGGGTGCAGCGCATCGGTGCATCGTAGATCGTGGGTGCGGCATGAGTCCGCGAGTGGGGCCGTTAAGGGACTTACTGTAGATGTACGATTGAAATGAGAGGAGTCTGAGATACAAACCATAAGGTTGTTCAAGACCGTCCCGAGACGCCGCACGCTGGCGATTCCCGGATGGGAAGGTGTGCGTGGCATCCGCGATGCCGACGTGGCGTCCCCGAACCGCGCCTCCCGGCCGCTAGATTTGGGGGGGCATACAGGGGCGACGCTTACGGCCCGCTCGCTGCCCCTACTAAGCCACCACGTAGGAGGAGGAGAGGAGAGGGAGAGCAGAGTTCGGGAAGCCGCCCGTGCTGCCGCTGCCCGACGCCGAGCCCTGGCCTCAAGGGACCGTAGAGGAGCGAAGGAAAGAGGACAAGCGCTGCGCTGCCATGGGCGGTCGGCGTCGCGCCGCCGCGCTTCGCCCGGCCAGCGCGCCGCTGGCCGGCGGTCGCTGCGCTCCGCCTCGCCCGGGGCTTTCGCCTGCGTGCTCACGGCGGCGGCGCTCACGGCTCAAGCGCTCTCTCGCGCGCTGCCCGTCCGCCCTGGTCCTCGCGCCGGCGCCGCCATGCCGCACTGCCGTGGGGAGAGGAAGGCGAGGAGGGGCGAGCCGTGGCCGTGGGGAGGAGCGCCGCGCCGGGCCGGCGGTGCCCAGTGAGCCTCGCGGTGGCGCGGCTGGCCGCTGCGCCGCTGCCGCCCTGGCGCGCCGCTTGCCCGCTGGGCGGATGCGGCGGCCCTTCAGGGCGGCGGTGGGCTGCCAGCGTGCCGCCGCGCTAGTGGCCGAGCGCCGAGCTCTCGCCCGCACTTTCGCGGCTCGCACTTTCGCCCGGCTAGCGGGACGCGAGGCGTGAGCCGCCAGCCGCCGCCGGGCGGCAGGCGCACGGCGCCCGGGCCTCCGTCGGCCGGCTTCGCCCGCCGTGCCGGGAGGAGGAGCGGGCCGCCAGCGTACCCGCCCGGCCCACCGCCGCCCCCCCGTGCCGAAGCGCCGCCCGGCCTTTCTTTGAGGGGGAGGGAGCGCCGGGGAGGAGGTAGTGCCGGGGAGGCAGCGCACGAGGAGCCGGTGAGAGAGAGGAGAGAGAGAAAGAGAGAGATAGAGTGGGGAGGGAGGGCCTCGGGTGAAAGAAAAAAAGAAAATAAAATTGACTGTGGGTCCCACATGCTATAGAGTAGAGATATAGAGGATGAATGGGTGCGGAAGAAAGTGGTATAGAGGAGAGAATCTTGGTGACTAGGATGGAATATTCCGTTTAGAGTATGAATTTGGAGTACGAAGTGTGCGGATAGCCTAAAGGTAATAATTAGATACCCTCAACAGAACCATCAAGGCAGACCAATACCAGAAAGCCCTACTAGCTAGCAGCATCGTGGGTTCGTCACAATACGACCGGGGGTTCCTTCCCTAAAAAAAACGGCAGGGGGTGTTAAGGTCAATGCAAATGCTAAATTACTAATCTCTTCTGGCTAAATTAAATTGTAAGTTATTTCAACTTTCTTAAAAAGTTAAAGCACCTTAAGTTTAACCAAACTTTTATGATAAAATAATAACATTTATGACACCAATTGAATATCATCAAATTCTTTCTTAGTTATATTTTTCTATTTTATATTGTATTTTATCAAAGTTGAAATATTTTGACTCTCAAGAAAGTTAAAATGAGGAATTTGTTTGAAAAAGAGACGCGCACACACACAGACAAAAGGATTAAATGTCGTGGAGCCAGAAAGCAGATGGAATAACATTGTTTCAACCGGCCCAGCCCATCTCATAACTCCAAAGGCTATGTGTATATATATATAGTTCTATAGCAATTAGCAAACCAACATCAATGGGCCCTTCATGCTTGTTGGATTGGGTAAGATTTATGAAGGACTTGAGACGAGACACATGCAGAATTTGGGAAAAAGTCCATTTAACACCTCAGAATTTTTTTAGTGTGTGTGCTGTGGGACATTTTAGGAATCTTGAAGAGTCAAAATTTTCAAGTTTGACCAAAAAATTGTAGAGAAAACACAAAAATTTATGACATCGAATAGGTATACAATGCAAGCATAACTAATAAATAAAGATTTCATTATATAAATTTGGTTTGACCTCTCCAATATTCTTAGAATGACTTATAATTTAGGAGGACAAGAGTAACTTATTTGATTAATTTATTGTACTTAGTTTTGTGTTTGCCATACTATGTTACATAGCCATCTTATATACATACAACTTGTGTTCTCCTTGTTATGTAACTTTTTGCTAATAACTTTTTGTTTCTTATTTTCAAGTTTCTTAATTTTATATATTATTTAAAATATTTACAGAGTTCCAAGTGAAACTAGAATGCCGTTATGCAAGATTTGGCTTCTATCAAAACTTTCACATGCTAATACTTAATTGTTATATACAATCTGTTTTGCATGAAAAAAATTATATTTTTCATGTTTGCCTCTTTCTGTATATTAATGTAAAATAAGGAATAGTATATATTATAAAACTTAGTTTTTGCCCCCAACCAAATGATTAATTATTTATAGAATAGAAAATAACTAAAAAATGTGACGACGCGTGAGCTTGCGAAAAGGAAATGCACAATGGTGTGCAAAGAAGCCCAAGAAAAGGAAATGAGCTTTAAGAGCGTGAGAAAAAAGAAATGACACCATCGCATGAGAGCATTGGAAAATAAATGGCACGCCGCGAGACCACGCGAGAAGAAAATGTCGTGCGCAATTAACCATACAAAAAGGGAAAAAGAATGTGTGGAGGGCAGCAGGGGCGGAGCCAAGAAGCCTCTCCGCCGGGGCTGAACCAGTGTTAGAGATGCTAGATTAGCTGTAACTATACCAGATTTTAACACAATAAGCCTAAATACTATAGAATCTTGCTTAAGATAAACCGGGACTGGACCCGTGCTATAGCTCGAAAGCACGGCCGTAGATCCGCCCCTGGAGGCCAGCCAAAAACGAAACGTCCTAAGTGGTCAATTGGTCATCAATGAAGACTAAGATGGTCCTTAGTTGATTAGTGGTGTCGAATGGGAGGCCCAATCCTCGGCACTATTGGGCATGGCACTATTAGACATTGTGTCTTGTCTATGCAAAGTGTCGTTGTACCGAGATCTCAAAGCACAAGCATGACGCTACGACATATTATTCATCTTTGTGTCGACACTACAGCACGACGACTTGATATGCTTGTGCTAATCGGCCACCATAGTTTTGCATGTGGAGTGTCGTCGCCATCCGAGAGGATGATACCCGTAACACCTCAAGTGTTAAGCATGCATTAGGTCATAATTAATTAACTTTAATCATCATTAAGCATGGCATGATCATCATCAAGCATAAACCCTAAATGCATTCATCATTTCATGTGTTTACATTTTATTTAATTAATTGCTTGCTTGCTTGATTAATTAGCTAATTAATTGCCTTGTCATTTGCTTGATCAAGTTTGGATCCACTTGCCCAGCATTTGAAACGTTTTAACAAATTTTGTTGCAAAAGATTTGACAAATTTTGGAGCAAAAGAAAAGGAATTTGAAAACCCTTCTTAAAAGCCCTTATTCAAAAAAGAAATTGTAATTCAAAATTTATTTGGATTTTGGACTTGACCCCAAAATGAAAGTTGTTCAGTTTTTTAATTCTCTATAACTTTTGTTTTTGGGTTCATCCTTGAAAATGTATTTAAAATTGCCAAAATAATGAATTTTGCTTGGTTTAAATTAATTCAAAAAAAAAAGAATTCCCAAAGACGAACCGGCAAAAGGCGAAACCGGCCCATACCGCCCACCGCCCTGCTTGGCGCCCCTCCAGCCTCCGTGGATCCGAGAAGATGACAGCGACCTGCCACGCCACATTGCGCCTCGCTTTGAAAGGTCCTAAATGGCTAGAGGGGGGTGAATAGCCTATAAAAATTTTTTGCAATGCACTAAACAAACCGGTTAGTATAACAAATAGCGAAGCAAGTGTTGCGCTAGCCTAGTGGGGGGTTGCAAGCCAATCTAACTAATCCTAGCAATCCTAATACACTAGGCACACTAAGAATATGGTCCTTAGCAATCCAACTATGCTACACAACCTAATACACTACTTTGCACAAATGTAATCGCTAGGAAGGAAACCGAGTGTGCAAACCGTGCCTTCGGGAAGATGACCAATCACCGTCTTGTCAATACAATGAAACCCGAAGAGAGGACAATCGGCAATGAAATGATCTTTGCTCTTGCACCGAAAGCATCTCTTGGTCTTGATTGCATCTCTTCTCTTTCTAGAACCATAGCCCTTCTTCTTCATGAACTTGCCAAACTTGCGCACAAGAAGAGCCATTGCTTCATCATCCACCTCACTTGAGCTTGTGCTAGCTTCATCACTTGATTCTTGCTTCTTCTTGCCTCTTGATGAAGTAGCCTTGAATGCAACCACTTCCTTATCCTTCTTCTTTTCTTTGTCTTTCTTCTCATCCTTTTGAGAGCCCCCTTCCCGTTCCACACGGTAGGTGTCATGTGTGACCACCTCACCTAGTACTTGATTAGGGGTCTTAGTGTCCAACCCTTCTCTCACTAGCATTGTGACCAAGAACTCAAATCTTGATGGTAGGCTTCTTAGGAACTTGTGAGAGAAATCCGCATTGTCCACCTTCTCACCTAAACTCTTCAAGTCATTCACAATTACTTGCAAGCGGTGGTACATCTCCGGCACACTCTCATCATCTTGCATCTTGAAACTTGAGAGCTTGTCTTTTAGGATGTATAGCTTGTTACTCTTCACGGCTTGTGTGCCCTCATAGGTCTCCTCCAACCTAGTCCACACATCATGAGCTCTCTCTAAGTCCTTGATTTGCTCAAATACCTTTGACTCCAATGCTTCATAGAATGTGTTGATTGCAATGTCATTGAATTGGAGCTTCTCCTCTTCTCTTGGAGTTGGGTCGGTTGGATCAATCACGGCGAAGTCTTTGTCCACAACCTCCCAAACCTTTCTATTCAATGATTTCAAGTAGGCACACATCTTCCGCTTCCAATGATCATAACCGGTGCCGTCAAAGTGCGGTGGCTTCCCCACATGGTTGATATGGTTGACTTGAGCCATTTTAACACCGTAGGATGTTAAGCCTTAATCAACGGTGACCACGGCTCCGATACCACTTGAAAGGTCCTAAATAGCTAGAGGGGGGTGAATAGCCTATAAAAATTTTTTGCAATGCACTAAACAAACCGGTTAGTATAACAAATAGCGAAGCAAGTGTTGCGCTAGCCTAGTGGGGGGTTGCAAGCCAATCTAACTAATCCTAGCAATCCTAATACACTAGGCACACTAAGAATATGGTCCTTAGCAATCCAACTATGCTACACAACCTAATACACTACTTTGCACAAATATAATCGCTAGGAAGGAAACCGAGTGTGCAAACCGTACCTTCGGGAAGATGACCAATCACCGTCTTGTCAATACAATGAAACCCGAAGAGATGATCCAATAGAGAAATCCAAGTTGATCTCGAAGGATCAAACCACACAAGAACACCGAGAGACACAAGAATTTTATCCCGAGGTTCACGTGCTTGCCGGCACGCTACTCCCCGTTGTGTCGACCACACACTCGGTAGTTCGGTGGCTAATTGGCGTCACAAGCCAAGCCCTCACCGGGCGCCACAAGAACTCACACAAAGTGAGGGTAACTCAATGACACGAGATTCCACTATGGATTCCTTTCGCGATCTCCCACGGGGTGGGATCAACACCCCTCACAAATCACCTCCGGAGTGGCCAAGAACAATCTTCAACCTTGCTCAACTCCGGCTCGCTGCTCCAACCGTCTAGGTGACGGCAATCACCAAGAGTAATAAGCTCAATCGCAGCAAGAACGCTCACTAGTGCCACTAGATGCTCAATCACAAGGCAAATACACTAGAAGCTCTCCCAATCACTCTTTAGATCAATCAAGATGAAATCAAAGTGAGGGAGGAGGTTTGCTTAGCTCTAGGGGATGTCAAGTATGTCAAAGTGCCAAGCAAAGCTCCCTAGAACCGGCCAATTCACTTATATAGACGCCCACAAACTCACATAGCCGTTACACACAAAGCGGCCCGGTCTAGCGTCTTGGCGGGCGCCTGAGACGGCCTGACCGGACGCGTCCCGGTCAGCGTCGGTCCAACATAACAAGCCACGTGTACTAGCCGTTTGAATTCTACACTTCGCGCCCAACGGCCAGCACCTGCCAGCGAAGTCAGCGCGACGGGACGCGTCCGCTGGATTCTACGGACGCCGGCTTTGGCGAGTCCGGCCGCAATTCGAGAGGTCCAAACGTGAAAATCTCGGCCGGGCGTCCGGCTGCCCCTTTGACCGGACGCTGCCGGCCCGGTCCTCATCGCTCTAACTGCGGCGCATAGAAAACTTGGCACCGGGCGCTCCCGTCCTTCGAGTCCGTCACCACCCGAAAAACGGCGGACGCCAACCAAGCGACGGACGCGCGTCGGCCCCTACCAGACAGCGTCCGGTCACCTCTGAGTGACTGCACTTCGTCCGAAACACCCAAACACCGTCACCTCTTGCTCTCATGTGCCAACACAAAAGTGTCTCTCCACTTGTGCACGTGTGTTAGCCTTTTCAAATGATTTTTGCAAGAGTTAATAAGCACACTAGGTCCCTAATGCATATGCAAAGTCATTGCTCACCTAGTGGCACTTAGATAACCGTTATTGCGCGACATCGCCCCTCTTAATAGTACGGTTATCAATCCTAAACCTGGCCATCAACTTCTCTACTCGCCTATGGCCGGCAAAATGGAAATGCCCTAACATATACCTTTGCCTCTAGCATTCCATCTTGCTCCTTATCTCCAAGTGTGGTACTCGATCACTTGTGGTCACCTTCATCACCTTGATCACCATTCTACCACTTGGCTTGGACCTCCCCTTTCTCTAATGCTACACACTTAGCAATAGGGTTAGTCCTAGGTTTTATCAATTAGCCAAAACCAAACTAGGGCTTTCAATCTCCCCCTTTTTGGTAATTGATGACAACCTCCACAAAGATATGAAATGAATATGATTTTGGCTTTACACCACTTGTCCAAATAATTTAAGCTTGTGAAAAGAATTGGACAAGTCATGTAAAACTTATTTGGTAGCTATAGCTCCCCCTACATGTGTGCTAAGAGTTTGGATTTTGAAGCTTTGCACACATGATGGATAAATCGATTTTAGGAGAGTCATTTCTACCAAATTGATGCTAAGGTGTATAGAATGGACCTTTGAAGCGTGATACCATCGGAGTGCACATCATGAACCATCCTTAGCACCAAAACTAGCTAGAAACATCAAATAGCTAGAAACCCCGTGAGATCAATATTAAAAGCGCGGTTTCTAGATACCACTTGAAAACAAATGCTATTCCAATTCTAGCTAGAGCCTATGCATGCTAGTAATCAATTCATCAATCAAATTCTTATACTAGCAAGCACCACACAAGCAAGAGAGAAACTACTTAAGAAATACATAAATCTAAGTGCAATGCAAGCAATCATATGAATGTGCACAATCAAATGCAATCAATCATGTTCATGAGCTTGCTCCCCCTACATTGTGTGCTTCAAAATTTTGATCCCTTTTCTATTCTTCAATCTTCATCCTCTCTCCCCCTTGATACATGATATCTTTGTTTTCTCTTCCCTTCTCGGTAATCTCTCTCCCTTTGTCATCAATGACCACAAAGGTCTATGATCATGCTTGGTGTAGACTTAAAATCATAGAGGGAGCTTGAAGTAGAGAGATGATCACTTAAAGTTGAGGATCACTTGTTTCCATAAACTTCCTTCTCTTATGCTTCAAACTAGCAAACTTGCATAAGTAATCTAGTTCGGTTTGAACCAATGACAAGCTTTTTTACACATCTTTCAATGGTTATCTTGTCAATGTTGAACTAAATCCTTTCTTGCTCATTTAACTAGATTAAACACTAGGATCACATTCTCATGAATAAGTCATATTTAGCCACTAGACCATACAAGTTATAGAAGCAATAGTGGCATAATATGTACTCAAAATCATTTTAGTTTCATGAATGAGCCTAATATGCAAGAGATATCACTAGAGTATGTCTATATGTTCTAAGCAAGTTCTTAGCAACTATGAATGCATTATGCCAAACAATTTCACCTTTGCTTTAGTCGAAGGAGAGGCATGTTATATAGTTGGGGTTGCATTCATTTCATGTTGGAGAAGTCAAGAATGTTCAACTCATTTCTCAATGTGCAAAATCTCTTCTCATCAAGTGGCTTGGTAAAGATATCGGCAAGTTGATCATCGGTGCCAACACTCTCAATAGAAATGTCTCCCTTTGCTTGGTGATCTCTAATGAAGTGATACCTTATGTCAATGTGCTTTGTTCTTGAATGTTGAATTGGATTGGTGGTGATCTTCACGGCACTTTCATTGTCACATAGCAAAGGCACTTGTCCAAATTTGATTCAAAAATCTTTCAATGTGGCCTTCATCCATAGCAATTGAGAACAACAACTCCCCGCACTAATGTATTCGGCTTCGGCGGTAGAGAGTGCGACACTATTTTGTTTCTTGGATGACCATGAGACAAGTGATCTTCCTAGCAATTGGCATGTTCCACTAGTGCTCTTTCTATCCACCTTGCATCCCGCATAGTCGGAGTCCGAATATCCAATCAACTCAAAGTTTGACCCCTTGGGATACCACAATCCAATATTAGGTGTATGCTTAAGATATCTCAATATCCTCTTGGTTGCCTTCAAGTGACTTTCTCTTGGTGAAGCTTGAAACCTTGCGCACATGCACACACTAAACATGACATCCGGCCTAGAAGCGGTCACATAGAGTAGGCTTCCAATCATTGACCGATACAACTTTTGATCTACCATGTTGCCACTTGTATCCAAGTCAAGATGACCATTTGTTCCCATTGGAGTCCCAATTGACTTGGCTTCTTGCATTCCAAACTTCTTCAACATGTCCTTGATGTACTTGCTTTGACTCACAAATGTGCCTTTCTTCAATTGCTTGATTTGTAGACCAAGAAAGTAGCTAAGCTCTCCAATCATAGACATCTCAAATTCTTTTGCCATCATTTCTCTAAACTCTTCACAAAAGTCTTGATTGGTTGATCCAAAGATGATATCATCCACATAGATTTACAACACAAACAAGTCATTTTCAATTTTCTTGGTGAAGAGAGTGTTATCAACCTTCCCCATCTTGAACCCTTTAGAGAGCAAGAAGTCTCTCAATCTCTCATACCATGCCCTAGGAGCTTGCTTCAAGCCATAGAGAGCCTTCTTCAACTTGTAGACATGGTTGGGCTTCTTGATATCTTCAAATCCCGGAGATTGCTCAACATACACTAGCTCATTGATGAATCCATTCAAGAAAGCACTTTTTACATCCATTTGATATAGCTTGCTGTTGTGGGCACAAGCATAGGCTAATAAGATTCTAATTGCCTCTAATCTTGCGGCCCGGTGCATAGGTTTCTCTAAAGTCAAGACCTTCAACTTGAGTATATCCTTGTGCTACCAATCTTGCTTTGTTTCTCACAACTATGCCATCTTGATCTTGCTTGTTCCGGAATACCCATTTTGTGCCAATAACATTGTAGTTCTTAGGACGCTCAACTAGTTCCCAAACTTGATTTCTTTCAAAGTTGTTGAGCTCTTCATGCATTGCATTGACCCAATCACAATCCATCAAAGCTTCATCTATCTTCTTCGGTTCAATAGATGAGACAAATGAATAGTGTTCACAAAATGATGCCAATCTTGATCTTGTTTGTACCCCACTTCTAATATCACCAACCACTTGATCTAGAGGATGATCCCTTGCAATATGAGTTGGTTGAAGAACATGAGGTTGAGTACTTGAGCTTGGTTGATCACTTGGTTGAGATGATGTACTAGCCACTTGATCTTGCAATTGAGAACAACTAGCTTGAGATTGATCTTGATAACCACTATCTTGCATATTTGGAGATGTAATCACTTGATCTTTGTCATCTTCAACATCCACCACTTGAGTTGGCCTAATGTCCCCAACATCCATTTCCTTCATGGTTTGTATCAATTGAGTACCTCTCACATCATCAAGATTCTCCTCTTCATCTTGTGAGCCTTTGGTTTCATCAAATTCCACATCATGCACTTCCTCAACTATGCCATGAGTGAGATTCCAAACTCTATATGCTTTGCTTGTAGTAGAGTAACCGAGTAGGAATCCTTCATCACACTTCTTCTCAAACTTGCTCAATCGAGTGCCCTTCTTGAGAATGTAGCATTTGCATCCAAACACTCTAAAGTATGCAATGTTGGGCTTTCTTCCATTCAACAACTCATATGGTGTCTTCTCTAGTAGCCTATGACAATAAAGCCTATTTGAGCAATAGTTAGCGGTATTGATTGCTTCGGCCCAAAATGAATGATCCACATTGTATTCACTCAACATTGATCTTGCCATGTCAATCAAGGTTCTATTCTTTCTTTCAACTAGCCCATTGGATTGAGGTGTGTACTTGGCCGAGAATTGATGCTTGATTCCAAAGTCATCACATAACTCTTCAATTCTTGTGTTCTTGAACTCACTACCATTGTCACTTCTTACTTTCTTGATTGATGTTTCAAACTCAATTTGACTTCTCTTGACAAATATCTTAAATGTGTCAAATACTTCACTTTTATCGGCAAGAAAGAATACCCAAGTGTATCTTGTGAAGTCATCCACTATCATAAATCCATATTTATTTCCACCAATGCTCTCATACTTGGTAGGGCCAAATAGATCCATGTGCAACAACTCAAAAGCCTTGCTTATGCTCATCATACTCTTGTTGGGATGAGTGTTGCCAACTTGTTTGCCCATTTGACATGAACGACAAAGCTTGTCCTTCAACCCTCTAACTAGATCATGCTTGATTAGCCGGTTGAGTTGCTTCATGCCAACATGTCCTAGCCTTCTATGCCATAGCCAACCCATGCTTGATTTGGTGATCAAACATGTTGTCAATTGAGCTTCACTAGCATTGAAATCCACAAGATAGAGATTCTCATATCTAAAGCCTTTGAATATCAAGTTGCTTCCATCAACACTCACTATCTCAACATCATCAACACCAAATATGTATTTGAATCCAAGATCACACAATTGAGCCACGGACAAGAGATTAAAGTTGAGAGATTCCGCTAGCAACACATTAGAGATGGACATATCATTTGTAATTGCAATCTTTCCCAAGCCTTTGACCTTGCCTTTGCCATTGTCACCAAAAGTAATACTATCTATACCATTGCCACTTGATGAGATTGATTTGAACATTCTAGAATCCCCGGTCATATGTTGAGTGCACCCACTATCAAGCACCCAATGCCTTCCTCCGGCTTTGTAATTGACCTACAAAAGCAAATCAATTCCTTTTAGGTACCCAAACCTTTTTCGGTCCTCCAAGGTTAGTCACTAAGATTTTGGGTACCCAAATTGCCTTCTTCTTTGGACCAACAATGGGAGCACCAATGAACTTAGCCTTCACACCATTAGCACCCTTGGTAAGCAAATAACAAGAATCATAACAAATAGAGGATATATTAGCATTCTTCTTGTTCTTGCAATATTGCTCTACATTCCCTACTTGCTTGCAACTAGAGCAAAACCGACCATTGCCCTTCACAAAACTAGTCTTGTGAGGAACAAAGGCCGCCTTGCCATTCTTGGGGGTATAGCCCAATCCCTCTTTGTTTAGGGAGAGCCTTTAGCTACCCAAGCACTTTAGCAAACGGGCATCTCCACCGTAGGCCTTGCATAGGGCATGAGTGAGCTCATTCACCTCTCTCTTGAGAGTCTCATTCTCCACCATAAGTGAGGCATCACAAGTGAAACCATCACTAATAGTAGATGTGGCATTGCTTGAGCTACAAGAGGGGTTAGTGGGACCAACAACAATAGGAGTATAGAATGCTTCATCAAGAATATCACAAGTTACTCATACGTTGCATGTGTTTACGACATCCTCAATCTTAACTTGATCAAAGAGGGAGGAGTGAGCCTTTTCAAGCTTAGTGTGAGCTTTCTCAAGCTTCTCATGGGCTTCCATTAGCCTCTCATGAGTAGCATTGAGCTCATCAAAGGATTGCTCAAGAGCTTTCTTGCTCTTGCGCAACACTTTGCACTCCTTCCTCTTTTCCTCAATGTAAGAATGAGCATCTCGTAGCATGGTCATGAGGTCCTCCTTTGAGTACTCCTCATCATCATCACTCTCACTATCGCTCTCATCATCGGATTGTACCTTAGATGGCTTAGCCATTAAGCATGTCGATGGAGCATCAAAGAGTGAAGGTTTGTTGGAGATGGCAAGACTAGCGAGTGCCTTCTTTCTTGATTTCTTGTCATCTTCACTCTCATCATCACTATCACTTGAGGCATCACTATCCCATGTGACACAATAAGATTGCCCCTTCTTCTTCTTCTTGAACTCAAGCTTCTTCTCCTTCTTTTCTTTTTTGTCCTTCCTCTCTTTCTTGTTCTTCTTCTTCTTCTTGTCATCCTCATCACTATCATCATCACTAGAGAGAGGACAATCGGCAATGAAATGATCTTTGCTCTTGCACCGAAAGCATCTCTTGGTCTTGATTGCATCTCTTCTCTTTCTAGAACCATAGCCCTTCTTCTTCATGAACTTGCCAAACTTGCGCACAAGAAGAGCCATTGCTTCATCATCCACCTCACTTGAGCTTGTGCTAGCTTCATCACTTGATTCTTACTTCTTCTTGCCTCTTGATGAAGTAGCCTTGAATGCAACCACTTCCTTGTCCTTCTTTTTTTCTTTGTCTTTCTTCTCATTCTTTAGAGAGCCCCCTTCCCGTTCCACACGGTAGGTGTCATGTGTGACCACCTCACCTAGTACTTGGTTAGGGGTCTTAGTGTCCAACCCTTCTCTCACTAGCATTGTGACCAAGAACTCAAATCTTGATGGTAGGCTTCTTAGGAACTTGTGAGAGAAATCCGCATTGTCCACCTTCTCACCTAAACTCTTCAAGTCATTCACAATTACTTGCAAGCGGTGGTACATCTCCGGCACACTCTCATCATCTTGCATCTTAAAACTTGAGAGCTTGTCTTTTAGGATGTATAGCTTGTTACTCTTCACGGCTTGTGTGCCCTCATAGGTCTCCTCCAACCTAGTCCACACATCATGAGCTCTCTCCAAGTCCTTGATTTGCTCAAATACCTTTGACTCCAATGCTTCATAGAATGTGTTGATTGCAATGTCATTGAATTAGAGCTTCTCCTCTTCTCTTGGAGTTGGGTCGGTTGGATCAATCACGGCGAAGTCTTTGTCCACAACCTCCCAAACCTTTCTATTCAATGATTTCAAGTAGGCACACATCTTCCGCTTCCAATGATCATAACCGGTGCCGTCAAAGTGCGGTGGCTTCCCCACATGGTTGATATGGTTGACTTGAGCCATTTTAACACCGTAGGATGTTAAGCCTTAATCAACGGTGACCACGGCTCCGATACCACTTGAAAGGTCCTAAATGGCTAGAGGGGGGTGAATAGCCTATAAAAATTTCTTGCAATGCACTAAACAAACCGGTTAGTATAACAAATAGCGAAGCAAGTGTTGCGCTAGCCTAGTGGGGGGTTGCAAGCTAATCTAACTAATCCTAGCAATCCTAATACACTAGGCACACTAAGAATATGGTCCTTAGCAATCCAACTATGCTACACAACCTAATACACTACTTTGCACAAATGTAATCGCTAGGAAGGAAACCGAGTATGCAAACCGT
Organism: Chrysopogon serrulatus; assembly: GCA_015844335.1. Lineage (NCBI taxonomy): Eukaryota > Viridiplantae > Streptophyta > Magnoliopsida > Poales > Poaceae > Chrysopogon > Chrysopogon serrulatus. Next base: position 21,317 of record JADLZL010003900.1, read on the forward strand.
GCCTTTGGGAAGATGACCAATCACCGTCTTGTCAATACAATGAAACCCGAAGAGATGATCCAATAGAGAAATCCAAGTTGATCTCGAAGGATCAAACCACACAAGAACACCGAGAGACATAAGAATTTTATCCCGAGGTTCACGTGCTTGCCGGCACGCTACTCCCCGTTGTATCGACCACACACTCGGTAGTTCGGTGGCTAATTGGCGTCACAAGCCAAGCCCTCACCGGGCGCCACAAGAACTCACACAAAGTGAGGGTAACTCAATGACACGAGATTCCACTATGGATTCCTTTCGCGATCTCCCACGGGGTGGGATCAACACCCCTCACAAATCACCTCCGGAGTGGCCAAGAACAATCTTCAACCTTGCTCAACTCCGGCTCGCTGCTCCAACCGTCTAGGTGACGGCAATCACCAAGAGTAATAAGCTCAATCACAAAGAAGAACGCTCACTAGTGCCACTAGATGCTCAATCACAAGGCAAATGCACTAGAAGCTCTCCCAATCACTCTTTAGATCAATCAAGATGAAATCAAAGTGAGGGAGGAGGTTTGCTTAGCTCTAGGGGATGTCAAGTATGTCAAAGTGCCAAGCAAAGCTCCCTAGAACCGGTCAATTCACTTATATAGACGCCCACAAACTCACATAGCCGTTACAAAAAAAGCCCGGTCTGCCGATGGGACCCGAGACGGCCGGGACGTCCGGCCCAAATGTCCGGCCCAACATAACAAAGCCACGGTACTAGCTGTTTGAATTCTACACTACGCGCCCAACGGCCACCAGGCCGCCGCTGAAGTCAGCAACGGGGACGCGTCACGATTCTACCGGACGCCGGCCTCGGCGAAGTCCTGGCCGCAACCTCGTAGAGGTCCAAAACGTGAAAATCTCGACGGCCTGTCTGGCCGCCTTTGACCGGACGTCCGCCCTGGTCCGTCCCGCTCCGCCTGGCGGCCAAGAGAAAACTTGGCACCGACGCCCGTCCTTCTGAGTCCAGTCATCCCGAAAAACAGGTCCAACCAACGGCCCGGACGCCACCGTCCCTACCAGAAGCGTCCGTCACCTCTCGAAAGACCGCACTCCGAAAACTTTTGAGTCCGCCCGCGAGCCTCGGGCAGAGGGTTCCACACCCAAACATCGTCACCTCTTGCTCTCATGTGCCAACACAAAAGTGTCTCTCCACTTGTACACGTGTGTTAGCCTTTTCAAATGATTTTTGCAAGAGTTAGTAAGCATACTAGGTCCCTAATGCATATACAAAGTCATTGCTCACCTAGTGGCACTTAGATAACCGTTATTGCGCAACATCGCCCCTCTTAATAGTACGGTTATCAATCCTAAACCCGGCCATCAACTTCTCTACTTGCCTGTGGCCGGCAAAATGGAAATGCCCTAATATATACCTTTGCCTCTAGCATTCCATCTTGCTCCTTATCTCCAAGTGTGGTACTCGATCACTTGTGGTCACCTTCATCACCTTGATCACCATTCTACCACTTGGCTTGGACCTCCCCTTTCTCTAATGCTACACACTTAGCAATAGGGTTAGTCCTAGGTTTCATCAATTAGCCAAAACCAAACTAGGGCTTTCACCTGCCGTGTGCGCCACGTGGCGGCCGAGCTCCGGCGCAGCGCCGCCGCGACCACGGCAGCGCACTTCACCCCGCGGCCGCCCGTGCTGCCTCCACACTCGCCACACTTGCTTCCGCACCCCGCCTCGCTCCCTCGCTTGCCGGCAGCCGCCAGCAGAGCGCGCCGCGGCGAGCTCACGCCCGCGCCGCCTTTTCGCGACAACCAGCCACCACCCGCTCAAGCGGCAAGCGCAGCTGACTCCGCCACGTTTCCATCCGCCTAGCCGGAGCCGCTCACCGTCATTTGTTCCGCAAGGTAAGGGGCGAATCGGCCGTTCAGCGGACGCGCCATGGCCGGGATTCACGGGGCTCAGCCGTCGTCGCCCGACGCCCGTGCGTCGCCCTCCCCCCGCGTCTCGCTTCCCTTGCGGCTTTTTGAGCCACCCGTCTTGCACCAGGCCGAAGGAAGCTCAATCGCATCGATTGATGCCTCACCGTGCCTCGCCGTCGTCTCACCGTAGCCCACCACGCCACAGCGCCGCCATGCCGGCCGGGGGCTTTTTGGCCGCCAATAAGGGCAACCAACCCCTCGGTCGGGGTCACTTCGAAGCCGGCGGCGCTCAAGCGCGCCTTCTCGCGGCCGAATCCGGCCGGAGACGGCCGCTCCGCCGTCGTGCCGCACCGCCGCTCGCCCCGCGCTTAGCCACCGCCGTTTGGAGCCGCGCCGTCGTATCCAATTGTTGACATTTCTAACGCCGCTACTAGAAATAGAGGTAAATCCCTATCCCCGACAACGGCGCTAAAAATGCTTGTTGGTATTTCTTATGCATAACTAAAATATAAAGGATTCCGCAAGCGCCATTTAAAACCATTGTAGCATTTTACGGGAGTATTCCGGTATCGTTATTTATATTTTACCCACTGGGAAACAATGGAATAAGACATTGATAGTTCACCATCATGTATCTACTAACTTAATACACCAACTAGACTAAAGTAGGGGGTAAATGATAGATGATAGGAATTATGTATATATGACACACAATAAGGTGAGAATTCTATGATAAGTAAATAGATAGCTAAAGTGAGAGGACAACGGGAGAATTCAAGGTTCCTGAATACTTCTCTATTACCAAGGTTCTATAATAAGCGATTTATGATAGATAAAGCAATCACACAATAACACTTTATAGCAACAGTACCTATCCAACTCTCGAATAAGACTGGGAAGAAGGTAGTCGGGTAAGGCTGCCAAAAGCTCTACGAAACACCAACTCCGACGTGGTGGAATACGAAGACCAACAAAGCTGTCACCTCGATGGCTACCACAACTAACCATAAGAATTGGGCGCAATCTCGGGTAAACACTAGCCTAGACACCACGCCTACGCTAACGATTACTACTCTAGTCACGCACGCTAACTAGAGCACCTAATACAAAGCGGAGATCCCATGCTAAAGTATAACAACTATACTAAACATAATATAAAAGCATAAAGTAAATAGAGAAGATAAATATATTAAAGCATAAGTCTTACAAGAATAGATACAAAAATATACCGAACTCGATGACTCTGCGAAGACTCCTCCGAACCCGGGCGTAGCGCCGCTCTCCCTAACTCTCAACTAGAACTACATTGGAAAGTCTAACCCTAATTCTCTAGAGATGAGAGGTCATCCATTCGAGGGACGCCTCTACATCTCCATAATGTGGTGCCCTCAGGGAGGGGGGTCTACCTCTTTATTTATAGTCTAGAAAAGCCTCCACCTCTTCTAGACAAAGCGATGTGGGACTAATTCGACTTCGGCAATAGTGGAGATGCAAACCCTAAGGCGGTAGCAGGCCGTCCGTCGAAGCGGGCCACGAATGGGCTCCGGAGGGCGCCGGCCGGCCCTGGGGGTGGGGGCGGCCCCCCCACCAGAGTGGGCCCCACCTTCGGTTGGTGGCCTTCCCGTGTCTTCTAGAGTCTTCTAGTATTTGTTTCGGTGTAGAATTGATATCTTTTTGACTCGAACTCGAATATAGCAAATGATATGTCCGTTTCGATCGTCTCGACGAGCCCGTCGCAATGGTGTAGTCCAATTCATTATTTGAGATACTCTTATTCTGTGTAAAATTGGATATACCTGCAGAACGATCAAGAACAACACAACTCGTGGAACTCGTTAGAATCGAACCCTACAACTATGCTTTATGGTTGATATCATGTTATATTGAGCAATAGTTGATGGTATAAAATAGGCGTTAAGGGCCGTCAACACCAATCCCGTCCACGGTGTCCGCCCGCGTCATGGGGAGTCCACCGGTGCTCACCACGCCGCCGGTGACGCCGCCATTGTCGAGCTAGGGGCCGGTCAACGGCCGCCCTGCCTCGCTGGCCGGGACCGGGTGGGGCCGGTTGACCCACCGGGCCCGCTGGCCTGTGGACCCGGGTCCAATGGACCGGGTGTACCCAGCATTAAGGTCGTTTTTATTTGAAATAAATTTCCGTAAATACTTTTAAATGCTTTTTAATTCATAATTGATAAAATACTTGTCCAAATTAAGTGAGACTTGTTTTGTTGGGTTGTATGTGATGTGATCTACCTGTGAAAATTATGTAATGTAATTTTTGTGATATTTCCCTTTGTAGAATTATTTAATTGCTAAAAAGGCTAAAATCTGGTTTAATTCTAGTAAATTGCATATAGCTAAAAAATGTGATTCTTGCTTTGTTAGATTTGTTATGAGATATAGTTTCTGGGAAAAAAATGAATGTCATGCAGTTCCTATGTAAAATTATTGAGATGTGAATTAATTGTATTTTTTAGGCTGTTTATTGTTTAATTTATAGTAAATAAATTATGAGGAGTTATGGCTTGATAATTTTTGGTGACTGTTCTTGTACTAAGAAGCAACCATGAAAATTATGAAATATGTTGTTTAACACTTTTCACTGTACAAAGTGATTAAATGTGATATTCTGTCCTGTTACTTTGTATTTTTTTGTGTAGGCTGTGTTCTCTGTTGAAATATGATGAAAAATTTATCATGAGTCTCTATTGCCATGATGCAGCTACTATGTAATTTTTGTATGTTTTTCTGGACTGTTTATGAATAAGTCCCAGTTCAAGTGCTAGTTTTCACATGAAATGATAAAGCTTTGAATTAATTGTTTCAAAGAGTTTAATATTGCTTTTTAAGTACTTTCATTTATGTATTACTTGCTGGTCATGTTATGCAGTACCATGATTGAAATGTGATGTGTGATATATGAGTAGTGATGTTTCTCCTTTATGCATGTTGTGTGTGTGTGTGTATATACACACCCACCTCTTTCTTTATGCTCTTCTCTAAGTAGTTAGAGAAGAGATATGCACATACTCAGTAAATGAAATAGATTGCTAGTAGAGAGGAGATATGCACCTACTCTGTCAAATAAAATATTAATCACATTCATTCATGAGCATCATACTTAGTGCATTCATTATCCTTATACATGTGCATCGCATCATACAGGTTTGCAGGAGGGGTCACCCGACGTTGGAGTTCGAGGAGAATCCCTTGGAGGAGCAGCAGCAGGAAGCTCCCGAGGAAGGAAAGGAAGAACTGCCGGAGTGTCCCAACCACCGCGCGAGTGACTTCGAGCAAAGCAAGCCCCGGAGCATTGCTTACCTATGCTTTCTAACAGTCTAATTATGTTTTATGATTGATGCATTAAGTATAGGAGTTGTGTGCAACCGTTGATGCATTATATCCTTGTTTACCCTTGATTATCCTACCTTGATTACCCCTGCTAGTCTAGGGCGAGTTTATTTGCTTAGCTTGCTTAGACGGTAGAAGTCGGGTGATTCCCGTCATCCGCGAGCATAGGTGGTTACTTATGATTGAGAAAAAGCTTTATGTTGATATCATCATGAAATTGGTTATGTTGTGAGAATTGGAGACCCGGGCGGAGTCTTATGGGGTTGTTGGACCATAGTGATTCCGTCTGTGTCGATTAAGGACCGTGCCGTTGCGCGTCCCTCGAGTCATGTTGAACGCATGTCTCACACTTAGCTAGCCGGATAAGTCGTTCCGACCGCGAAGCCTAACACTATTCAGGCCGGCTCTCGATCCATTCGCACCGTATTAGAGATGGATGGGGGACTACGGGGGGCGCGAAGAGTAAGTCTCGAGGTCCGGCTAGGTCGGGCTAAAAGCGATCGGGCGGCCCCTAGGTACGGTGGTTCCTGTCGAAACCGCGATTCCCGGATACGTGCCACGGTGACCTGTAGCTCACCAACGGGTGAGTGTGGTTTGTGTGAGGAATACCCCCTGAACTCGGTAGTAATCGATTCGAATCGCCATCGTTCTGGGACGGTGAACACTTGACTTGAGCTACGCCATCGTAGTAATGATTATAGAATATTGATAATGATGATGATGAGTTAAGATAATATGATTATGGTTACTACTTGATTGCTTAATCATGATTAATAAACTATAATGATGCATAGTATAGGTGCTCACCTAGCATAAATAGAAATGATTAAGCCGAGCAAGTCACTATAAAATGGTTACCTTTGCTTTTCCACAAAATGAGTCGAGCTATCCCCCGATAAAGCTTGTCATACTCCTTGGAGTCTTTTTATTTTAAGTCGACGGGTAAGTCTAGGCGAGTACCTTCTTATACTCGGGGTTTTTCCCGCTTGTTGTTTGTGCAGGATGGCCATACCTTCCACGGGTATTGTGAGACACTGCTATTATTCGGTGGATAAAAGGACCAGAGGGCATGGTCATTCTTACTATCCTTCCCACTTGTTTTTGGTTGGATTGACGATGAGCTGGCAGCGTATTAAACTTCCAGTGTGTGTGGGTTGAGTTTAAAAACTACTTTGCTTTCCGCTAATTATTTGAGAACTCGGTTTGTAATAAATTTTATTTCGCACTCTGATATTATCGAACTATTTGTGAACTGATGTAATGTGTGGATGGTGACGCTAAACCCTGTACGATCTTGGTTGATGATGTTTGGTTTGAAATCCTTCGAGATTTCCGGACTACCGGATTTATAAGGGCTTAAGTGTGCTAATCGTTTGCTTAGCGAATGGTTTTTTTACACTTATGCTTTTATAAATTGGGCGGTTCTGTTACAATACCATCACTGGGAGTGTCAGCCGACTAGGGAGAGAGAGAGAGTTGACATCTTGGGAGCGGTGGCCGATATCTGTGGGACCCAACAAGGGAGAGGCAACCTACCCCGGTCATCGCCCTCTGAGGTAGAGGGAGATAGAGAGAAGCGTGGTGGCCTCTTAGGAGAACGAATGAGGGAAGCGACCGGCCTTGCAGAGAGTGAGTGAGAAAGGAGAGGGGCACAATGATTGGGAGCAACGATATCCCGTGAGGAGAGAATTGGGTTTTCTATATAGGGTTTTCCATCAAGTAAAGGATTTGAGGCATCCAACGGCTGATAAGAATCAAGGCGACATTGTGTTAGCCCATTATTCGTGTCTTGCTCGTGACATGACTATGGACCAGCATTAGCGTTATAGCCGTGCTAGGTTGGTCGGTATTGGCCCATCGTACCCGATCTATCTGGCCAACTATATTCATGAATGTTGTGCGCATCGGAGGGGCGGCAACTCAGACGATGTGCTAGCCACGCATTAGGCCTAGGGCAACGGTTCCTTGAATGATATGTAGGGGGATGAGGATGGAGATGACTAAGAGAAATTGGGGCATAACGATGGTTGTGGGCATAGGTAAGGCCTAGGACACTTGTTGAAAGCTTTGTACCAGTTACCAAGGTGGTTAGGGTTGTTGACCTACTCTTCTAGTTTCTCGAAGTTTCTAGGAGCTTTCGACTGGCGTACGGTGATGCATCTGATGGTGCTTAATAGTGAAGGGCACCAATACGACGATAGACCTTCATGATGGATTAGAGAAGCACAGTTGTTAGGGCTAAATGCATGTTGCAGATGTTAGTGCGCAGAGGCGAAATCATTATCATTGTATCACGAGTGGGTCATGGACATGGGCGGAGCTTGTAGGTATTTAGATAGGCTCAGGACTACTCGGGATTTTGGCTTAGTACTATGCAATCCAAGAGAATTTTGGCTAAACACTCATCGTCTACTCATCATGGCATCCGGCCCCTGAAAATCTTAAATATATTACTACAATTTGGTTAATTTATAGTCACTTATATATAATATCTGTTTTTTTCATTGTTACCGTATTGCATATAAAAGGTGCATAGCTCCGCCACTGTTTGTGGAGATGGCTTTGTCGTGTCAAAGTATCCAAAAAAAAAAAAAGATTATAGGGTATGTCATGTTATTCACCACTGAGCAAGTACTGTTAATCTTTACTCACATTTTTGTCATTGATTTGACGATTCACCCACACCGGTACCTCTCTTTTTTTTTTTTTTTTTTGAGACGTAGGAATCTAAGTGATGCGTCTGATCCGCATGTACAAAACATGCTTAGTTAGATATTTATCCGAGGGCCTATTTGGATGCACCAACTAGGCAACTAAACTTTAGCTGGCTAAATTTGGGTGCTAGCCATCCAAACAGCCCAACTAAGGCCCTGTTCGCTTCATCTAAAAAGCCGTTTCAGCTTATCAGCCAAGAGTATTTTCTTATTACAGAAAATCAACCGTTTCAACAGTGTTTTGGCTTATCAGCTGGCTTATAAGTTCTGTCAAACAACCTATAAAAGAGTAGCTAAATTTTAGCTAGGTTTAGCTACTTTTGTCTAATTAAAACCAGCTAAATAACTTAGTCTATTAGCTGGAGCATCAAATACCCTCAGCTAAAATTTAGTTAAAAATTTTTAGCTAGCTAAAAAGTTTTACTTTAAAATTTTAGCTAGTTATAAGCTTTAGTTGATGCATCCACGGGCCCTTGGTCTCGAGCCATCAATAGAAAATTAAACGATTGACAATGTTTGCAACCTTGTACAGCTCTGAACCAATGCAAACCGCCCTGCAATGCGCAGCCCGAACAACGTCGGGGCTGACCGTGAGTCCGTAACGGCTCATGCCATTCCCAGACGTGGCGCGTGGCGTAGGGGTTGGTGACAGGAAGGGGCGCAGGGCGTGGACAAGTGAACGGCATCGGGTGCAAATGGCGCATGTGCACCTACTCCTAGCTGCGCATGCCCACACGCTCCGCTGCATATGCGTGCCTCGTCACTGGAGCCAAGTCTTTGCTTGTGCACGATTACTGGATTAGAAGGCCCAAGGTCCATGCTTACGTGCCGTGACGGGGCCAAGCATGAGGCCATTCACAGAAGTGGCTGGCTGCATGCGAAGACGATGGGACTATGCATGGGAGATCCATCATTAATTCCGATACGTGTCAGTCAGGTCTCTGGTAGCGAGTGGCGTTGTGATCTCTCCGCGTCCACCATGCAAGCCATCGAGGTCAGGTCTGCCGGGCTTTGAAAAAGGTTGGCGTCAAACCGTGTGGCCGGACCGGCCGGAGCCGCAGCCGGGTGCCGTCGTCCCGTCTCGAGCGACGCGGCAGTGGCGTGCCGGGACCGGGAGGCACGCGGTGCCATGGATACTATAGATCGGTGCGCGGCCAGCGCACGAGCTTTCTGTTTGCATCTTCGTCGGCGAGTCGGGGGAGACTGGACAACGCCGCGCGCGGGCGTCAACCTCACGTGGACGCGCGCGCAGGCGCGGCGCAGCTGGAGCGCACATGATGGATGAGACCGCGACGACCTTGCGGAAACGTACAAACCTATTAATTGGCCATGCCGACGAGGTGAACGAACTCTGGCCGCCGTGGTTATCTGATGCCTGGACCGTCAAGGGCCGGGCGAGCGAGACGTGGATCGATCAGATACCAAGCAAGCAAACTAGCCAAGGTGGTGTGGTACTGGTCTCGTCCCTCCGGCAGACTACCTCGCTCGCTCACTCTATCCGCTCGCGCTCCTCGTCCTCAGTCAGGGAACACCAATAATCGTTGCGCACCGGTGGCATTATTATTGGTGGTAATCCCATCCCGGACCCGGTACCATAAAACCTAAAGGCTACACGTTGCAGGTTGACTAGGCAATAACAGCCTAGCAACGGGCTGGCAGTGGCAGATGCACTGAACAACACACCACGCCCACATGCAGCCCGTTGCCATCTCATCAGAATGCCGTAAAGGAAACAGGGCTCCTGACCACCGTGCCCTCTCGCAGCCTGTCTCTCGTCCCCGCGGCAAGGCAACCCGGCGCGGGTATATATAAGCGCAAGCGCGCACGGCACTGAATATCACGGCCACCACCGCGCGCACCTGCATCAATCCATCATTCCATCTTCATCCGTAGTAGCCGACCCTCGTCACCGTCGCCATGGACCTGCACCACGTCGTCGAGGACGACGTGAGGGCGCGGGACCACCACCACCACCAGCAGCAGCTCGTGCTGCGCGAGCGCGGCCGGTGCATCAAGGCTGCAGCGGAGCTGGTGGGGCTGGCGCAGCGCTCGTCGCGCGGCCGGCAGTGGGGCCGTGCGCTGGGCCGCCGCCGCGCCCCTCGTCGTGCCCGAGGAGGAGGAGGAGGAGGAGGAGGAACACACCTCGACGATGGGCAAGCGGCGGGCTCCGAAGGAGGCGACGCCGCCGCTGGAGGCGGCGGGGCGAGGGGATCATGAAGATGAAGAAGAAGATGATGACGAGGTGGTGGTGGAGGAGAAGGTGGCGCTGCTGCGGCGGCTGGTGCCGGGCGGCGAGGACATGGCCGTGGAGGGGCTGCTGGAGGAGACGGCCGACTACATCGCTGCGCTCAAGGCGCAGGTCGGCGTCATGCGCGCGCTCACCTGCCTGCTGTCCGCCGGTTCGTCCGACCTCGACGCCGCGCTGCGCCCAGAGTCGTCGGCGGCGGCTGGCGTCGTCGTCCTCACGCCGGAGAAGCCCACGTGAGAAGATTCACATGGGCATATAGCTCGTGTAAATATTATGAAATTTTAGGACTAATAAAAGTTTTCCATCATCGTTGTTTTCGTGGTCCTTTTCCCATGTGGAGCGGTGGATCGGGGAGTTGATCGATCCTACCTACGCTACGATGCCATGCATCATGAGTCTCTAGTCTGCGAGACTTTGTAGTGCTGTAGCAACTTTGCAAGGCGTACAATCAATATGAGATCCCTCTGATTTCGTTTTTCGCGATGGTGACCAGCTAGACATATTTTTCATTAAGCAGAAATATAGTGAAACATATAAAATCGTAGGACGATAATCCCAGGACTATAGCTGAGAGCACAAGTCAGCACAAAGTTGTAATAACTACAACAAAACTGATCCACATGGAAAAGCACCTCGAAAACAACTAGGATTATTATGTACACCATATACTCTCTCCGTCTCAAATTATAAGACATTTTAAAAATTTTAAAGAGTCAAAATTTTAAATTTAATGAAGTTTATATAATAAAATAATAACACTTATGATACCAACTAAATATCATTAGATTTTTATTAGTTATATTTTCATCATATGCCTATTAAATGTCATAAATATTTATGGTTTGTTCTATAATTTTGATCAAACTTTAGCCCTGTAGAACTCTAAAAAAAATTTGGCCCTACAAGATTCTTGAAATGATTTATAATTTAAAATAGAGGGAGTATATACGTACACGTACCCAACACCATTAATCAATGTATTTACCACTAGCTAGCCTTGTATGGCCTCGAAGATGAGACAGGAGATGAATGAAGGTGGAAAATTAAATGGAATTGAAATTGAAAGGTACCATATTTGCCTGTCGACTACAATGCATTCAGAGTTCATGTTTTCTGTCTTAAGATTTATTATATTAGGACTTCATGCTTTAGTAGGGTTTCATATTTATAAATGATCAAATTCATTATATTTATTCTCTCCGTCCTTAAATATTTATCGTTTTTACATCCTAAAAAATAATTTTGACCAAAAAAGACACACACTTGGGGACACCCCCAAGTAATAATTGGATCAAGGTGACTTGCTAGGATGGAGATCACACAAGTCAAACAAGTCTGCTTGGCGTTCTTCAACGATGATTCTTGCAGACGCGTCGAACAGAAAGAATAAAATAAAGGAGTGGTTGTTTGCGTGCTTGTTGTTTGTTTGTTTAGAAGGAAAATACACTACCAGTACATCAACTTGATTCAAGATATCATCTAGATCCCTAAACTTTTAAAATGATATTTAGAGGTCTCTAAATTTGGCAAATGGTGTCATCCAGGTCATTAAACTTTCAACACGATCATTACAGTCCCTAAACTTAGTAAAGAGTGTCATCTAAGTCCCTAAACTTAGCAGAGAGTGTCATCCAGGTCCCAAGTACTGTAGCTAATTCGGTACATAATTTTTTAAAATAAAATATAATTTTGGGTACTATAGCTACAATTTTTCAAATATTCCAAAAATTATATCTTTTTCATACGATCTCGTATGAAGATAATTTTATATAAAAATTGAATCTCTTGACAAGATCTACAACTTTCTAGTTTTAAGTTTTTTAATTTAAGGCTATTAAGATACTTAAAAAATTAAATCACTAATTTCAGTTCATGCATAGTGATTTTAGATTTTAAATTTTTTTGAGCATTTTAACGAATTAGCTACAGTACCCCAAATTTATATTTTTCTAAAAAAATCTATGCCGAATTAGCTATATTACTTGGGACCTGAATGACACACTCTGCCAAGTTTAGGGACCTAGATGACACCCTTTACCAAGTTTAGGGACCTACGGTGATCGTGTTGAAAGTTTAGAGATCTAGATGACATCTTTTGTCAAGTTTAAGGACCCCTAGATATCACTTTGAAAGTTTAGAAATCTAGATGACACCTTGTCAAGTTGATATACCGGTGATGTATTTTTCTCTTTATTTAGAGCTGATTGTTGTTTGTTTATTCAGACGTAGTAGGTCTCACCGTCCCACTTATCTCTTAGCAGTGGACGTTCGAACGAATCAAACTTTGTTCTGGTTCGACCGTGACGCTGGAGCTGCCCAAAGACTAATCATCAATTTTCCGCCCAAAGTTTCTAGATTTCTTGCTACTCCGCTTTCTGGTTTGTACGCCCTCTTCCTTCCACCTGATGTACTCCCAAGAGCGCAGCTGCGCAGGCGCCGGCATGCAGCTAGCCATGGCCATCAAAGATGAGCATCCGCAGCCGCTGCACATCCTCTTCTTCCCGTACCTCGCGCCGGGGCACCTCATCCCGATCGCCGACATGGCCGCGGTCTTCGCGGCCCGAGGCGTCAAGTGCACCATCCTCACCACCCCTGTGAACGCCGAAATCATCCGCTCGGCGGTGGACCGCGCCAACGACGCCTCCCGCGGCACCGAGGGCGCCCTGGCCATCGACATCGCCGTCGTGCCCTTCCCCGACGTCGGGCTGCCCCCGGCGTCGAGTGCTTCCAGGCCCTTAATTCCATGGCCGACCGCAAAAGTTCTACCACGCGTCCCAGCTACTCCGCGAGCCGTTCGACCGGTTCTTGGTGGAGACTCGCCCCGACGCTGTCGTGACCGACAGCTTCTTCTACTGGTCCGCCGACACCGCCGCGGAGCACGGCGTCCCGCGGATAGCGTTCACCGGCAGCAGCTTGTTCTCGCGGGCCTGCTACGATACTACCCTGCGCAACAACCCCGTGGAGGCCGCCCCCGCCGATGACCCTAACGCGCTCGTGCGGCTTCCGGGGCTGCCGCACCGCGTCGAGCTGAGGCGCAGCCAGATATTGGAGCCCAAGAAGTGGCCGGAGCACTGGGCCGTCTTCCAGCGCATGGACGCCGCGGACCAGAGGAGCTACGGCGAGCTGTTCAACAGCTTCCACGAGCTGGAGCCGGACTACTTGGAGCACTACACCACGACGCTCGGGCGCCGCACATGGCTCGTCGGGCCGGTCGCGCTCGCCAGCAAGGACGCGGCGACGAGGGGCGCCAGCAACGGGCCCTCGCCGGACGCGGACGGCTGCCAGCAGTGGCTCGACACCAAACCGGAGGGCTCGGTGGTGTACGTGTCCTTCGGCACGATGGTCAATTTCTCGCCGCCCGAGCTGCGCGAGCTCGCACGCGGCCTCGACCTGTCCGGCAAGAACTTTGTCTGGGTCATCGGCATCGACGCGGACACCGAGGAGTCGGAATGGATGCCCGACGGGTTCGCGGAGCTGATGGCGCGCGGCGACCACGGCTTCATCATCCGGGGCTGGGCGCCGCAGATGCTGATCCTGACCCACCCGGCAGTGGGCGGGTTCGTGACGCACTGCGGGTGGAACTCGACGCTGGAGGCCGTGAGCGCCGGCGTGCCTATGGTGACTTGGCCGCGCTCCGCCGACCAGTTCTACAACGAGAAGCTAGTAGTGGAGCTGCTCAAGATCGGTGTCGGCGTGGGGTCCACGGACTACACGTCGAAGCTGGAGACCCGGCGGCGCGTGATCGGCGGCGAGGTGATCGCGGAGGCCATCTGGAAAGTGATGGGCGATGGAGAGGACGCGCAGGCAATACGGGAGAAAGCCAAGGAGCTCGGGGAGAAGGCCAGGCGCGCGGTAGCCAAGGCCCAAGGGTGGGTCATCTTACGATGATGTCGGACGGTTAGGTGACGAGCTGATGGCTCGCAGGAGCTCCGTCAATGTCTGATTGGGTGGGTCATCGGTGTTTGGAGTTGTCTTTCCTCTGGAAGGTGCCCTGGCTTGTGCGCCTGCAACTCTAGCCATGATTAGTTAAAAAAGACTTTAGACCATAATTATATGTCATATTCTTAATATAAGCTCTCTCCTTTCAAGAAAAGGCTAAAGTAGAACAAAAATATTGATTCTTAGCATGGAAGCTGCTAAATAAAAAGATACTCATGGCAAATAATTTACTCAAGAAAGGTTGGAGTGAAGACACAGATTATGTTTAAACAACCCTGAAAACCCGGTGCATTTGTGTAAGGACTGCTCCTTTACGAAAGAAGTCTGGACCCTATACAATAAGCATGTTACTGAGCCTCCGTGAATTAGCGGACTGGACTTTGTTTAATGAGATGGGTATCTTTTTATTTAACGAGACGGGTATTTTAATCCGTCTTGATAAATAAGATGACCGTCTCGGTAAATTGGTTAATCAAGACAATTAATTATGTTAGTCTTGGTTAGTAAAAATACCCACTAGTTAATCCTAAGTATTAATTGAGATGGTTGCAACCTGCCCGCTCCTAAGACTATTTTCAGAAATGCGGTGCAAAATATTGTGTATAGCAGTACACAATCTATCCTTCTAACATTTACGCACCTGAAAAATCTATCCCCATCGCGCGTAACTTGTGAGCTCTTCTCTCGCGGATACTGGTTCTTGCGCCAGCGTGTCGTCTCTTTCGCCGCGAATTCTTCCTTCCCGCCGTCCATCGGTCGTCATACTCCATCGGTCCTCCATCGGTCCCGTCCTAGAAGACCATGCATGCTGCTCTCACCTCGCTCTTTCTTCAAGGCCAGTGCCAGCGTCGAGTTCCTGCCGCCGGAGGCCGGGCAGCGTGGAGGCCGGCGGGCGCGCGCTGCGTGGTGGTGACTCCTCCTGCCGCCCCTGGTCCTGCCGAGCACAGCTGCATGATCCGCTGATTCTGCAAGGCCGTCGCCTTTGCCTCGTCCCTGTGCTGACTGCTCTTCCCCTTTGAATTGGCCGGCGGCGCGCATGCATGCAGGTAATCAGTGCCGGCCCTACGGGGAGGTAGGTTGTGCGACGCCCTAAGGTCCAGGAGGGATGGGGCCCAAGCCTAGATATATAAGATCCTATACTATAGAGTTTTATTCTTTGTTAAGGTAATCATATTAGTTCTAGAGTACAAATATACTGCTATTTTAGTGTACATTATTTTTTTAATAATTATTAAATATAAATATATGATAAATTAGTGTCTATATATATATATATCATAAGATTTTATACATGGTTTAGAGTGGCCATAACGACGAATTCGCCAAAGGCCCTCAAATTTCTAGGACCGGCACTGCAGGTAATCGGCAGCAAGCAAAACTTGCAAGGCCTGCAATACAACGCACACAGCACATGAGCGAGGCTGCACCTGCAGCGCAGCACTGCAGCAGCGGCCAGCGGCACGGGCGCATCGGCATGCAGCCAGCAGCTCCGGTGCTGCACTTCCACCGACCACCGTCGACGACAAAGACGCCACGGCGGCGTACAGATGTGCGACGACGAAGATTTACGTCCGGAAAAAAGAATCAATAAAAATTCTTCAAAAAGAATCAATAAAAAACAAGTGGGACCAAAAAAAAAATTGAGAAGTGAAATATTAGGAAATATTATAGATGGACTTCTTTTTTCTCTCAATACCTTTTTAAAAGTCGAAAAATATATGTTTTTGGAAGAAATATTTAGCCAACTCTTGGAGACTCACGGTGACGATAGATACATGGAGATACAAAAGCGGAAAATCTGTATGTTGCCCGGGCAATATTTGGGCTCTTGTCACCCGGATTTGGCGGCCGTCGGATCCGCGCAACGACACGGTGGTGGCCGCCCGATCCCGTGGCACCCGAGCCCTAGAGCCACCCACGCGGCTCCTCCATCCCTCCCCCTCGGGCGGTGGTGGTGGCGGCCGAAGCTTGCGAGACGACGACGGCGGAGGTAGGCGTCCTTCGCTTCTTCTTCTTCTTCTTCCTCCTCCTCCTCCCCAACTCCGATGGGGTATAGATTGTCCGGCCGGCCGGGGAGGAAGGAAAGACGGCGGTGGGGATGCAAGGCGGCGGCTTAGGGTAGCTGGCGGCGGGGCGGCAGCCAGGAGGCAGTCTAGGGCAAGGGAGGCTCGCCCGGAGATGAAGATGGCAAGTGTGTGGGGGGGGGGGAGGGGGAGCGCCGTGGGCACTAGGGGTTCGCCCGCGAACTCCGGCGAACCCATGGGGCGGGGCGGTGGCGGGGCGGCGGGGCGAGGACAACCATGAACGCCCGGCGGGTGGCTAGAGGAGGAAGATGAATAGTGCCCAAAAAATCGGGTGACGAGCAGGGGGCCAAAACACCTGAGGGACACATAGACAGAGAATCCAATTATTATATCTGCAAACCTGTGACCAACATATTATCTTATATACTTCAAAAGTTTGTGGAACAATAATATTTTTGGTAGAATGCTATCTTTGTTGATTCTAATCGCCTACAGAGAGAAAAAGAAAGCACAAAAGGCTACGACTAAACTTCTATACAGTACTAGTGTAGTAACTATCAGGACAGTTGCCAGATGGCGGTCACAGGACAGGGCAGACACTGTCAGGGCCCAAATCCACCCCTCTCGCCGTGGGGCACGATGCCAGCGGGCAGTGCTCCCCGTCCGCCCCCCACCAGCTAATGTTTCGGTTCTCCATCGACAGCGTGAAGTAGAGCAGCACCCCCATGAAGGCCACGCCGGCGTCCAGCGCCGCCGAGAGGATGTAGTTGTACCGCTGCCACCACCGCTTCCTGTACCGGAAGACGAAGAAGTTGAAGGCGATGCCGATGAGCAGCCACGAGTTGTAGTTCACGGCCGTCGCCGGAGGCATGCTGGCCGTCGCGCCGATGAGCACCGGCAGGTTGATCGCCCGTATCCACCGCTGCGCCGGGAACGCCCTGTGGAGCGCGTACACGACGGCGGGGCCGACGGCGCCGGCGAGGAAGAACCAGTTGAGCGCGCCGTAGTTGCCCAGCGCCCCGAAGATGCGGCGCGGGCCGACGAGGCCCCAGATGACGGACGCGTCGAAGAAGACGCGGTCGTTGGGGGCACGTCCAGGGGCTGTTGGCCGGGAGCAGCGTGTCCTGGCAGATGTTGGGCACGGAGCCCAGCAGCCAGTACGCCACCCGAGGTTCACCGTGGCGGCGACCACCGTCCCGACGAGCTGCACCAGGAACATGGACCTGGGGGGTATCTTCATGTAGTGCCCGAGCTTGAAGTCCGCGAGGAACGACACGGCCTGCGACATGCTCACGTACCCGTACACCTTGAAGCAGACGTTGGCGATGGGCTTGCCGGGGAGGATGAGGCCGATGACGTACTCGGAGATGACGTTGAGCCCCGGCGTCTGGTTCGTCGTCGCCGTGATGACGCTGATGGGCAGCGTGAACACGAAGGCCATGGCGCAGGCGAAGAGGAGCCCCCCACCAGGGCAGCTGCACCTCCTTGCCGAGGACGGTGCAGAGCACGAGGGAGACGCCGACGGACAGCACGAGCAGCGCGTGGAACCACCACCCCGGCGCGTCCTCGTACCTCTTCATCAGCCTGGTGTGGACGTCGTCGCGCCTCTTGTCGCCGCCGGCCTCGCGCGACGCGCGGAAGCGGCGGTAGATCTCCTCCCCGTGGAACAGCGCGACGTGGGTGACGGTGGCCGCGATCGCCGCGAAGCTGAGGCCGTAGGACAGCGCGAAGAGCGTGCTCATGTTGATCCTCCCGCTCCGCTGGTACGCGTCCATGTCGATCTCGAAGCGCTCGTTCACGATGGAGGTCACGTCGTAGCTCCTGCCGTTGAACATGAAGAGGTGCGACGAGAAGATGGGGAACCGCCGGGCGCTGTACAGGTCCAGCCCCCAGTACGCCGCCGGCACCATCACGTACATGAAGAGCAGGAAGCCGGCCAGGACGTTGGCGGTGGCGAAGAACGGCGACACCAGGGGGCTGAAGAGGAACGACGACACGGCCGTCCAGTCCAGGGTGAAGGCGCCGAGGCCGAGGCCCCTCATGCCGGAGCCCAGCTGCTGTGCGGTGACGGACTTGGAGAAGAGCCAGCAGACCCAGGACACGGACGTCAGCGTCGGGAACAGGTAGCCCGGCACGGCGCACCACAGGAAGCTGCAGGCGAGCGCCACCAGGAAGAACTTGGCCCGCGACATCCTACGTGTACGTGAGCCGCCGCCGCCGCCGCCACCGCCCTCGGCCTCGGCGGCGGTCTCGTCGTCCTCGTCTTTCTCGTGCAGTGCTCGGAACAGGGACACCTGCACGAGCGTGCCGGGCCACCACATGTGCGCGGGCTCCACCACGTACCTGCGCAGGAGCCCCGCCCAGCCGTAGCCGAGCACCTGCGTGGTGGTGATGAGCAGCCACGCCGCCAGGAAGGAGATGGACCGGCGGTAGAAGGCGCGGATGATGTCGACGATCATGACGGCGTAGGCGGAGCCGCTGCCGAAGGCGCAGCCGGCGTTGGCGAAGATGGAGATGAGCACGTGCTCCTTCATGTTGAAGGGGCCCGGGTTGAGCTCCACTCGCCGCCGCCGACGCCGAGGAGCGGGGGGCCTTGAACTTGCGGGTCGGCAGCACCCGCGCCAGGAAGTGGCCCAGCGGGAGAGAGGCCACCTGCACGGTGATCTGCGTCACGATGATGGGCTCGGTGCGGTACGAGAAGAACTGGTTGAGGAAGCTCATGAGCACGCAGGATACGAGCCCCAGCGACCACATCCGGAACGTCCACACCGGCAGCGTCGGGTCGTCGCCGGTCGGCACGGTCATCTGGACCTCCTCTATCGGCGACGCCGACGCATCCTCGCCCTCCTCCCCTTCTCCGCCGGGGCCACGCTCCATGTCGACTATCTGGACCATCGTGGATTCGTGGACGTCTGCTTGTTTGGTTGCGGCGGTCTGCAGAGACGTGGACATATGTAGAGTACGCGGGGTGCAGGGTTGGTTAGTTTGGGAGTACGGGACGGACTCCCGGGAGGCTCGCCGAGTCCGAGCAGGCAAGAGCAAATCTGACACAGCGATAGACTGAGAGCGTGCAGTGTCCGAGACGATTTGATCGGGGACCAGGATTAGCTGCAGATTTCATCAGAATCTAATATTTGAGGTTTACAAAATTTTGAAACTAAACACATTCAGAGTTAAGTTCATCCATAGATAGATGTATATATTTTTCATGAAAACTGAGATGCAAACACTTTAAAAAATCAAATGAACTCCTAATTTGCGTTTACACCAATGTGTTTTCTAGATCGGATTTGACAAACCTCAAACCTTTCAAGTCAACGGACTTTGGACCGGGGTCATAATACATCATAAAACATTATACAAGAGGAAAATAAAAAGGAATCAAAATAAATACAGAGTTAATGAAATTAAAAGATATGACATATCATGGAAAATCTATATTTAAGAATTTATATAATAGGACGAGGTTTTCTACTCCCGGGAGTAATTACTCCCATCTTTAAAAACCATATTGTGTATGTGTTCATACTTGTTTATCACTTGTGAGTATGTTTATATACTCATACTAAGATACTTCAAATCTTTCTATGCGAAAAATTTTCAAAGGAACCTATATTTTTTTTAATATATTACGAAAATGTCATTGACTGTAGTATATAAAATAAGTATAACCACATACTCTATGTATGCATGCATACTTGACATATATATTACCATAAACAGTCTAGTATGATCATATACTTTGTGTACATACACTTCGTGTGATCATATACATCTTAAATCTAGAGATATTAATATGGGAGTAGCTACTCCCTAGAAGTAGGAAAGAATTTATATAATAATAAAAGAACAAAATGTCACCAACTCTATCTTCGGTCTTGCAGACCTCGCTGGCCGGTAACATGCTCTCTTTCATCTCTACTCAATGCGAAAAGATTTAAGACACTACTCTACCGCTTGAACATTCAAGCACGATATGTGAATTTGAATAATAATGATGCATGTAGTTTCATGTCATATATACAAAGACAGCCTCTATCGAAAAAAAAACAGGATCAGCCAATACTATGTATACAACAATATTATATACCACACAGTGTGTGCATTTTGGTAAAACTAGACAAAATTTACCCTAATATTAGCTCACAAATAGTTTGATTCTGGTTCAATTGCTTTTTATCGAACGCTTTCTGTTCTTTTTTTTTTCTCCATTTTTCTATCATTTTTCTTATTTTCCCCATCAATATGAAAAGTAATTAAATATTGTGATACTTGAAGACTTCACCTCTTTCTTACTAAATAGATATTTTCACTATTAAATTATTGATATGATTTTAAATTAAAACAAATCACATCTTATTACAATATGATATATATATATATATATATATATATATATATATATATATAGGAAATTCCATCCTACTCCTAGGGAGTAGTTACTCCTATGTTAATATCTCTAGATTTAAGGTGTATATGACCGAAAGAAGTATATGTACATGAAGTATATGATCATACTAGACCATCTATGGTAGTATATATGTCAAGTATGCACGCATACATAGAGTATGTGGTTATACTTATTTTATATACTACAGTTAGTGGCATTTTCGTAATATATTAAAAAGTATGGGTTTCTTTGAAATTTTTTCGCGTAGAAAGATTTGATGTATCTTAGTATGAGTATATAAACATACTCAAAGTGATATACAAGTATAAACATATACGTAATATGTTGTTTTGAAGATAGGAGTAACTACTCCCGGGAGTAGGAAAACCTCTTCCTATATATATAGTGGTTCAACTAATCAGACTATAAACTAAATTCTTGAGTTGTTTGTTGTCCAATTTAGTTTAGAAAAAAGTGACTTTAAACTTAATGTGTATGTACCACTGGAATACACGATGGTAGCCACTTTAAACTTAATGTGTATGTACCACTGGAATACACGATGGATGGTTAGTATGTATGGAGTCGAGAGAAGTCTCCTTGACATATTGGCAACTAACTCACCGACTATATTTAGAAAATAGATTTTAAAAAATTCATGGGTCCACGAAGCAAGTCACACCAGAAGGAACTTGAGATATTATGAAATTAATTTTCTGATATATTTTATAAATAAATATGTTTGTGCTTTGTAATAGGAGAAAAAAATTTATGAAGATTATATTTTAAATTTGATATGCATACTTAATAAGACATTGCCTCATTATTACTAACATGCTTATTGTATAGTATATGGACGTTAATCATCATAAAATAAAATATAGGTTTAAAATATATCAAAAGGATAAAAAACATAATAAATAGATAAGTATTATCCTGGTCTCTAATCATCACACTATAAAAGAGCGAGTTTTTTCGAGGGGGCTCTCCCTCCATGATAACCGTTAGATCTTAGCGTCGTCTCATATGAGCCCTCCGTCGTTCGAGATCTTACTCTCCCTCTTTAATTGCCGTTCGATCTTTATATCATGTTATATGAGCCGTTCGTTTCCAAGATCTTACATGTCTATACACCTCCTTCACTTGTAATCTCTATCTGTGTCCAAGATAGACAAATACTACCGCAAACTCACGTAACCATAACCAGGCCGGCGGCCGGCCGGACTCCTGTTCCTGTGAAAAAAACAAATCTACGTGCATCTGCCGCCGGTGAGCCATGTTTTTCTCTGGATCCGTCGTCGTTGCCTGCGGCCGTTTGTTACTTACTTTGGCGTGCATGCGATGTAGCCGTGGGGGCAGGGCGACGGCACGACGCCGCGGCGGTCGGCAGCGTCGGCGAGCACGGCCACCAGGTTGGCATATGCAACTCCACGACGGCAAACGTACGCAAATCAGTAGCCCAACACACGTACACCTGCGCTCTTAATCCTAGAGACTCTAATTAGCCGGCCGGCTGCCCTACTCACGTTTCTTCTTTTCCTTTCAACTTCTCCAAATTTTTATTACTCCCCTAACGACTAAGCATAATAGGAGCCAAGATTGGTGATCCGCGATCTGAGATCTGCATGGACAACACAAGTGCACAAGCCACAACGTATTTTTTGCAAGTGCAACGCTAAATTAATTTATGTTAATTATATGATTTTTTGTAGCATTAGATTATTCTAGTAGTAGTGTTTTAATACTTAATCCATTCCAAATTATAACACGTTTGGCTTTTTATCCAAACTTTAATTATTCGTCTTATTCAAAAGATCTTATAAAATATTATTAATTTTTTTTATCGTGGCTTGCTTTTATCGATAAAAAGTTTTTCAAGAATAACTTAAATTTAACTATATTTACATATTTTTTAAAAAAGACAAGCGATTAAACTTGTGGTTAAAAAGTCAAATGTTTTAGTGCCAAGTCGTAAAAAAATAAAAAAATACATACATAGCGCCACAATGAAGGCCGACATCTCAGACAACTATACAATCTATGAAGGCAGAGTATGACTGGAGTGACAATACACCTGCACTATTGCTGTATGTGTCCGTCCAACAGAGAGCTGGTGTAGGTGTTTTTCTTAATTCCTGGTGCAGGTACATTGTGCTTGTTATGTACATCTCTGAATTCTGTGTTTTAGTTCTTGAAGTTCTTTTTATAATCTGAGATTATTCATTGTATTAATGAGGCAAACATAATATTTTGTTATTCAAAAGAAAATTTTGTTAGCCTTGCAGAGAGCTTAGTTTAGTGCACAACCTTCCTAACATCTTGTCTGTTACACTTATTAGAAAAATATATTATAGCTGCAATACATAGTCATACTTCAAAACTTTATTGATGTCTCTTTCATAGAAGCACTTACGGTTATCAATAATTGCAATTTTATTCTTGTAATTGAATTTCACTATCTTCTAAGAGGAATTTATAAATTATACAAATGTCTTCTATGAGAAAATCAACCAGTGGTTGCATCCATTTTTATCCAGTAAGGTGGATAATGTACAAGGTGATAAGTAATTTATTAATTCACAATACAATAGGATGTTTTACGTCTCATGTAAAGAACATATTAGCATATATTGATTAACCTTTTTGCTCTGCTACCCTTAATTTCTTTCAGCATGGATTTAGAATAGATATGAAATAAATTAGCAAGGAGAGTAAGACGTCTCAATAACTAATAATATCAAGAGACCGCCATTGATCTGCACCTTATTAGGTAGAACTCAGAAAAACACATGTGAGTAAAGTTTAAATTTCATATTGTTTGTGAAGATAAGTTTTGTATTGACTGAAAATTTCTATTATTATTTGTTACGTATTTAACATTGAAAAGGCAATGGAAGATTAAATCTCATAAGAAGACATTATTTTTCCTAATCTTTGTTTATATAAATATATTAATTATCTAACCTCTATTTAGAAGGTAATTTTATTTGTAATCACTCAAAATTGATTGTGAATCTTATACAACAAGAATACATGTTTCACAAGGAGAATAGGTTTTTATAGCCTTTCTCAAAATTAGTTAAACTTAAATTGTTTTTAATGATTTCATTCAAATTCTTTAAAATTATTTATGGTGTCACCTATCATAACCATAAACACGTGCGTGCCGCACGTGCATTACTACTAGTTTTTATAAACATCTGATTCTTTTCTCTCCGTTGCAACGCACGGGCATATTTGCTAGTGAAAAGTAAAGAGACAAGAAACAACATGGAATTAATTAATTAATTAATTGCTATAGAAATATATTCTTAAGTTTGCTATAGATAGAATTTGGACCTCCATTATTGCACGAGTGGAAACCAAAACTCGAAACAAATCCGATAGGTTTAGGGTCCTTCAACCCAAAAACCTGAAAAATCAAACCTAACCCTGCTAGATTGAATCATGCATTCAAATAAGGATGAAGTCGTGAAGTCCAAAGACTCATGTTAAGACGATATTTATTAAATTAAAGGAATATTATAGAGTGAGAGACATCTAAAAAACTCATTATTTTATAGTGTGGTAATGATGATGATGACGCTTATGGATGATGGAAAACTCACGTATTACATTTAGATCGAGTGTTACAGAGGATAGAGATTTATATTGAACGAGTATCATGCAGGGAGGACCAAAAAAAACTTACTTTTATAGTGTGATAATTTATGATTTATATTCTAGAGATCCAAACAACGAACTACTTGAGCAAAAGCCATAAACTGTAGTTTTTTTTAACTTAAAACTGCTGAGTCCTACTGCACAAAAAGAGAAAAGTGACAGAAACACGTAAATCGACAACTCATGCCTCCCAATTGTTGGTATTTCTTATGCACAATTAAAATATAAAGGATTTCATAGCGCGTTTACAGAAAACCATTGTAGCATTTTAAGGGGGGTATTCCGGTATCGTTATTTATATTTTACCACTGGAAAACATTGGTTAAAGACATTGATAGTTCACCATCATGTATCTACTAACTTAATACACCAACTAGACTAAAGTAGGGGGTAAATGATAGATGATAGAAATTATGCATATATGACACACACAGGAGAATTCTATGATAAAAGAGTAGATAGCTAAAGTGAGAGGACAACGGGAGAGCTAAAGGTTCCTAAATACTTCTCTATTACTTTGGTTCTATATAACTAATTCATGGTAGATAAAGCAATCACACAATAACACTTTGGAGCAGCAGTACCTTTCTAACTCTCGAATAAGACTGGGAAGAAGGTAGTCGGGGAAGGCTGCCAAAAGTTCTACGAAACACCAACTCCGACGTGGTGGAATACGAAGGCCTAACAGAGTTGTCACCTCTGAGGCTACCATAACTAACCGTAAGAATTGGGCGTAACCTCAGGTAACCTATAGCCTAGACTCCATGTCTACACTACCGATTACTACTCTAGTCACGATCTATAACTAGAGCACCCGATACAGGCGGAGATCCCATGCCAAAGTATAACAACTATACTAACCAATTAAATGCTAGGCATAAAAGTAAATAAAGAAGATAAAATATATTAAAGCATAAGTCTTACAAGAATAGATACAAAGATATACCAGAACTCTGACGACTCCTCTGAAGACTCCTCCGGAACCTGGGCATAGCTCCACTCTCCCTAGCTCTCAACTAGAACTAATCTACTACATAGGAAAGTCTAGCCCTAATTCTCCAGAGACGAGAGGTCATCCATTTGAGGGATGCCTCTACATCTCCATAATAATGTGGTGCCCTCAGAGAGGGGGGTCTGCCTCTTTATTTATAGCCCAGTAGGACGAACGTGCGCCGTTGGATCAAACCGACTTGGGCAACGGTGGAGATGCAAACCCTAAGGCGGTAGAAGGCCGTCCGTCGAAGCGGGCCCCCGAATGGGCTCCGGAGGGCGCCGGGCTGGCCCCCGAGGTGGCGCCGGACGGCCCCACCCTCGTGACAGGTGGGCCCCGCCTTCGGTGGGTCGCCTTCTCGTGCCTTCTAGAGTCTTCTAGTGTTGGTTTCGGTGTGGAATTGATATCTTTTGATTCCGGACTCCAGATAGGGCAAACCATATGTCCGTTTCGATCGTCTCGACGAGCCCGTCGCAATGGTGCAGTCCAATTGCTTATTTGAGATACTTTTATTTGATGGAAAATTACATACTCCTACAACACAAGTGAGAACACCAAAACTCGTGGAACTCGTTAGAATCAAAACCTACAACTATGCTTTATGATTTATTTTATATTAATTCATGCAATAATTGATGGTATAAAATAAGCATTAAGGACCATCAACAAGTTTTCCCAAGCTTACGCTTTGCCGGTCCCCGAGCAAAGCCTAATTAATAATAAACTTGGATCAGGAGTTGCTACAATGCTTTCACTCCTTAAAAGTACACATGTCTTCAAACAGAAATTCTTCTCTGGATTAGACAAAACTGCTCTAACTTTTAAACTTACTCATTTTACCTATAGCTATGGAGCTTTTCAACTTTCACATAGGTCTTGAGCAATTAAAAGATAGAACAATCAAGTCAAGCACTATATCTCAAATTCTTTACTCAACCAATATTCTGGAGCTTTTACAAGTTTTTGAAATAAAACTCAGAGCTTAATTATATGACACCCTCAAGTCTCTTAATATGTGGTATTTATGGATCTCACTTGAGGCATTCATGTTGTTATGCTCTCCTACAACTAATAATTATAGTGGAGCTCATAGGAGTGGCACTAAACAAGGATGAGCATGCTCGCAATTCATACATTGTAAAGTCAAACAATGGATCCAAAGAGAGTCAAATCATACAATTAAACCAAGATGTGCATGTGTATGGAGTATGGTGGATAGGTGTATATATGGTATTTAGTGACTAATCCTAATTCTACTTTTGCTCCTTGAAATAAATCTCTCTCTTGAACTTAGAACTTTTCGTGGGAAAACATGGATTATCTTTATTCTTTCACTCTTTTTCTTTTCACTTTTTTTTCAGGGAGGCGGGCATCTACGTACCCATTGTTTTAATTGATTGGACACTTGTCCATTTTTTTTAAACTTCCTCTTCTTTTTTAATAACCTTCTTTTGCATAGCCACATGCATCCTTTGAACACAATATGATAATTGGAGAGATAGCAATAAGAACTTAGAGCATTTAACAGGGGTTGTCCTATGGGATATATATTTATTTTTTTAGTGTTTTACTCCTAGTGTAGAAGAAAAATAATTTTAAGGTGGATCTGAATGAAAGTGGAAAATAACTGCGCTTACTCCCAAAGTAGGAGAAATACATATGTGGATGAAGTGTGTAAGTGATCTTGATTAAAAAGCATGACAAGGCTCTCATAAGGTATACAATAAAGGTTGACTGAATTCAATGCAAAGCAAGCAGCATGAATGAGCAAAGGTTTTCCTAATCTAAATGTATATCATGTATGGCTTTGGTAGGAATTCAAACTTTATCATACAAGAGCTCATCATGTAAGATTTAAAAAAAATCTCCAGAACTTTAGTATCGCTAGAAATAAGATAAATAGTAGCTCAGACTCTCTTATATCATATCCATCAATCACCTAGATTTAGCTCAAGCCTATGCCTCCACAAGTTTCAAGTTCATAGTAAATTCTTATATCAAAGCAGTCATGTCTAAAACTCGGAAGAACTTAAGGTTAAAAACTAGATACTTGGAAGGAATTACGGCAGAGTAACTATTCATCATCTCCAATACAAAATTTTATTGTTCCTCAGTTTTTATTTGACTCTTAATAACTAGATAGAACTGTAACCACACTCTATGACCACACCTTAATAAATAGCTAGAGTATTTTTATTTAGTTTTAATTGTTATTCTTCTTTTTTATTTCTTTTAACTAATGAACTCACAAAAAACTCTACAGACGTGGACCTTCATGTACCCACATATTTTTGGTATTTTATGACTATAAGATAGACTCGATAATCGTATAGGTATACTTACTTGATAACTAGGGGATGCTCTCCCTCAAGCTGGATGTCGTCGTAGTTGAGCATTAAAGCTGAGTGGTCCTCATAGAGGAGCTCATACTTATAAGAGCTAGTGTTGCTAGGAATACTTCAATCTCATCACCCAAGAAGTTACTTCCTTCACACAGAGGTCAGCTGTGTATCAGAGAGATGTGATTCGAGTGATGAAGATGAAGATTCCTGGGTGAGCTGGCTCTTGGAGTCATCCTGCAGAAAGCTCTCACAAAACACCAAAACTCATGGAATGGTATTAGGATAAAAAGTTAATGATCAACCATTTTAGAGGATTAGGTGTTGTGGAGGTTTTAAAATATGTTTATGATAACAGTATTGCAGCAGGATGCTCAATTAATATTTTTAGATTTTATAGGTTTATATGCAGGGAGTACAAATACATGATATGTATTTTTATTTTGTAGGCCATCACAGTGAGAACTCCTATAACTTTTACACTACAAAGGTTTCATATGGGGCTTAAAGTTTTTTTTAAGATACATGAATGCAACCTAATGCATATCTATTTATTTTTGTTATTTCCTATGCAATACTAATGTAGAAAAGTAAATATGGTTAAGGAAAAATAAATCATGCAATGTAAGAAAGTAAATATGGATAACTACCGATGTTACCTCACGGCGAGGGTTCAATGTTTTGAGTCCTTCGAACTGGACTTCTCCTTGCAGTGGTTTGTTGATTGAGTACTTCGGTTTGCTCCTAAGGATGAGGATTGAGATGGTGTTTCCACTAGTGGCGCTTTCAATAGTGGTGCCACCTTCTTCTTTTCTTTTTGTTAGCATCTCGACTCCAATCTTGTGTGTATTCTTGTTCCTAGTTTAGAACTCTCACTTGTAGAATTTGAGGAATCTCCCCACACTTTGCTTGAAGTGTGTTCTGCTCATAAAGACAATGTAGAGATCAAGTGCATGGGCTCCATTGGTGGGAAAACACCAACAGAACCAGAAATTTATTCATTCTCTAACCTTAGGCACAATAAGATTAATGTCTTTTCATATTATTCATTTACATCTTAGATAAGAATATCAAAAGTATAAATATAGCATTTAAGCTTATGAGATAAAGTAGTAGAGTTACTTAACCTATAGAAGAATTATTCATCTTTATAAGTTATCAAGATTAACATGATGACTATAATCTTCTAAAAATAAGATATATCATATTTGAGCTCATATGGTTAATATTGGGATCAAGAGAATGGTGTTATGGTGTGTACTCCAAGATCAAGAGGAAATAATGACCACTTACCTTTAAGATATTACCTTTGTTACTGGAGCATGATGACACCATGTGGTAAAGGGTAGATTGAATTTTAATAGTCTTTTCCATCTTTGCATCTTGAGTTGTTCATTAGCATCTTGTCTTATATGTTTTGCTCTTTTCTCACTCTTTCAGATTTCTTCTCTGCAAGGGATTAGTAGACAACACATACCCGAAGGAATATACTATTTACTTGAAGTATGGATAGTGTTTGCCAAGGAGTTAAAGATTAATTTATGGTCCATGTTTTAAATGATTCACCATTATTTTAAATTTTCAAACAAGGTTAAGGCGAAGATATAATTTTAAAGAATACCTCTAACCTTTATTTGATTCTATGAAGTTTTCTAATCTGATTTAAATATTTTTATTCAGGAGAGGATAGTCTGTATATACAACTAAATTCTTATACAAATATATTTTGATGTTATAATATTTAAGTAATATTCTGAAGCATACTTATAATAGACTAAGAAAGTTCAAAAGACTAAAGATATTTATTCGAATAGAACCAAGAATATGCAGGTGAACCAAATTGTTTTAAGTTTTAGCAAATTAAGCATGACATAAGGTATGGATTAACAACGTGGTATAAGATATTGAATATAGTTTAAAGTTGTATGAGGCTTGGGTAAACATACCTTATGTCTTGCAAGGTGATTGATCCACTATCATGGTAAAGTGTAGAAGGCGTTGAAGTGTTCTTTCATCTATTTCTTTCCATCTCAGTCCTTTCTATACACTTATTCTCCTTCCTTTTTGTTTTGAACCATGATCAGACAATTATTCTTTCTTTCCTGCATAAATGTTAGTGGACACATACCCGAAGGATTGCAACAAGTTTAAAATATAGGTTATGGTCCATATAATTCATGCGAATTTCATCTATGCTAATAAAAGGATGGACTTTTAGGATTACTTTAGCATAGATTTCTTCTAACAAATTTTGCTGATGGCTACACTTTTATATGGTTCAAGGCAAAGGTAACTTGCAACAAAGGATTAAGGGAATAAACTTTGATACTTACAACTCTTCCATGGAGAATGAGTTGTGTCTTCCTTTTATGCAAAGTTATTGGACTTCATCATAGGCCTTGATTCATCTCTGATGTGAGTTTATCTCTTGACTTACTCAAATTGAATTTAAGAGTTTTCTACAGGGGTTATTCCAACAAAATAACCAATGTCTACTACAACAATTTCTAGTTCAATAACCAAACCAAACTCCATGTCTAATTTGATTAAGATAGGCTTTTTAACCTAAGCACCACGCTTAATTTAAAAGCCTATGAAAGTATGTGCAGTACTTCCAAACCAAAGCATACTATAGCAAACAAAGATAGCATGAAATCACATACAGATATACTCAAATAGAGATGAAAGCATGATCATGCAAGGTGAGAATGTTTTTTTTAATTTTTAAGTAGAGATGCAAGTGACATGTATGTATGTAAGGAACTAAACATGATGTGGATTTGATATAAGATAGAGTATATACATGGATTATTCAAAGTAAACATGCAATGGAATGCAACAGGATAACTACTCATTAAATTTAAAGTCCATAAGCAAGACTAACTCACTATTCTTGATCAAGCTTACCATGACTCATAATGGTATTTATGAGTAGTGCAGCGTCTTTATTTGTCATATACAATATACTTTGAATTCTTGTAACGACAACCTTCTCTCCAATCTACACATGGTTAGAATAATATATATATATATGTTTATACATACCTGTGAGATGGCAGGTGTCGGGGACCAAAATAAGGGCCCCTTAAGGAAAGCCCAACAAACGCAAACTTTGGCCCAGCAGACCTCCCATTTCTGCTATCTAAGCCCCAGTGCCGGAGCGAGCGCACGGCCCGCGGCCCTGTCCCGAAGCCTACCCCACTGAGGGATCGGACGGGCGCCGATTCTCCGCCTCGCCCGAGCCCCCAGCCGCAGGGGGCCTCGGGACGCGCCTCCACTCTCTCCGTCCCGCCCGAGCCCCCGACGGCGGGGCCTCGGACGAGCCGCCGGCTTCCGTCCCGCCCGAGGCCCCGGCAACCCGGCCTCGGGACGGGACACGTCGCCAGAGTCAAACACCGTACCACCGATTTGACGCATATCCACCACCGCCCGTGTTAGGAGCACTCCATGTTCGACGGGGGATGGGCATTGCCCCGTCACAGCCCACGCCGGCAGTCATGCTTACGTAGTCTCCACTGTGGAGGCCACGCCCGCCACAGTGGGGCACTGTGCTGCCTAACCCCTCCGCCAGGTCCCATCGCTGGGACTCCAGGACGCCGTCTGCCACGCTAAGGCCACGCCAGCCGACGTCACCCCTCGTGCGGGAGCGGACTGGACGCCCATTCCAGTCAGCCAACAGTCCCCCCGTGAGCCCCGAGCACGGGATGGGCGACCGCTGTGACGGCGACCGTCCGCGACTGCTCCATCCACTCCCCGTACGGCGACGAGCTCCGAGGCCTCCCGAGCCTCGGCCTCCAGGCGGGTCAAAGCTACAGGACTCTGGCGCCCCCTCCGACGCACTCCACCAACTCCAACAGGGATGCCCGTCATTCCGGACAACAGGGGCAAGGAGGCGATGTCGCACTGCCTCGTCACGGTCCGGGATAGTCAGCCCACGCCGAAGCCTCGTCCGAGGGAGGATGGAAACCCATGACCCAGCCACGAGCACGGTCGCCTCTTGTAAGGCCCTGCCTTCCCCTTGCGGCTATAAAAGGGGAAGGCAGGGACCCTTAGATGACGGGTTCACACACACGAAAGTCCGACATTGGCACTTCACTCAATCACCACGAGACTTGGGATCCCGTCCCTCTCTCACTGCTTGTACACCCTACCTACGAGCACTTCGGTGCGAGATAATACAAACGCCTCCCCCTTTGGGACGTAGGGCCTTCTCTCGCCCGAACCAGTATAAATCCTTGTGTTCATCTTGCACACCATCCGGGGTTGGGAACACGCACCACAAATTCACTCGTTGGTGCTAGAGCCACCAGTTCTAGCACCGACAGTTGGCGCGCCAGGTAGGGGAGCTGTGCGTGTTTCGCCTCTCTTCCCGCCAAACCTCCGGATGGCCAGCAGACGTGACGACGCTTCGGGGCGACTTCTCACCCCCAACTCCTCTCCACTCCAGCCGCTGGAGCCGGGGACCCTGATCCGGTTCGGTGAGCTTGAGTTCGTGTCGACTGGAGTCCAGTACGACATGAAACTCCTCCCGACTGGAGTTCAGGGGCCTTCCGATGAGTCCCCGGTGGGCTCGACACCAGCCCGGCGCAGGAGACACCACGGTGCTCGCTCCCGCCGCGCTCGACGGACGCACCCTGACGCTGGCGGTCTACAGGAAGATCTTGCGGCGCTGTGGCTGGACGACACCCGCCATGGGGACGCTCAGCCGCCGCCGCCACCACGACAGCCATTTGGTATGATCAACGCTGCCGCCACATACGCAGCGTTGGTCTCCACCGCCATGGGAACCCGGAGAAGGTGACCGCGGTGACGAGCATGAGGGCGATCAAAGACCTGAAGGGCGTACAGCGAGTCATGGGCTGTCTGGCGGCCCTCAGTCGCTTCATCTCACGACTCGGCGGGAAGGGCCTGCCCCTTTATCGCCTCCTGAGAAAGTCCGAGCGCTTCTCCTGGACCACCGAGGCCCAGGAGGCCCTCGACAAGCTCAAGGCTGCCCTCACCAATGCCCCGATCCTCGTGTCCGCCCCGAGGGTGAACCCCTCCTCTTATGCGTCGCCGCGACCACCGGGTGGTGGTCGCGGCCATCGTCATCGAGAGGCAGGAGGAGGGCCACACCCTGCCGGTCCAAAGGCCAATCTACTTCATCAGCGAAGTGCTGTCCGAAACCAAGATCCGCTACCCGCAGATCCAGAAGCTGCTCTACGCGGTGGTCCTGACTCGGCGCAAGCTCCGGCACTACTTCGACGCCTACCCCATGACGGTGGTCTCCTCCTTCCCGTTGGGAGAGATCCTCTAGAATCGGGAGGTCTCGGGGACGGGTTGCCAAGTGGTCCGTCGAGCTCATGGGAGAGACTCTCTCTCCTACGCGCCGAGGAAGGCCATCAAATCTCAAGTCTTGGCCGACTTTCTCGCGGAATGGGCCCGACACCCAGCTACCGCCGCTCCAGCTCCAGGCGGAATCTTTGGACGATGTATTTCGACGGTCCCCACGATGAAGACCGAAGCCGGCGCCGGCCCTCCTCTTTGTCTCTCCCCTCGGGGTGCACATGCGGTACGTAATCCGCCTTCACTTCCCAGCATCAAACAATATGGCAGAGTACGAAGGCCTGCTCAACGGGTTAAAGATCGCCGTCGACCTTGGCGTCAAGCGCCTCGACGTCCGAGGGGACTCGCAGCTCGTCATCGACCAAGTCATGAAGGACTCAAGCTGCCACGACCTCAAGATGGACGCGTACTGCAAGGCGGTGCGCGCCCTGGAGGACAAGTTCGACGGTCTCGAGCTCAACCACATCGTCCGGAGGCACAACGAAGCCGCCGACGAACTCGCCAAGATCGCCGCTGGGAGAGCCCCGGTTCCCCCTGACGTCTTTACCAGAGACCTCGCGGCTCCTTCCGTCACAATCGGGGGGCAAGAGGAGGCCTCGGAGGATCGTTCCGACCCCCCATCGGGGGCTAGAGGCCCGTCCAAGGCCCCCTCGACATCCGAGGCCCCCTCGACTTCCGGGGCATCCTCGGCGTCACATGCCGAGGTCATGGAGATCGACGGGGGGAATCCAGAAACCGACCCCAAGCCGGACTGGAGAAAGCCATACCTCGACTGGATCATCCGAGGAGTCCTCCCCGAGGACTTCAATCAAGCCAGGCGCACCGCAAGAAGAGCGAAGTCCTTCGTTGTCATCGGGGACGAGCTCTACAAGCGAAGCCCCTCAGGGGTCCTACAGCGATGCATCACGATCGAGGAGGGCCTCGCCCTAGCCCGCGAGATCCACGCCGGTGTATGCTGCGGCCGGCGCCGCTCCCCCGCTCCCTCGTCGGCGGCGCTTTTCCGAGCAGGGGTTCTACTAGCCGACCGCGGTCGTGGCGCCACGAGGTAGTACGCACTGCGAAGGATGTCGATGTACGCTCGTCGAGCGCACCTGCCGGCTCAGGCGCTCCAGACCATCCCGATCACGTGGCCTTTCGCCGTGTGGGGCTTGGATCTGGTAGGACCCCTCAAGAAGGCGCCCGGGGGCTTCACTCATCTGCTCGTCACCATCGACAAATTCTCCAAATGGATCGAGGCGCGCCCCGTCACCAACATTCGGTCCGAGCAGGCGGTGCTTTTCTTCACCGACATCATCCACCGCTTTGGAGTCCCGAACTCTATCATCACCGACCACGGCACCCAGTTCACGGGGGCGAAGTTCGAAAACACGAGATAAGCACCAGATACGCATCGTCGGTCACCGATCGCGCACCCAGGACGAGCGGGCAGGTAGAGCGGGCCAACGTGATGATACTTGCAATGGCTCAAGCCTCGGATCTTCAACAAGCTCAACAAGTTCGGCAAAAGATGGCTCGAGGAACTCCCTCGGTCCTCCTGGAGCCTCGGGACGACGACCAGCCAGAGCCACGGGTTTCACGCCCTTCTTCTGGTATGTGGCTGAAGCCATTTTGCCTACCGACTTGGAATTCGGATCCCTAAGGCTAAAAGCCTACGACGAGGCCCGCAGAACCGAGTGGCTCGGGAGGACTCATTTGGACATGCTTGAGGAAGCCGGGGGACGCTGCCCTCCTACACTCGGCAAGATACCGGCGGTCCCTTCGACGCGCTACCACGACCAAGCCGGGTCCGGACCCGAGACCTCGGGGAAGGTGATCGGTGCTCCGTCTCCGCCAAGACAACAAAAGGGCGCCACAAGCTCACGCCGTCTGGGAGGGGCCCTTCATCATCATTTGAAGTCCTCAAGCCGGGCACGTACAAGCTTGCCAACGAGGCCGGTGAAATCCTTAACAACGCTTGGAACATCCAACAGCTACGTCGTTTTTACCCTTAGAAATTCCAAGCATTGTACATACGCTTTGTACCTTTGGTTAAATAAAAATCCTTGGGCGTTTCTCCCAAGTCATAGCATTCTGTCCCCAGTAGGACTCAGGGCGACTCGCTTTTGGCTCACCAAAACCAAGCCTCCCTCAGGGGCTAGAAAGGGGGGAACCCCCTCCTGGAAAGCACCCCTCAAAAAATCTTTTTCGTTTTTCTGGCTATCTTTCGTAGACTCTGTATTCCCGAAAGTTTCGCATACTTAGGAAAAGGCACGGCCGAGGCCATCCCAAGGCCAAGGACGGCCGAGCCGCGAGGCCACCCATGCCCGAGTGCTACGGCGCCTCCGCTCGGCGCCCTCAGCCAAGGGATGACTCCAAGTGCCGCGGGGAGGCCGCTCAATACAATAAGGTAACAGGGCCGTGACAGCTACTCACGCAGTCCTCACCTTCGGGTAAAGAGTGGCCCTCGGCTGCAAAGTATCCTCGCATGACTAAGTAACGAGTCAAACGGATGGGAAAAACGAGGAGATAATGAAAAAGCCAGCACAAAAAACACAAGGCCTCGACGGACCGATTCACAAAGTGTCTCATAAACACAAAAACAACATAAACTTTTATTTACATGAGCGCTTGGGCACGCCTGCGGGGGGGGGCTACTGGGGGGCGTCCGGGCCACCAACGTCTTGGGCGGCGACATCCACGGCCTCGGGGCCTCGGGCCACAGCATCCGTGACCTCGGCGTCTCCGGCACCAGCATCCGCGACCTCGGCGGACACGACCTCGGCAACCACGGCCTCGGCGTCACTAGCTTCCTCCCGGAGGAGTGGAGACGACGGCGGGGCGCAAAAGTAGCCACCGGTGCGGCGGGAGCCCCGCTCCTCTCGGCCTCCTCGACGAATTTGGGCCGGCACATCGGTCTCGTGCCCCATCTCCTCTTCGGCCACGACAAGTCCCTCGGCGATCCGAGGGAGGTCGAGCCGGTAGTGGGACATGGTCGTAGCGGCGTGTGTGACACGCCGACTCGGAGAGCCTCCAGCCGCACGCGCCTCCACCCCGCGTGGCACTATCGCCCGGCCGCGACACCAAGTTCTTTGCCGCGGCTTTCCTCGGCCTCCCGCGCGGCGCTTGACGGCTGTGGCCTCCAGCGTCGGTCTCAAGCTCGCCCTACGCCCGAGTTATAGGCGGCTTGCGACACGGAGAGGCCCTCCTCCGGCTTCAGTCTGCCTGCCAGTTCTGCAAAAACCGAGAGTTAGGCTCTCGGGCGGTGTAACTTCTGAGCATGAAGGCGATCGCGGCTCTTACCTCGCTTGGTGGCCGCGGAGGGGTCTCGTTCGCCGATCCCTGCAAGGCTGCCTCCTTCAGCTTGGGTACTCCTCGCCCGGGGCGACACGCTCGGCCTCAGGAGGCCTCGGCTTGTCGGACGGGGATTTGATGGAGTTTGCCGCGCGCGAGGCCTCGGCGACCATCGCCTCCTTCTCCGTCCGGGCTGGTCGATGCTCTGGCGTGGCCCCCGCGACGTCCCTGGCGAGGTGGCGTCCTCGCGTGCCGTCGCGACCTCGGCCTGCGGGTGGGAGGCGAGAAGGCGGGCTTCTCGGCTCGGCGTCCTTCTCCGACACGGCCGTCGTCGGTAGGCGACGGGCCCCCTTCTGCTGAAGGTGCTTGGTCGTGAAAATTTAGGCACCGACGGCGGAGAACCTCCGACTTCCGCTCGGCGTCTGCGCCAAATCTGCCACACACACTCTCTCCAGCCGGTCAGTCGCTGGGAAGACGCTCCCCGGAGGGGAAGGAGGGCTGAAAGCTCACTCACCGAAGCAAGGGGGCTCTGGCACAACCCGACACAATGGTAAAGGCGGCCTTCTCGTAGCGGTCGGCCTTGATCCGCCACGCTCACCCGGATCCTCCCTCCCTTAGCGTCATCTGGCGCAAAGGCCCTCGCCTCTCAGGGCCCCCAGGCGGGCTCTCTCCGGCAAGGTGGGCTCCCCGGCGGGTTGCTCACCGGGCGCTCAGCCCGAGGCCGTGGCACCCGCGGTGGGCGCCTCGGTCACCTGCGCCTCCTCGGCTCCTCCCTCTGCTGCGGTGGCTTTTGCCTCGGTGGCCCACGGCTTCTTTGAAGGGCCGAGGTGGCTCCGCCTCGGTCATAACCGCGTCGGTGGCGGCCACCACGGGCTCCTCCACTGCCTCGGGCGACACCGAGGAGTCTACCGGGCCGACACGGCCGGGATCCTGCGTCGTCCTCCTCGCAGGGGGCCTCCGCCGTCCGGCGGTACCCCGGCAGGCCGGCCCCTCGACCCGAGGCGCCCGCAGGCGTGCCCGGTCTCCCCCGGCGACGCTGCGCGCCGCCTCTGCTTCCGCCCGCCCGGACCGCTCCAGCGGGCGGCGGCTCCTCGGCGACCTTCTCCCTCTCCTCGGTCCCGACCGTCGGCTCGGCAGCGGGCCGATCGCGCTCCCGACCCCCCCTTAGCTGTTTCCGAGGCGAGGGGGGCCGCGTCCACAGCGGCCGTGCGCTCAAGCTGCGGATAGGGACAAAGCGGAAGTTAGCGAGGCGGAAAAAAAAGCGGCTTGTCGAACCGGCGGCAAGGTGTGAACACCACTTACCCGCGCACTTTAATCCTAGCTCGAGCCAAGGACGCCTGGCGGCGGAATGTCAGGCGCCCGGGCGACTGCTTCGCCCGGCGAGGCGCCCCTGCGGGCCTCCGACCCCGCCTACGGCGACAGCGGGCAGCGTAGGGGACGAGCCGCTGCGGGGAGGGCTCGGCGACCTCCCTTCCCGTGGCGTCACGCCTCCTCTCGGGGGCGTCGCCCGTATTTGGGGGCA
The DNA here is from genome assembly GCA_015844335.1 of Chrysopogon serrulatus. NCBI lineage: Eukaryota > Viridiplantae > Streptophyta > Magnoliopsida > Poales > Poaceae > Chrysopogon > Chrysopogon serrulatus. The sequence continues at coordinate 59,000 of JADLZL010003900.1, forward strand.
TCGCGCTGACCCCAAGTCCGACAACGCCCGGCGGCAACTACCGCCCGCCCGGGCGCAGCGTCACCTCCGGGGGATCCAACCCCAGGCAGCGGCTCAGCTCGTCCCTCGTCCCACTCCTCTCACCATTGCCGTCGCCGTAAGTGATAGGTGCTCGGTGGTGTCCGACGGCGTCCCCGCTAGAGGGAGACCCTCACTCTGGCGCCGCCCCGCAGCCGAGAGACAGGTCCTCCCTCTCCTTACGCTGCGAGGCGTTGCTTGGCGCCCAGCCGGCACTCTCCTTCTTACGCTTCTCCGCCTCCGCACACTCGCGATTGGCCGCGCCTTCTCCTTGCGATCGGGGCTTCGGACGCCTTAGCCTCTCCGCGAGCCCCCGCAAAGCGGCCGGCCGGGATCGGCATGGGGGAAGAAGAAGAGGAAGAACGGAACGCACGACGGAGCAGAGAAACGGGTCTTACCAGACTGATGTAGTCCTTGTCCGGCCGCATCGGGATCCCGAGCAAGCTGCGAATGCTCCACCGATGCCGCTGCTTCGTCGGTCAAGGACCTCGGCGAACCCTAGGTCCTCGGCCGCCATCCGGGTCCCCTCCTGGGGGTTGCAAAGTCCGCATGTCATACAAATACAGCACCGCCCGATGCATGAGCGGGCAAGACAGCGCCCGGGAAGCCGGCGATCACCACCGAGGCGTCCCGACCCTCCTTGGTCGCGCGCCCTGGCGGTAAACACCTTCCTCGCGGGGTCACCCTCTCGGGGATCGGCTCCTTCCGCCACGACGGCTCGGAGTCGAACACCTTCCGGTGTGGGCGGGCAGGTGGCCACCGTCGTTGCGAAGGTAGAACCACTTCTTTGTGCCAACGGCGGTTCGGTGGCGAGCCTCGCCGGGATATAGTCCCAGCGGTGCACGGATCGCGGTACGCAGCGTGCGGTTGCCGGCCCGGACGGCCAACCTCTTCCCCTCTCTTTCTCCTTCTCCTTCCCCTTCTCCTTCTCCGCCCAGGCGGAGATTTCAAAACAGTGGCCTCGAAGAAGTAGAGCCACAAAGGTCCCGATGGGCGTCGACGCCGAGGAAGCCCTCACGGCGCCCGCGAAGGCGGCCGCGTGGGTGATGCGGTTGGGGCAGGTTGTGGGCTCCAAGCCGTGGTGCTCCAGGGGCGCCCGCAGGCGAAACGCCCACCGGCATCCCGAACCAGCGCTCGTGGAACAGCGTGAAGCTCACGGCGTACCGGCGGCGGAGAAATGCCCGATCATCCGGCGGCGGCACAATCCTCCCGGCGGCCGGAAGTCGTTCCCGGCCTTCGGGGAGCCCCATCTCCACCAGCGCCACCGGCTCCGCCTCCGTCACGGAGCAGGACTCCCAATCTACCACGCCAACAACACCGGCCTTGGGCGCCATCGCGGAGCGGGATCGAGCGAGGAGGGCGGCGCGGGAAGTCTCTCTTTCTCTCCTCTCAGAGGCGAGCTCAAGAGGTTTTTTTGGCGGCGGAGAAGGCAAAGGCGGCGGCAACGGCAGATACAAAGGAAAGGCCAACACGGCCGCCGCCGGTATTTATACTAGGTGCGCCCTCGCCGCTTCCTCCTCTTCGCATTAAATGCGTATCGGCCCATGATACGCCTACTCGATTACACGCCGCGCCGCGGCCGGGAGACCCCAAGACGGGTGACCGCGACCCACCTGGCTTTCGGCGCGCCACGCGTTACACGGCACGCCTCCCGCAAAGGATCCGGGGCCACGAAGCCGGGGGCACGCCACCTTGGCGTGGCCCACAGCGGAAAGACGTGGCGCCGCACATCACATCCTCCGTGGGACCCGCGGGCCCCAAGCGCCACGGCAACCGCCATGACGGAGAAAGTGGGGCCCGCCACCGCTCGCATGGCTCCACATCCCGCCTACCGACCGCCTCGAAAGACGCACTCCACGCTCCACGTCAAGGCAAAACAAGGGTTCCTTCTCCACAAAGGAGCCGGGCGACGGCCCACTTACGGTCCAGGGGTTCGCAGGCTGGCCCATCTAAGGGTTCGACAGCCCACCCTGTGGCGGCAGTCGTGGCAGCTTCGGACGGCCTCATCATTAAGCTTGGCCCAGCATAGCAAGGGGCCGCCCTCACTGCAAAGCATCCGAGGCCAGCATGGCAGCGAGTAGGGGGATCCCGCGTGGGAAGAGCGCCGAGCCCTCGGGACCCGGCCGGACGGACCCGAGCCCCACCTCAGGCATACCGTGCAGGCTCTTATGAACCGCGCCTCGAGGCCCAGCCAACCCCCTAGCGAGCGGGGCACAGGCGGTTCACTTGGATTCTCCCGCTAACGACTCACCGGATCTAGTCGTGTTCGACACTCGTCGACGATAGCACGACAAAGTCCACCCTCCTCCCTGCGGAAGGGAAGCTGAGGTGCATAAGAAACTGGCGGCTGAGTCCCAATTGGGTTCCCCTCGTCACTACGGGGGCTCGGGGGCTTCCCTAGCGCGCGAACCAATTCGGGAAAACGCCCCAAAAAACCCAGCCGAACCCCTGGGACGAGCCGACGGGCCGGGGGCTCGGCAAAGACGGCCTGTCTTGTCCACCAAAAGAACGCACTAGCCCTCGGGGACGAGTGCCCTCACTCGCCCAAGGCCTCGGGGGGGCTACACACTGGCGGGTGCGCTCGCGCCCCTGAAGAGCACGACTCTCGAGACAAGCCTCGAAACCACGTCGTGCGAGCTAAATGCAAGCCTTCGAAGGAGTCCAAAACCCCTCCGAAGCCTCGGGGGCTACACCCACCGGGTGCGCTCGCAAGCGCCTCGGGAAAGTATCGATGGCAACCGAAGAAGCCACGACCTCGGCCTCCGAACGAGTGCTCCCACTCCTTCGGAGGCTCGGGGGGCTCTTGTCGGGGACCAAAATAAGGGCCCTTAAGGAAAGCCCAACAACGCAAACTTTGGCCCAGCAAGGCCTCCCATTTCCGCTATCTAAGCCCCAAGTGGAGGGAAGGGCGCACGGCCTGGGCGGCCGGTCCGAGCCTACCCCACGAGGGATCGGACGGGCGCCCGATTCTCCGCCTCGCCCGGCCCCCCAGCGCATGGGCCTCGGGACGAGCCTCCACTCTCGGTCCCCCCCCCGAGCCCCCCGACGGGGGCCTCGGACGAGCCGCCGGCTTCCGTCCCGCCCGAGCCCCGGCCTTGACAGCCTCGGGGACGGGACACGTCTCAGTCAAAGACCGTACCACCGATTTGGCGCATATATCCACCGCCCGTGTCGAGCACTCCATGTTCGGCGGGGGGATGGGCATTGCCCCGTCGGCTGGCCACGCCGGCGGTCATGCTACGCGGTCTCCACGATGGAGGCCACGCCCCGCCAGTGGGGTAAAACTGTCTTTGCCCCCGCCCAGGTCCCATCGCCGGGACTCCGGGGGCGCCGTGCCACGCCAAGGCCCGCCGGCCGGCGTCACCCCTCGTGCGGGGCGGCGGGCTGGGCGCCCATTCGGTCAGCCAACAGTCCACCCGTGAGCCCCGAGCACGGGATGGGCGCGCCACTGTGACGGCGACCGTCCGGCTTGCTCCATCCACTCCCGTGCGGCGGCGAGCTCCGAGGCCTCCCGGGCCTCGGCCTCGAGGCGGAGTCAAAGCTACGAGGACTCGGCGCCCCCTCCGGCGCACTCCACCAACTCCAATAGGGACGCCCGTCATTGGGACAACGAGGGGGCAAGGGGCGACGTCGCCTTTGCCACAAATCACGGTCCGGGACAGTCGCCCACGCCGAGAAGCCTCGTCAGGAGGATGGAAACCCATGACCCGACCACGAGCACGGTCGCCTCTTGTAAGGCCTGCCTTCCCCTTGCGGCTATAAAAGGGGAAGGCGGGGACCCTTAGATGACGGGTTCACACACACGAAAAGCCCGACATTGGCACTTCACTCAATCACCACGAGACTTGGGACCCCGTCCCTCTCTCACTGCTTGTACACCCTACCTACGAGCACTTCGGTGCGAGATAATACAAGAACGCCTCCCCCCACTGGACGTAGGGCCTTCTCTCGCCCGAACCAGTATAAATCCTTGTGTTCATCTTGCACACCATCCGGGGTTGGGAACACGCACCACAAATTCACTCGTTGGTGCTAGAGCCACCAGTTCTAGCACCGACAGCAGGGTTCCAATCTTGATGAATCATGAATGTTCAGGCACCCTGAGTTCTTAAATATCTTCCTTGTCTTGTTCTTGTGGAATTTCGCTAGAAGATTGAAACAGTTGATATCCCGCTTATTCCACAACTCAATAAAAAGGGGGTAATCCTACTAAAGCAAAGTGACAGACTAGATTAGTAGATATCAAGATCAATATCAAAATCTCTACGCCAATTGTTTCCCCGGCAACGGCGCTAAAAATATTTGTTGTTATTTCTTATGCACAATTAAAATATGAAGGATTCCGCAAGCGCACAGACTATTGTAGCATTTTACCGGGAGTATTCTAGGTATCGTTATTTATATTTTACTACTGGGAAACATTGGTTAAAGACATTGATAGTTCACCATCATATATCTACTAACTTAATACACCAACTAGACTAAAGTAGGGGGTAAATGATAGATGATAGAAATTATGCATATATGACACACATAGGAGAATTCTATGATAAAAGAGTAGATAGATAAAGTGAGAGGACAACGGAAGAGCTCAAGGTTCCTAAATACTTCTCTATTACTTTGGTTCTATATAACTAATTCATGGTAGATAAAGCAATCACACAATAACACTTTGGAGCAGCAGTACCTTTCCAACTCTCGAATAAGACTGGGAAGAAGGTAGTCGGGGAAGACTGCCAAAAGCTCTACGAAACACCAACTCTGACGTGGTGGAATATGAAGGCCTAATAGAGCTATCACCTCTGGGGCTACCACAACTAACCGTAAGAATTGGGCGTAATCTCAGGTAACCTATAGCCTAGACTCCATGTCTACACTACCGATTACTACTCTAGTCACGATCTATAACTAGAGCACCCGATACAGGCGGAGATTCCATGCCAAAATATAACAACTATACTAACCAATTACATGCTAGGCATAAAAGTAAATAAAGAAGATAAAATATATTAAAGCATAAGTCTTACAAGAATAGATATAAAGATATACCAGAACTCTGACGACTCCTCTGAAGACTCCTCCGGAACCCGGGCATAGCTCCGCTCTCCCTAGCTCTCAACTAGAACTAATCTACTACATTAAAAAGTATAGCCCTAATTCTCTAGAGATGAGAGGTCATCCATTCGAGGGACGCCTCTACATCTCCATAATAATATGGTGCCCTCAGGGAGGGGGGTCTGCCTCTTTATTTATAGCCCGGTGGGATGAACGTGCGCCGTTGGATCAAACCGACTTGGGCAATGGTGTAGATGCAAACCCTAAGGCGGTAGAAGGTCGTCCGTCGAAGCGGGCCCCGAATGGGCTCCAGAGGGCGCCGACCGGCCTCGAGGTGGCGCCGGGCGGCCCCACCCTGTGACAGGTGGGCCCCACCTTCGGTGGGTCGCCTTCTCGTGTCTTCTAAAGTCTTCTAGTGTTGGTTTCGGTGTGGAATTAATATTTTGACTCCAGACTCCAAATAGGGCAAACCATATATCCGTTTCGATCGTCTAGACGAGCCCGTCGCAATGGTGCAGTCCAATTGCTTATTTGAGATACTTTTATTTGATGGAAAATTACATACTCCTGTAACACAAGTGAGAACACCAAAACTCGTGGAACTCGTTAGAATCAAAACCTACAACTATGCTTTATGATTCATTTTATATTAATTCATGCAATAATTGATGGTATAAAATAGGCATTAAGGACCGTCAATACCAATTCCCATTCCGATTCCTCTCTTTGAACTCAAAATGGTTGTCCTACCATAGGAGAAAAAGGGAAAAGGGCAGGAAACACCTAAATCGACAACTCATCCCTCCCGACTCCTCTTGTCTCGCTCTGCGCTCATCTCTACCATGGCAACTAGGGCTTAGTAGCGCCAGCGCCTCCATCGCGCCATCCTTACCTTCCTACCAGATCTAGATGAGGCGTCAGTGTCATCATCAACTTCGTCAACCTCCGCTCCCCCGTCCTCCTCACACACAATAGTACCAGTAGCCCTCCCTGTACCTTGTCAAGGTTAGGACCGTTCCACCTCTACCTCGTTAAGGTTAAGGATCGCTCCATCTCTACCTGTGTTTTGACTATGGTTTGGGTACGAGGCTCACACCCATTGCATGATTTGTGGGTTTGTTTGCTGCATCGGTGTTAGGGTTTAATTTTTGTGGATTTGATTTGTGGTTGATTACTGACAGAGGTAGACCAAGTTTTACTGGTGCGTGAGAATGGGATAGATGGGACAACATGGGTGTCATTCCTATATTCATAATTAACTAGGTTATAAAGAACTTTAAACGCTAAGCGAGCGGTGATCTATCGCCTAAAGTTTAAGTGTGTTTAAGAATTTCTAAACGTTCTCTAGCATTTTGCTATATCATAAATTGAAAATTATTTTTGGTCTTGAACTGAACAAATGAGAGATAAGATTGGAGAGTAATCAAAGAGAGAGTGCAAATGAATAAGGGCTACTCCACCTTCCCTTGGAGAGAGAAGATTTTTCACAATTTCCTTTGGTAGGGTTTATATTTAGAAAAGAGCAACTAGGGGCTCTAAATGGGCCCTAATCATTATTCACAAGCCCTTGACTATGTAATTGGATCCTAAACATACTAATGGAGTCCTAGCATATAATACGCCCCAACACAGAACTCAAAACATCTGACATAAATTAAGTTATCTATTGATCTGCCAAAAGATGTTACCAAGACAAAAGGTCATATGGTCCGGTGGGACGCTACCCACTAGAATTCAAATCCTAGTGTCACACCTTTTTTCTGATTCTTTTTGTAGAAAAAGTCGAGTGCACTACATGCATGTGCGTTCTGTGGTACTATTTCCTATGCACTAGAGGCTAGAGCATGTCAATCTTTTTCTTTGAATGTGTGGGGCACGCATGTGCTAGAAGCCTATTAAATCAGCACAAATCCACATTCCACTATACCATATGTTAATCTTTCTTTGCAATAAGGAGCACATTTCATTCTGATTTTCTAAGGAAGCTAATTCTCTAATAGAAGTGATAATATGGCTAAAAGTGATTCTCTTCGATTATTTAGCATAATCTGTCAAAATCACATATCAAAATCAGAAGAAGCTACTTTTTTAACTCCTAGCCTCTTAGTTTATTTTAGAGAATCGCTTCACACAATCAGTAGAATATCACGCCTCTCTGAAAACTATTTGATAGAGCTCCTATTGGATTCAATACAAAAGGGAGAGGTGTTTTTTCTCTTCTTAGCTTCTTGCTCGAGCTCATGTCTATTAGTGCTGCCGCTGAGCAAGTAAGATCCATGGGTGGGTGCCATGGGAGAGCACATGTAGGTGAGTTTCCAGTGGAGCAGCGACAGTTGGCTCATCCGAGGACTTTAGTGACAGTTGAGCTTCTATCAATTTTTAAAGGCAAGTAGGCAAGTAGAAGCTCACTAGCTCCACCTCCCAAGGATAGAGGTGAGGCTTATGAAAGCCCTATGTTTGGTATTCATTAACCTAGTGAACTAACTACCTACTCTAAGTGTTGTGAACTTGTGATTGAGATTAGTTAGTTCACATCCAAGGTGGAGCAATATGGCAACTAATTTGGCGACTGGTGCACCCACAGTTGCCCCAAAAGAGATAATGGTTTGCTTGAGTTGGGGGCTATAAATAATTAAATACCTCTAGTGGCCAGCCATGGCCACTCTCTTAGACCCCCTTTCAACTATGCATACATCTTGAGAGCAAAAGAACACAATCCACTCACTTGCATCACTTTGGATCACATTTGGAGCGAGATTGAGAGCCACTAGTGCATTGTTTAGTGATCTTGCATCTTGTGACACTAGTTGGATGAGTTGGGCTGGTGGTGCTCTTGCTACTCTTGTAATTGGCGTCACCTAGTCGGTCCAGTGATTGGAGGATCGTTGAGCAAAAGGTGGTGATTGTTTCTAGCTCCGATCGATCGATTGTTAGTTCTTATGCCTATTCTCTACCAGAGATTCACAAAAGGCAACTCTAGTGAAATCATGACTTGGATAGTGCCTTCTAGTGGTTCTTGCGGTGCCCATATGGCGGGACTTGGCATGTGATGCCAATTAGCGTATGAACCACTTAGTTTGGACTCACCACAACGTGGTTGTAGATTGCCGGCAATAAATCTTGGTGTCTCCTTGATATTCTTAATTGTCACTTGCCAGGTTCAGTATAACACTCCTTCACTTGCGCACTACTTTTCCAGTATACTTTTGTAGTGCTTGATTGCTTGCTTGAGTAGCTCTTAGAGTAACTTAGTTGTAATTAGCTCTCTAGCTGGCTATCTAGTGTACAAGTATTAGACTATTTGTTTGACTGAAATTGACCTTAAAGATCATAGCAACTAGCATTGGTTAGGAGGCTTGCTTTGTGCTGAAGTAGAGCTAGAGCAATTTGCCAACCCGACATCTTATCGAAAAACAGAGGTTGCTCTAGTGCTTTGAAGAAAAATTTATAGGCTATTTACCCCCTCTGCCCATCTAGGTCCTATCACGTGGGGACCGGTGGTTTTAGACCTGTGAGTGGACCATCGACTCTGCACCCACGGTCTAGCAATGACGTATGCCTGGCCGGTCTCGTCGTAGAACCAACTCTCTCCGCTAGTGGAGCTCACAGGTGCGGCTCTTCGTCAATTGTTTCTCAACCACAATCTACCCCTCCCATTGGGCTCTCCGTCAATTGTTTCTCGGCCATAATCTACCCCTCCCATTGGGTATGAAATTGGTGGGATATAAGTCCATTTTATCCCTATCTTATATCCGATTCTTATCGCATTCCATATATGAAAACAAGGGTTATGCTATTCATCTTCTCTTATTTTCTATTCTATTGTTCTTTTCCCACAATCCAAACACCATCTAACATTTTGCTCTAGCTAACGCACAACCCGCCCTCATTTCTTCGAGCCTATTTGACGGTTCCACTAAAAATAATTCTGACTCTGACTCCTATTAAGGAGTAGCTTTAGAAGTGGAGTCTGTTGTTTTGCTAAAATATTTGGCAACCTCTCCTGTTAGATAAAAATGCTAAAATATCTTAATACTCTTGTTCTTTTTCTTTTCTTTCTTCTTCTTCTATTTATTTACTTATATATTATTTTGTTTTCTCCCTTGCCCTAGCTCTGGGGAGACCGGCCGGGATCCCGCGGCGCACCACGAACTCTCTTCTCCGCCGCCCCACCGCTCCCGCTCGGACAAACAACCACCACCGCCCCACACCTCCCGTCGCGCCGCCGAGCAACGGCGCGCACGCGCCTCCTCCGCTCTGCTCCTCCCGCCCTGCCTCCCGCGCCGTCTCGCCTCTCATCGCCGCCCCGCCTCCCTCCGTCGTTCCTGGCCGCCGGGCTTCTCCATCGCCGGCTACGCGCGTGAGGAGGGAAGAGGAGCCTTAGCGCGTGGATCCAGGGGCAGCGGCGTCCATCCCGCGTGAGAAGGGAGAAGGAGCCGGTGAGATCTACGTTTTTCAGCTCCTCCATCTCTCTCAGCTCTCTCTCAGCGCGTCTTGTGGAGATTCGTCGGCAGCGACGGCGGGGCAGTCCCAGGCTCGGCGGCGGCGTCAGCGGCTCCCCCACCCGCGTCAGCCGCTGCTCCACCAAGGCGGTCGCGCCGTTTTGGGAGCGCTTATGCCCCAAAGCGTAGGGTTACCCGCTTAGCGGTGAAGCGTGCGCTTAGTGCCGCTTTTTGGAACCCTGAAAAATTAGGCATACTTGGATGGGAAGTTTCTATATAGCATGCAAAATCCTGTTATTAACATGGTCACATCACAAGCTTTTTGGAAAAAAAAAAAATCCATGTGTGCTAATCCATCATTGAATATCTGAATGATACAGAGGAGATACTTATCCTATCTATGCGTCATGTGAATTCTATTTAGTCTAAAATTCCATCTTTTAGATGTGTGATCTTTAGAATTCGAAAAGCCCATGTGTGTAAATCCATTATTGAATATATGGATGATACAGAGATACACTATCTATGCGTCATGTGAATCTTATTTAGTCTAAAATCCCATTTTTTATATGCGTGACCTTTAGAATTCGATTTAGTCTGAATGATACTGAGGAGGTACTTATCATGCCTATCCATTATTTAAGCTTTTTAGAATGGGATAGATAGTGCCCTGCTTACATGATGACACCTGTTAGGCGGACCTGTTATTTGGAACTATGTTGTACAAGCTGTTTGAATAAATGAATGAATATACTTTGTAAGACATAGTGCATTTTTAGTTCAATCCTTTTTCTTTGTGTGTTTATGCTAGAGTGACTGCCACGTGTTGGTAACTTGCTGTCTTACCAAGAAGTTCTTGAAAATGAAGTATTTATGTTTTTGTCGTTTCCTGAATAGTTGACATGCACTTGTTTTTGTTGGGTTTCTGTTTTTTCCCTTTTCAGCACATAGAGCATATGCAGCATGTAAGCTTATGCATTTATTTGTGCAGGCTTGATATTTGACTGCGGCGCTGGGCAGAGATTAACAAGTTTCAGCAATGGGGTTTGATAATGAATGTATCTTGAGTATTCAATCCCTTCCTGGTGAATATTTCTGCCCAGTTTGCCGGACACTCGTATATCCCAATGAGGCCCTACAAACTCAATGCACACATCTCTACTGCAAATCCTGCTTAGCGTATGTAGTGGCAACCACACAAGCTTGTCCTTATGATGGATACCTTGTAACAGAAGCTGATTCCAAGGTATGCATATTCAATGAGTTCTTGTATGTGAAGTAATGGCTCTCCTCTTACTATCACATTTTGCAATCTACAGCCTCTTATGGAGTCAAATAAAACCCTTGCTGATACTATTGGCAAAGTCGCGGTCTATTGCCTGTATAATAAGAGTGGCTGCCAATGGCATGGAGAGCTATCTGCCTGTATCACACATGGTACTACTTGTGCATATGGGAACTCTCCTGTTGTTTGCAATCGTTGTGGGACTCAAATTGTGCATCGTCAAGTGCAAGAACATGCTCAACTCTGCCATGTATGTCCATCTGCTCCTCCTGTTGCTGTCTCCAGTAACATCTTATGGATGTCTAGAACTCTGTAAGTGATAGTTTCTTTTTTACCTTTTTTGTTATTTGCAGGGCTTACAATCTCAAACCCAGCAAGCTGATGGTAGCCAGGTGCAGCTAGCGGCGACAACAACTCAGCCAGTCACCCAAGATCCATCGCTTGCTTCAGCTGGATCTGCTGCTGCTGCAGCTGCAGCTACAACCCTACCAAAGCCATCTTCAACTACAGCCACAGCTGTAACAGCTTCTGCGACAGCAACAGGAGGGGCAGCTGGTGCAACCACAGCATCAGTGCCTTCTTCAGCTGCATCTATTTCTGCTTCCCAAACTCCAACAGCTGAGCAGTGGTACCAGCAGCAGCAGCAGCAGCAGCAGCTCCAATACTCACAATACTACCAGCAGCAGCACGCTGGATCCAACCCTTACATGCAGCAGTATCAGCAGTATGACCAATACCAGCAGCTGTATCCGCAATACATGCAACCTCCAATGCAAGTACCGTCCCAAAATGTGGTGCAAGGATCTACACAACCTGCTTCTTATGTTCAGCCTCAAGTGCAGTCCTCCCAGATGATAATGCAAGCCCAAAGTCAGCCCCAGGTCCATCCATTGACAAGTCAACCACAGCTTCAGCAGCATCCGGTTCAACCCCAACCCCAAAGTCACCCTCATCTTTCCCATGTTCAAGCACCTGCCGTTCAGTCACAGCTTCATCAACCAATTCAGTCAGCCCAAGTTCCACAGCTCCAACCTAGTCAAGTCCCTCTCCAGCCATCTGGTCTGCAAGTACAACCTGCAGCACATCCATCTGCTCCTACTCAAGTTGGTAACCAGCAATTTGCTACTCAAGCAACGGCTCGTCAGTTGCAGCCACATGTACAAGCTCAACCTCCACAGCAGCAACATATTGTTGCACAGCAACAACATCCACATCTGCAAGCTTTACCTCCACAGCAAAATGTTCAACCTCAGATTCAGCTAAACTCTCAAGTTCAGCTCCAGCCTCCACATGTCCAGCAGCAAGCTTATCCACAACCTCAGGCCTATCCTCAACAAACTCATCATATGCACCCCCAGAATGCTTCATATTCACAGCAGCAAACACCACAAGGTGCTCTTTTGCAACCTGTACATGTGTCCCACCAAGCACATGTTTCTCATCATCCTGCACCGATGCGTCCTCCATTGCCAGGCCAACAGCCAGCTTTGCAGCCTCAGGGAATTCAACATACAACACAACATGAAAAACATAGTGGATTTCATGCTCAGTGGCCACCAATGTATTCCAACATCCCTTCCCAGGCACTTTCACAGGGATTGCCTGTGCACTCATCTGTTTCCTCACAATCAGTTCAACCATACCAGCAAGGAATGTCCTCATCGCAACAAGTGCATTCCCAACCTGGTCATCCTTATACACAACAGCTTGTTACTGGCAATACTGGACAACATGTTCAGACTTCTGCTGGCAGATCTATGACTCATCTTGCACCAACACAGCAATTTCAGCATCAGCAGCCAGCAGCGCTTAGAACTGAGTCGCCTGCTGCTGGGCAACCTATTGGGCAGGGTTCTTTAGATTTTGAAAAACATACTTCAAAATCAGGGAAGTCAGAAAGTGCGGCTAATGCTGCTGTTGGTGAAAATAAAAATAGCGGTGCTGAGTCAGCTGTCATAAGACCTACAAAGTCAAAATCAGGTGATGAAAACATGAACAGTGAACAGAATGGTTTTGTTGGTGTTAAAAAAGATGCAGTGCAAACTGGCATTGTATCACACGGTTTAGATAGTTCAATTAGGAAGGATGTGAATACTGACCAGGCAGGTAATTCACATGGTCCAGTTGTGCAGGGAGGCAAAGACCATAAGGCTTCAGATGCATCTACTAATCATGAGAAAGGACGATCTTTTCAGCAGGCATCGCTGCAAAATGTAGGAGCGCTGGGCTCTTATGTGCCCCCAGGTGTGGTACCACAACATCCATCTGGACCAGATAAAATGCTTCCTCAGCATATGATGAATCCTGGTCATAAGCATGGTTTCTCTGAAAACATCCGTCCTCCGTTGCAACAACCATATGGTTTGTTTCATTCTGGAACGATACCAAGGCCATTTGGAGAGAACCAGATTCAGATGCCAATGTCACAGCCTGGGGGGATCAGACCTGGTGATGCTATGATTCGACCTCGTGTGGTTGGCCCATTACCTGGACATCATGGTGCAGTGTTGCCTCCTTTTGATCTTGAACGTTTGGGCCAGCCACATCCTCTTGGTAATACTCTGGATCATAGGCAAATACTTTCTTTTCTGTTATTGTTTCAAGTATGCTGACCTAACTTCCATTTGTCCAGGAATGTTGAACAGCAATGACTATGGTGGTGAGGGGTTCAACACTTCAGGGGGTGCAGCATATCCTGGAAGACATGACAGTATCAAAGACGATCGGAAACATTTTCTGGCACCAGCCCTTCTTGATGGTCAGGGCTTGCAAAGGGAGCCTAGACATTTTGACAGAGCTTTAGGTAGACCTGATGGTTTCCTTGATTCAGTACCTGGAAGGCCTCCATATCCAAACCATAGAAGTGCGGGTTTGCATGAGGATTTTCCAAGAAAGCAAAATGCAACTGCCAGTCACCCTGACTTCCTGTCACATGGGGCAGAATTTGATCATCACAGGGCTATGGGAATGCCAAATTTCAGATACCCAGGTACAGATTTTGAAGCGATAAACCTAAATTAATAACTGGAAATATTAGAATACTTCAATAGCAGTAGGTCTTTTGGTTATATGAAAGAAAGCTTATGACTTTGAACCTTGAATTTGCCAATGATGTTCCTCCATTGAATTTGAATGTTTTCAGGGCCATTTGCTCAAGGGACAAGTGGCGGTCCTGGCGCCCCCCCTAAAAGCCAGCTCGGCTCTGGTAACCTTCGTGGGAATTTGCAACATTCTTTTGAGGGTCCAGACTTCCCTCCAGCTCCTTTCAATCTTGGTGATTCTTTTCCTTCCACTAGCCTGCATGCTGGGTGTGGGGAACCCCCATGGTTGTCACTATTGCATTTAACTGAACCTTCTAGCCATCACTTTGCAGGTGACATGCATCCAGGTGACCCTCATCTTGTCGCTTCTCAGCCTGGATTTCCTAAAACTGCAGCACACTTTGGTTTGGTGGGTTATCAGTGCCTTTTTACATGAATTTATTCTGTTTTGTTACAATGCATTAGCACTTATGCTATTATTGTTGCTGATTCTGTATTGTTTAGCTACTAAACAGTTGAGTGTTCTTCCATCTAGGGTGGATTCTTGAGAAATGGGAATTCAGGTTGGTGCCGAATATGCTTGTTTAACTGTGGGAGCGCAGAGAATCTGGATCTGCATGTACAAACAAGGGAACATCAGCAATGTGCAATGGACATTGTCCTGAAAATGAAGCAAGATGTTGCAAAGAGGCAAAAACTGTGAGATATAAATTAATTTGATTTTGAATTTCCAAACTGAAGCATCTCCCTATTTATAAACTCAGATACTCTGTACTCAGGAATTATGGAGGCCCCAAGTCATTCAACAACAAAAAAGGTTTCTGGGAAGGGCCATTTTCGTGGGAATAGGCGCTAGTGTCACCTGATTCAGCTTGATGTGGTTTTGAAGGTCAGTTCTGGCTGTTCGATTGTGGTCCACAAGAGATTTGGCCCCTATATGTTTCAATTGGTCACTTCCTAATATTTTTCCAGGTTGCTACTGGTGCTTATGGACGGTTCGAAGGCAATCGAGAATTGAGATCTCTTCAGACATCCTGTTCATGCAGTTCAGCGTATTTGAAGTGGAACTTGTAATGGTCCCAAACTTCTGTTGCCATGTTGATCTGCAGAGTTCACATGGCTATGTTTACTTAACGTATTTATGCTGAAGTTGTTCTGGGATTGCTTAACAAGTTAACATGCTAGTACCCTTATGTATGCGATAATTTATGACTCCTGTTTCCTTCAACTAGGCTCATGCTTTGTCTAATGGCGACCTAATAAGACCACACTGAAACTTTTACAAAGCGACTTGTTATTGTGTCATCAGACACCCATAACATGGTAAAATTTTTGTTGGAATCTTTTGGTAAGGACTAAGGAGCTAATGGAAACATGTTAAATTTTTCAGTTCCTGAAAATTATGCTAGTTTTGCATAGTTTAAATCCAAAAAATTCTAAGGGTGTGCTGTATAATAGTTTTTTTTTACATAAGCCATATTTATTTAATCATATATCTTAAAAATTATTGAACGCTGATTTTGTGATACGTTCCCATTCAAAACAAGTTTGGACAAAAGTGCTGCATTCCTGATTAAACACATGGGATAGAGTTGTTGGCATGTCATTGCATGATAACAACAAAGCCATCCAAATCAACAAATATGATCTCATTAAAGCGGTTGCCTATTTTGTTCCTGTGAGGGATCCATTAGTGTTAAAAGGAGGCTTGGAAGCCAGGAAGGAAACACAAAAGTATGAAGAGGTTTGAGTTGGGACATGTACTTTGAATATTACTTGAGATGGGAGGGAATTGATGGTAAACCTAGTTTAGAACCGAAGTATAGGTTGTGCTCAAATATAGAAGAAAAAAAAGATATCTTTGTTTTCATATGAATACTGGTTCATGCATCATGTATGCAGAACTTATTGATACTGATACTGAGTTGTATTATTTACCTCTAGTTAGTTAGTTACTCGAGATAGTGATGGTTTTTTTATCATAGGATTGATGTTCAGAATAGGACATCATTGAACCCTACAGGCATTAAATGTTGTGGATAAAATAATTGAGTTTCTAATTCACTACTGCTGGAGAGATGGCTTGTTCAGTTATGTTTGATGTGATTGTTCGCTTGTGATATATATTTTGCTGATGGTGGCCTTTCTCTAGATGTCTGTTTTAAATCATCTGTCTTTGCTGTTTGTTTGCTAAGCAGAAACTGGAAAGTGTAGGATAATTTCCAGCAGAGGGCTCCTGTCATACTTGCATGTTTCCCTAGCGATTGGTAAGGATGACATGCTTTGATAATGCTGGTAAGGAAAGATAGGTATTGAGCTTTTATTACAATGCACTCTGAACTTTTTGACAGAAGTTTTTCATACATGGATTATGGCTAAAGTGCTGAAGCCAATCTGTGGCCTGTCAATTACTTGGACAAAGGTTCCAGTTTGTATAATTGTGAGGCCATCATGAACTGCTATGCTTTTGTTTGTAGGAAACAACGTAAGATATATTTATGTGTAAACTAATGGATTGTGTATATATATTTTCGTTCGGGGTAAGGAGTGACATTCGGCATTGAACTCAATTTATGTGATCGCCAGTTGGTTCTAGCATATCCCAATTCATGTTTGATCACTTTTCCAGCGCTTAGTTAGTTAGATGGTGCTGCCAACAGAAGATCCCCACCTGCCCACCACCCCCCCCCCCAAAAAAAACACACACCCCCAAAAAGCTGGTTGGCCACCATCACGTGAATATATTTCTCCCAAACGCAGATTGATTGGGGTTAGACTTATATGCATTCTGCACCTGCTCATGGATTTGTCAAAACTACTCATAGGGTTATCGTTCACATGTGTAACTTCTTCGACATACTACTGTGATTTTTTTTAATTATTTAAGAACTAGGTAGAAAGGTTATTTAGCAAGATGATAGTATCGTTCAGAAGAACTTCGTGCTTTCTGCTCTACCACCTTTGACTTGTAGCTGCTATTAGTTTGGATATGACAAAACTATTAAAAAGGCCCCACACCTTTTCCCTTCTGCTGTATGCACAATTTGGTTGGTTGGTTGCAATTGAATTGGCTAGAGATTAATCCCTCTTCAAAATTACATGGCATATTTTTGTTGCGCAAAGACGAAATCATTCAAGATGGTTACACTTCCCGTATTTATTGGTCACCAGTGATTTGTTATACAGATTGGTGGGTGAAAATGAAAACTTCTCTGGCAAGTTCCACTTAGTTTCTGAGCCAAAAACTTGTCTGGTATTAATTGCCTGAAGCTGAAGTATAGACTATACAAGCATTTTTTTAAGTACATATTCCAAGGATCTGGCCAAAAAGTTTGTTTTCTTGAATCCTGGGTTCCCTTGTATTTAGGTTTTTGAATTGTAGAATCACTGTTGCTGGTGCCATTTTTTCACTAGTGTGGGTTCCCTCCTATTTAGGTCTAAATTTTGGAACCACTGGTGATGGTGCCATTTGTCACTAGTGTCAATAATAGAAGGAAATGTATGTTGCAACGTGATATTATTGTATCATTATCAGATTGCTGTTACAATAGTAACTTGCAATGCAGTATATTCAATTTGCTAGTAATTAGCAACTTGGTGTTATTGTTTGCTGTTTGTGCTTGGCATAATGTAGACGATCTATGTTTCTCTTGTCTCTGTTTTCTTTTGTGTTTCTGTGGGATTCTTGTAGATGGTGGATGTGCCTGGGTGCTGCCTACTGTGTGAACGAATTGACTGCGCCCTGGCTCATTTTCTGCCAGCATCGGATGTTTTTGACTGACGCCAGGGCATCTCATATCTGCTGCTGCTGAGGTTTCAACTGTAAAATTCCTGTCCCGTAGTTCGTTCCTTACCAACTAGTGCACCCATTGTATAAAAGAAAATACATGTAATGTATTCACGAATATTTCTATACAATTTTTTTGCAGTGTAAATATACCAATGTTCGTTTCAATGGAATGCACCTACTAATTTATGTATCTGGCTGGCCCTTGTAAATAAATTCTTGTATTCTTATTAAAACTTTTTTAATAGAAGTTTCAGTGTAAGAAACCGATGTAACATCCAGAGGTGTATGACTAATTAACCTACCCGCTGGTGTATGTAAATTCTTGAAACAGAAGCGAGTTGTAATGTGGTGCGATGCCCCTGTTTTATATTCCCGAAACAGAAGCGAGTTGTGATGTTGCATTGGACTTTGTTTTTACTTAGCATGTGGGCATTGTAACTACTCCCTTTGTCCTTGAAACCTGAAAGAATGTCATTTTCACGTATGGAGTCTATCAGTGTCAACTTTGATCAAGCAATATTTATGATAATATGTAAGTAGTAACGCTAGATGTGTAATGAAAATATATGATAAAACTATTTGGAGATACCAATGTTGGTATTATTTTCTATAATTGTAGTCAAACTTATTTTAAATTTAGGACAACATTATTTTTGGGGCAGGAAAAATAAATGATCATAATGATATTTGTTTTATGAAACACAGAATAAATTTTTTGACTAAAATACCTTTGTTTATGAACGAGGGAATTTTTTTAACTTATTTTCTCTATTCTAAATTATAAGTTGCTTGGATTTTTTTTAATGTGTCTATTTTGCTATGTATTTAGATATAATAATAATATGTCTAGTAAAATAGTAAAATAGATGAATAAAAAAATTAAGATGATTTATAATTTAGGACGGAGGGAGTAATTATTGATTACATATAGTACTGATATACCTGTCGTACGAGCATGCAGTGATGCAAATGAGATGAGCTAATGCAACATTAGGTAGCCGCACTTCCGAGTGGTATAGTTGTACAGCTAAATCACACTGACAATTAATAGATGTGATAATTATTTCCTTTGCAAGATTCCTGTATTTTTCCTTCACCTCATCCAAACGATTTAAAAAAAATCTTGTTGTTTTCAATTTCTCTATTTTATTTACGTGTGCATTTCTATTTAAAAACTTCCGGACGGTTCTGCTGGAGCCGCTGATAAAAAACCAGCTACGTTATCGTGACAGAAAAAATATTATTTGAATGACCGATAGACAAGAAAAAAGGGTAATTGGGAATCTGATGATCGGTCATCTATATCTGTGAAAAAGGGTCTGCTGACAACCGCGATGGCGTCAGTTCGGATCCGCTGTGCCGCCGCCGCGGTACCACCCGCGCCCGTGCGGAGGCACACTCCCACTCCAACTTGCATTCGACCACCAGTCCCTGGCCCTGTGGTTCATTGAACCTGGCTGCCCCTTCGACACTCGCCAAGGCCAGCCAATGAGCCAACTAGCCAAGGGCCGCCAGGGGCCGCGTCAGGCAGGCGTCGTCTCCTTCCCAGTCCCAGAGCAGCCAGCCCGCCCTTCGTCCCGCCCTCCCAGCGCTTTCCCTCCGCCCCTTCGCGCACAGAGAAAAGTAGTGTCAGCTGTCCTGGTCAGCTGCCCCCGTATAAAAGGGGGCGCACCACCAGCGGCGGCCAAGCATCCGCTGCCTGCGCCCCCGCATCGCCATGGCACTCGCCGTCCGCACGCCGCGCTTCCAGCCTCGACAGGCCTCCATTTCTGCGCCCGCCTCGACCTCCCTCGCCGGCGCCGTCGGCGCGAACGCGAGGCCGCGCGCCTGCGCCGCCGTCCGCGCCTCGCCCTTCACCGAGGCCACCTCCTCCCTCGCTACCGCCGCGACGCCTGGTCGTACGCCGCCGACGGCTCCTCCAGCTCCGCATCCCCGTCCTCCTCCGATGCTGCCGCCGCCGCCGCCGCCGCTGCTGCGGCGGCGGGCCGCCGGGACGACGAGATCGCGCTGCAGCTGCCTGAGCTGCGGAGGCTGCTGGACGCGCTGAGGGCGTCCAGGGGAGGGGCGGCGAGGGGGAGACGGCGGCGGCGGGCCCGGGAGGGTGGCTCTGGTGGGCACAGGGCCTGGTGACCCCGAGCTGCTCACGCTCAAGGCGGTCCGCGCCATCGAGGCGGCGGACCTGGTGCTCTACGACAGGCTCGTGTCTAACGACGTCTTGGACTTGGTCGGGGAGGGCGCCAGGCTGCTCTATGTCGGCAAGACCGCGGGATACCACAGCCGCACCCAGGTGGGAACACTGTTCCTTCGTTTCGATTTGGGTCACTCGAGGTTTACACGCGATTGTAACTGCGAATTGGGCGGGCATTCCGCAATAACGGTTCCACCCCCGGGCGCTGAGAACGTGTCTGACAACTTCATGATCATGAAGAAAAACAGAGGTTGCCATATGCCTGGCTGGGGAAAAAAACAGAGAATTGAGGGGACCTCAGCTTAGAACTTTGTATCTTTCCTTCCCCCTGTTGGTAATTTGTATGTCTGATGACTAATTGATGCAATGTAGGAGGAGATTCATGAGCTGCTGCTGAGCTTTGCGGAGGCTGGTGCCAATGTCGTGCGCTTGAAAGGTGGCGATCCTCTGGTAATTTGCTCTTGCTTTCGAATATACTTAGCACCTGAGGATTATTGTGGCACTTCCATTTTTTAATCATGTTCAAACGGTAAAATAATCGGTCTGGAAAATTTTGCTAGTGGGTGTCATCAAACGTTGAGGATTAACTTTTTCAAATGATGATCCATTCTTGGTGTGGATTAGTTTACTTCCAAGTGATGGATTCATAGGGCAGATTAGTACTGTTATGACCAATATGGCATGGTTGTCACATCTGACCCATCAAAGCAGCAGGTCATAAAAGAAACTATCAGGCTACTGTTTTCCTTTGAAACATGTGGTTCTTGTACTTGGAAGGAGACAATATTTGCTAGGATGGAAAAAGATCAATCATTTTTAAGCTCTTGTGTTTGCACAGCAGTGTAGATGATTGATCATGTCCTTTAATCTTTTCAGTTGTCATTGTAGAAATAATTCTCAATTCTAAGTGTGGTAGCCTTGCATTAACTGAAGCAAACAATACCACTTAATTATGCCTCGTACTTTGTTTTATCTGCTTAGTAGCAATAGCAACTGATTCTAAATTTTTCAATTTTTTCATTCATTTTTCCTCAGAAGGGTTCCAATTATTATTGGTTATTTGGTTATACTGTCTCATGTAAATCCCATGTGGATGTATCATTTAGAGATCCCAGAGCCATAGGGGTGCATTTGTTCTTTTTTTTTGAGGGAATCGGCAGGGGAGGCCCCTATCTATATTTTTGTATTTTCATTAAGGAAATGTACAAGTACAGAATTACAAAGCACTCAGTGCTCAAAAAGAGGAAAATATTCTTTTCTAATAAATAAGAGGCAAATAAAAGTAGCACCAACATTGCAATTTTATCACTTCGATCATTGACATCTGGAATTGCACTTCTATTTGTGGCCAATAATTTGCTTGTATTCCTTTCAGGTTTTTGGAAGGGGTGGAGAAGAGATGGATTTCCTACAGCAACAGGGAATCAGAGTTGAAGTTATCCCAGGTATGATAATCCTGTTGCATTTGCTTGGATACTTTGAATTGTTGATCGGTACCAGTTATGAAATACTTTGGATCTAAATTCGAAAACTCTGCAGGAATTACTTCTGCTTCGGGAATTGCAGCAGAACTAGGCATTCCGCTAACCCATCGAGGTGTTGCTACCAGGTGTGATTAGTCTTTTGTAATTTTATTCTACCTAACTAGTAACTAACTACTATTGCAAGCAAAAAGATTTCCCCTTTATATGAAAATGTATTTTTTTCTATATGACTTTTCCACAAGCTTCACCATTTCGTATCAGTTCCTATCAGTTTTTTTGTTTAGGATCTGCACTACTCCCTCAATTGCAACAACTAGCATGCCTACATATGGATCTTTTTGCTATAGGGTTGAGGCTTTAAGTGTACCAGTTACTTGCTGTAACTCTTGAATGGTTCCTGTTTTTCACCATACATGTCTCATTGCGCAGTAAAATTTCTCGGTATTATCTTCTGCAATTCTGGTGTGCTATGGTTAATGGAATAGCATTTTTTAATAAAAAGCCATCTTCCATTTTTAAATGAACAGAAAGGCGCTGGTTTGTCTCTGATGCTGTAGTGTTGAGAGAGAATACTTATATAGGATAAATTGTTGACATATAATATTCGCTGCAGTGTCAGATTTTTAACTGGCCACTCCAGAAATGGTGGGACAGATCCACTACATGTAGCTGGAAATGCAGCTGATCCAGACACTACTTTGGTTGTGTACATGGGTTTGTCAACACTTCCATCACTTGCCCCAAAGTTAATGAAGCACGGCCTGCCACCAGATACCCCTGCTGTGGCAGTAGAGCGCGGGACTACACCTCAACAACGAACGGTAGCGACTCTTAGACCCTCACAAACTAAATTATGTTTGACCTTACTCTGCCATCCTGAATGTTTCTTGCGCTGTAGGTGTTTGCCCTTTTAAAGGATCTTGTGGATGAAGTCAAGTCAGCTGATCTAGTTTCTCCAACTCTAATAATTATCGGGAAAGTGGTATCCTTGTCCCCATTCTGGGTTGAGCCATCTGAACATGATGCACTCAAAATTGAGAGCTCATATGCAAATGAAGCCAGATGATAACACATTTTACTGATTTTAGTGATTGGACAGTACTTGAGTAATGCAATATCCCAGATATGAGCAGTTCCAGTTGAGATCCATTTAGGACATGCGAGCACAAGTTCGACCTGCTGTACACAAAAACATTTCAGGAAGCATGGATTCTGAATGATAGATTGTAGCTTAAGTTATTAAGCCCACAACAACCTTGGGGCAGAGCGCACTTGGACTGATAGTGCTGGACTCTGGCCCAAATTTCCGGTTTAGTTGAGTTCGACAATAGTTGTGTGCTTCTGTATTCCACTTTCTTCTGGATGAAGAGGTCATGTCTGGAGGCTTGAGCTTCAGTAAATATATACATACGGCTTTCAGTTCACTGTCGTCTTCGTCAAAGAAGACTCAGTAGATGTATTGTTTTCAATTCAGTTGCACCTGCCAACTCCTTTCTGACTTAAGGCCCATCCGGAGTGCAGGGATTTTACAGAAATTCCAAAATTGGCAGTTCTATTTTTGTGGTAAATAGGAAAATTTCTGCTTCTCAAATGTAGATAACCGTAAGAATTTTTATCATCTTAAAAGTTTTTATGTGTTTTGTACCTCTTAAAAAATAGAATGAAGAATGAATCTCTAAGAGCAAGTATAAAGAGTGTATGTAATTGAGGGTGGAGAGTTGAGGAGGAGAGAGAAGAGAAGAGAGTGCTATAACAAATGAATGAAAAACTTTTCCTATTTACCATGTAACTGAGGCGAGATGAGTTTTGTACCTCACAGACTAATTCTGTATTATAGCGTATTATAGCCCAGCTTATGTATAAATACTGAAAAACTTTGTAAGATAAAAAAGTGAGTTATATGGGGGACCTACTATATGAGTGGGCCGATAGGTGACGTATAAATAATATACAGACAGTAGTAGAGGATTATATTATTAGCATTGCTCTAAGTTTATTGGGTTCAATTAATTTAGTAGTTCTTACTTGTGAAAATTACGTCTCGATGTTAATTTTGTTATAAAGAAATTTTGATGCGACAAAGCTGGTGTGTCAATATAACATTTCTAGAACCTTTGTAATGGCCAATTGAACCGTTATCATCTCTTAATTAAAGGAACATATGACCCTATTTGGATTACTGGCCGGAATTAACAGCTTCTCGTGCTATACTCTTGTGGCTAAATATAGACATGCAGTTTTCCCATTAAACTCTCGTGTTGCACCCGTCGTGCCGTCGGGCGCAATATACTATGGCCGCGCGGAAGGCGGGAGCCGGCTGTAAGCACCGCGCGAACGTGCAAAAACCGGCCGAAAGGCTCCGCGCACACGGCCAAAACGCGTATATTTTCTCCTCCGCCGAAATCCACCCAGCTGAAAAACTTGCGGCGCGCCGCGCCGGCACGCCTGGATACGGCTGCCAGCACACCGAACAGCCCCAACTCGGCAACTGTTAACCGTTTTGGGTTTTTGGCTACCCTTTTTCCCCGTGCCGATGATAGAACCGAATCACCCCAACCCGAATCCTCCGTTCTCCACGAGGACGTTGCTTGCTTTGCCAGTTTGCATGCCTTTCTCCTGGCAGCCTATTAAAGCCGCCGTCGTGCGGTCGTGCTGCCGGAACCCGGATCGGAAAGCAAAGCAACAAACACCAATGTGAATATACACATACAGAAATCCGTACCAGCTCCGGGAATTTACCAGTGGACCGCGGTAGCGAGATGGCTCCATCTCCAATGGCGGAGGCGGATTCCAGCAGCCGGCGACGGTTCGCGGTGGCGTGCAGCGTGCTGAGCCAGTGCGTCAGGGCTGAGACCGCGGCCGCCGCAGCCCATTCTCGTTCTGTTGTACACGCGCAGCAGGCTGCGTCCCCGATGCTTCTTATGCCGGGCGCCGACGTTGTCGGTGAAGAGACGACTGTGGTGACGCCGACGCCGGCATCGGCGCCAGCACAGCTAACCATCGTGTACGGCGGGCGCGTGCTGGTGTTCAACGACGTCCGGGCGGACAGGGCGGCGGATGTGATGCGCGTCGCCGCTCGGCAGGATATGCCGAGTGGACTCACCGACCTACGGGTGGCGAGGAAGGCGTCGCTGCTGCGGGTTATGGAGAAAAGACGGGACAGGCTCCGCACGTGCGCGCCGTACGCCCCTGCCAGCACGCCGCCGGCGCCGCCGGCGCACAAGGAGGAGCAGCAGGAAAAAGAAGCTCACAGTGACAGATGGCTTGGGCTGGGTATCCCATGATAAAGCAATTTCTGTTGTCGTGACTCTCGACAACTCAGTGAATGACGCCGCGTGTTATCTTTATCGATTGCATTGTACTTTCTCTGTTCCAAATTTCAAATTATGTCACTTTAACAATCTTGAAAGTCAAAACATTTTAAGTTATGTCTGCTCTTGAACGGTGGAATCCTATACATTTTGAGGAGCTACTCATCTTGGAGAAGCCTTCGGGGTGGGCATCTCAGAAGGTCTTTGGATCTTTGCTTTCAGCGCAGCGGTGTGCTTGGTTTGACTTGGCACCGCATCGCTCCCCTAGGGTGGAGATGGGTCGCGGTCATAGGCGTCGGATTGGGATGTTTTGGAGCTTGAGATGCTGAGGCCCGGACGCGAGTCCTCTTTGCCGCCCCACCGTTCATCGCCTCAGTTCCTCGCTTCTCCTAGGGCTCTCGACCTACCGTGCTTTCGCCGAGCCCCGTTGTTGTCACAGTGTCGCCTGTCTCCGCTCATCTCGTTGATGCGGAGATGCAACCTGCTAGTGTCATTGCATCATCGGTTCCTATCTCTCCGAACGCGTTGAAGTCGCATATTGAGTCGCGCATATGCATGTCCATCCCCAAGTCTGTGCTAGACATCTCGCCGCCTCTGTGTGTTGCCAAGAGGCGGAAGGCGATCGCCATGACTTTTTTCTCGCTATGGCGTACTGTGAGCCTGGTGATGAAAAGCAGGCGTTGTGCATCTAACCCTACGATACAGCAGAGGCGGAGCCAGGATCTTGCGGCAAGGTATTCCAAATAGGAAAAATGCAATGCAAATATACAATTGCTAGCTAGCACACTTATTTTTATGTACATTACAATTTACAAATAAAATATAAAAAATATTTCTAAAATTTCATAACGATATTAAACAAAGTAGCACACAATAGCATGGACAAACAAATTTGTTTAAATTGCAGCAAACACATAGACACATAATGCTTTCCTCTAAAGGCGTCTCCAATGGTGCGTAGCTAGGCGACGTGAATGTGAAAGACAAGAGTAAAACCTATTTTATATATTTATGTATTATTAAACTTACATGTTTTTCTCTCATATTCTTAAGTACGTAAAATAGATCAGTTCTTCGCTCGTCGCAAGTGACTGCTCTCTCCTACTTCTTTTTCTGCCACGCCAAATCTAGCTAGTCAAATAAGCAGCCATTGGGATGCCCAAAGGCTCTAAATTGCATCGATTAAGACTGTACTTCATTCTAAATTAGAGAAAACGGAATCTTTACTTGGTGAATGGATATTGAGAGGAGTCGTACTTGGCTGCCTTCAACGCTTGGCTGCCAGTCGTCGGCGAGACTTGACAGCCAAGGCGCCAAGTCGAAGGAGCTGACCGCTGCAATCTGTGATGCGCTGCTCGTCTGCTCGGCTGCTGGCTATCATCCACTGTTGCCGCAGGGCATCACCGCGGTCCGCAATAGAATCCGACCTTCTAGATGCATATGTGCCGCTGCTAGCTTGCCATCTTGGGACACAAATGCGAGGTGCTGAACAAGCAGTGAAGGAGCAAACGCTGTCGCTAGGGCTGTTTCTTGTGGCCTTGTGGGCTGCTGAATCCGTTCCGTGGGCTTCTGGTTCAATCAGATAGTGGGATGTGTATACTATGTATATTTATTTTCCTTGCTAAAATCTTAGGTATTCCATGGAATACAGGGGAATACCCTTGGCGCCGCCCATGCAACGCAGGCGCAAAACGTGATAATGTTAAAGTGGGGATTGGCTCAACCTACACAGAATCCTACCACAGGCGTTGATGCCTTCAACGAATACCAAATATTGTATGGAGCTCCCCTGTTGGCATCAAAGCGTGAGACCATTAGAATGTTGTTCTCTACTGGTGCTGGGCTTGACAACCATATGCTCATTGAGGGGGTGTAGGAGTTGCTGCTGTAGTTTTTTTGTCCTGCCCGTTCTTTGTTTTTTTCCTTGTTTTTTCTTTCTAGTTTGGCTCTGGCTTTGGAAAACCTTTGGTTACCTCAAACAGCCCGTTTGTTTAGCTTGTCTGTATTTATCTACTTTCTTTTAATGAAATACTTGCTATGGTATGTTCGCGAAAAAGACATATCAAATTTGATCAAAATTATAAAAAATTACAAAGATTTATAACGTCCCTCACCCCTCTTAATTGTTGTTGGTTCTGCCACTGATTTGCAGCCTAGGTTCCAAAAGAGAGGTCAAACAGTCCCTTAACACCAATGTAGCTGCCGACTTAAATCTTAACTAATAGTAATCTCCTAAAGTCTTAACATATTCAATGAGTATACGTCTACCAAGTGTAAGGTTCAAAAATGTAAGAACCTACTTATTATAGCATAAATAATATGATAAATAAAAAGTACTACAGACCCATGCCGTGATAGATTCGAGACTTAGAAGCCCGACAGACAATGCACAATTCATGATAGCAATTATTTCCGCTGGTCTCCAGACTGAGTGATAGAGAGAGAGGTCCAGTGGTTCCCAAAAAAAAAAAAAAAAAAAAAAAAAAGAGAGGTGATGTGCCCGTGCCAGCTCGCTGGTATTCGCGCCGAAAGCAAGGAAAGGTAGCTAGGGGCGGCAGGTAGCGCTGGCGCACGGCGCGGGGAAACGAACTGAAACCGCCAAAAACGCGCTGCGCGCACGGCCGAAACGCTGCTCATCTCCCTGCTCCGATCCGCCGAAATCGGCCGGCAGCAACTCTGCGTGCGCCCAAAACCGGGAAAAAAAGCCTCATAGCGTGCATGTCCCGTCGTCACAGTGTTTCACATGCCATGTGAGAGTCGTGTGGCCAACTAAAATATGCCGCAGCCGGGCCTTCGGCTTTCATGTCGCCACGTTCTCGTCGTGGCGTCGTGCGAATCGAGCGGAACCACCCGCAGGTTTCGCCACACGATCGAGGCCATCGCCATTTTTTTCTCTTCTTTTTTCCTAAATATATAACGAGGCGTTCAGCCGAACGGAATTATATACAAGCAAATGCCAACGTGCGCACTCACAAAGTCTCAGTCGCAATTCTTATTCGATCATTCTTCTTCTTGGGGTCTCGTCTCGCGAGATGGCACACGCGGGTTTCAGCGGCCGGCGGCAGTTCGACGTGGCGTGCGGCGTGCTCAGCCCGTGCGTCAAGGCCCAGGCCGCCACCGCTGCAGCAGGCGAGCTGACGGCGGCGGCGCCTCCGCCTACGATGCTGCTGATGCCGGGCGCTGACGTCACGCCCGACGACGCCACGGAGGAGCGCGCCGAGGCGACGCAACTGGCGCGGCGGCTGACGATCACGTACGGCGGCGACCGCGTGCTGGTGCTCGACGACTTCCCCTCGTACAGGGTGGCCGGGCTGGTGCTCGTCGCCGAACGGCCAGACGTGCCCGCCGGCCCCGGAGGGACGATGGCCGACATCCCAGTGGCGAGGAAGGCGTCGCTGCAGCGGTTCATGGAGAAGAGGCGGGACGGGCTCGCCGCGCGCGCGCCGTACGCCGCCCCTCCCGGCCCCGGCCCCGGCCCCGGCGTCGTCCGAAAAGGAACGGAACCAGGGCAAACAAGACGTCGGCCTTGGTGTTCCAGGACGGTGCGCGTCCTGATGCATGCGTCACCGTCGCCGTCGCCGTCGCCGCAGCGGACTGGACTTCAGTACTTCACTACGCTTTCATTGCCGCGTCGACGACGTCGGCCAGCACGCACATCCGATCGCAGTGGCCCCCAATCCAATCAGGCAATTCCAATCACCATCCAAAAACCATCACGTGTTGGTCGTGGCAGAAATAAGCACCCAAACCACGGTTTCACACGGCACGCACCGCGCAGTTCCGTCGTTCCCACTCCCACCCGCCCGCCTGCCTGCCTATATAAAAATTTTCCGATCCTCCCGTGCCCATCCGTCGAAACCATCCGTCACATAGACAGTAGAACTCCGATCCATCCCAGGCCAGCAAACAAGCCGAGATCAGACAATGGCAATGGCGACGGGGAGCGTCCAGAGCCACACCGCCCGGTTCGCAGCGGCGTGCGACGTTCTCAGCCGGTACGTGAAAGCGGCAGCCGTGGAGGCGAGGCCGGCGGCGAGCACGGTAGGGGTACTAGTACTCCCGCTGATGCCTGGCGCGGACCTGTCCACACATCAAGAGGAGCCCGAGGCGGCGGAGGCGGGGCCGGCGCCGGCGCCGAGCGCGCCGCAGCAGCTGACCATCTCGTACGGCGGGCGGGTGGTGGTGCTCGACGACGTCCCCGCGGACAGGGCCGCCGAGCTGCTCCGCCTCGCGGCCGCCGCGCAAGCTGGCGCGCCAGTACGGGTGCTGCCGGCGAAGGATGACCTGCTGCCCATGGCGAGGAAGGCGTCCCTGCGGCAGTTCATGGAGAAGCGCAAGGGCCGGGTCGCCGCGCGCGGATCGCCCTACAGCCGTCCGGACACCGGAGCCGCCGCGGTGTCGTTGCCGCCGGATCATCTCACTCTCAAGCTCTGATATATACAGCTTGTTACTGTTACTGCTACTAGACTACTACTACTCTAGGTGTTTGTAGCATTGGAAGAGTGGATTGTACAAAGAGAGAAAAAAAAAAAGGAAAAACTCTGTACATCTAATGTCTTTAATGGAAAATATTATACGTATACTCCCTCCATATTCAAAAAACCTGACGTTTAGGACATGATTGTGGTAACCAAGGAGCAATTAAGTAGAGGTTAGTTTTCCATCTCTACCCCTAATAAATATAGTTGCAGTTGCTCTTTATACATGAAATTAAACTCACTCAACTGGCTACTGCATAGCACTTTGAGTGCTGCGTCTTAGGTTCGATTCCCCATAGCCATAGCTTTTTTGTTGCCCCTTCATTTTTGCTGCATGCGGATTGGATATTGCGGGAGTGGGTGCGTTGAATACGGCGGGCATGCAGCACGGGTGCGTTGAATGCGGCTGCATGCAGCGCAACGGACGGACTTGGATCAGAACGGCCAGGGGTAATCGCGTCCACTTTAACTCCCGCAAGGCCAGGACGTCTGGTTTTGTGAAAACACCGAACAAGCATAGAACGTCTGGTTTTTTGAATACGGAGGGAGTATACAGTTTCTTATGAGAAGCGATGGTGCCTACCGTTCCCTCCCACTCTCAAAGTCATCAAAGAATAATAACAACGCCAACGCTTTTATTATTACTATTAGTTGGCGCGAAGCTTCATGGTCTTGGTGCGGAACACGTACGGGATGATGAGAGCCCAACCACTGGGGCGTGCCGCTCCACCGTACTTTCGCGCGGCGGTCGGCCTGACGGAGGTCAAATCGACCGTGTGCCCCGCGGGCCGGCACATCGCGTGGCAGGCAGACCGGCACCGGCACGCAGCACGCATCGTCCTTTCCACTTGTGCATATCTATCGGCTTATCGCTGTCCACCACAACTTTCACGTGTTGTTCGTGCCGCCTGCCGTGCCGACGACCCACCGCGCCGCGCGGCTTCACACCCATAT
This sequence comes from Chrysopogon serrulatus, assembly GCA_015844335.1. Taxonomy (NCBI): domain Eukaryota; kingdom Viridiplantae; phylum Streptophyta; class Magnoliopsida; order Poales; family Poaceae; genus Chrysopogon; species Chrysopogon serrulatus. Next base: position 89,085 of record JADLZL010003900.1, read on the forward strand.
CATATCATCCCTGACTATTCCTGGCTCCCCCTCCCTGTCCCACTGCCACCACCTATAAAAGATCCAGCTCCCAACCCAAACCAAAGAATTCCTCCTCACCAGCTCCCCCAACCGAAACACCCAACGCAGCCCGCGGCAGCAACAACAGCGCAGCAGCAGCAGCTCATCAACACCGGTGATGCCGATGGCGGCAGCAGCGGCTACTCCAGTGGGCACGGGTGGCGCTGCGGCGGCGACAAGCCGGTTCGCGGCGGCGTGCGGGGCGCTCAGCCAGTACGTCAGGGCGGCGGAAGCAGCAGCCGAGAGGATGCAGCACACGCACGCGAGGCGGCCGCCATCGGCCGTGCCCGTGCGGCCTCTCCCGCTCCCGCTCATGCCGGGCGCCGACGTCGAAGACGCCAGCCCCGACGACGGCCGGGACCTGGCTCAAGCGGCGCAGATGACCATCGTGTACGGAGGGCGTGTGCTGGTGCTCGACGACGTCCCCGCGGACAAGGCGGGGGCCTGCTTCGCATCGCTGCCGCTGCTGCCGCCGCAGGGACAGCGGCGGCGACCGGTGGTGCCGAACGCGGCGGGCAGCAGGTCTCCTCCGTCGTCTCCGCGGCCGCCGCCGACCTGCTGCCAGTCGCGAGGAAGGCGTCGCTGCAGCGGTTCATGGAGAAGCGCAAGGTCCGGGTCGCCGCGCGCACGGAGCCGTACCGACGGCCAGACGCCAGCGACGACGCCTGCCCTGACCACCTCAAGCTCGCGCTCTGATTCATCCCAGCTGTTCATGCATTTGTAGGCGACGAATAGTAGGATTAATTATAGGAAGCGAGTGGGATCAATGTACAGAGAAACTAGTAAACATGGGATGGAAGTGTACTGAATGAATGAAAGCCAGATCTCAACAAAGTTTCAAGGAAAGTCGTTGTGCGTGCATGCTAATTACTCCTCCTTAATTGTACACAGTCGCAGATCCATGTCGTAGAGTCTTGATCTCAGGTTGTCCACAATGTAAGGCCCTGCCGACATGCCACTTTCCCTAATCAGTCGATCGAGTCGAAGAATAAGCGAGTAACCGTCGGCGCCTGAAACAAACTATTTGAGTTTCGATTAGTGTTAGCATGTTAAGAGTCACAGTTTCTTTATCTTCTGTTGTCACTTCCTCTTCGTATTCCACATCATGTACTACTCTATATAAACCTCCCTTGATTTTAATGTAAATAATGTAATAGTCTAATAGAGTTGAATTTATCCTCCAATATGGGTACTCCTGCTGCCGTGCAACCCCTCCTTCTGCTGTGCAACCCCTCCAATATGGGTACTCCTTCTGCCGTGCAACCCCTCCTTCTGGCGCGCGCCCATAGCCGGTGATCGCCAGCATCTCCTCTGGCACGCGTTCCTCTACACCGGGTCTCTCCTTCCTTCGCCGTCATGCCGACCAGACGGTCACCGAGGCGATCGCGGCTGCTGAAGCTGGCATCGACGAAGCCCGGGCCGCTATCGCTCGCGCAGAGGCGGCCGATCAACATCGTGCCGAGTACGAGCACGCCGAGCAGTCGCAAGTCGCAATTCCATACTCAGGCTGCCGTGATCAACATCAAGACGATGATCCCTATCGTCCGTGAGCAGACGTCGACGCTCTGCAGCGTTCGCTCTTCCTCAAGACGGTGACCAAAAAAAAAATGAATTTTAGTGTGCGGTACCTATTTATAGAGACCAGCTAGTCTTTAAACATTCATTATATAAACAACTGGAATTCCCTCTGAGGATGGCATTTCAAGAGACGGTTTGGTCTGCCAGCTGTTTAGATAATGAATATTTAAAGATGGACAAAAAATATCATTCTCAGAGGCAGGTGTGTGTCATTCAAAACAATCATTTATTATACAAATAGCTGGTATACCTAGACACCTCATCCGTCTCTAAAAATCGTTTTTTATAGAAATGGGTTGTTTTGAAAACTATTTTAAAGATGGACAAAAAAGAAAGGTTGTTGCATTTGAAGTGATAAAACTGTTTATATAATGAGTATTCGAAGATATTTATTGGATCCAAATGTGTATTCGGTAAAAAAAAAAATTCTCTCTCTTGTAAAATGTAAGTCGTTTTATTTTTATTTTACTATATATATAATCCTATATATATTGAAAAATTGATATGCAGTTTAGAATAAAGTAGCAAATAGTAATATTCATATTTGATTAGATAAAGTCTTCGGATCCATTTTCACACCTACCCATGAGGCAAACCGGAGACACATGCGCGGACCGGTTCGATGTGAAGCACGACGTACGTGTCCACTTGCGCCGGGCGCCGTCAACCGGCTGGGTGGTTTTTTTGCCACAGCTTTCACGTGTTTTTCGTGCCGACGACCCACCCAGACTCCTCGTCTGCGTTTCTTCTTCCTAACTATAAAAACAACTAAGGTCCAAGGCAAAACAAAGTTTCCAGCATCAATCCTCCTCCTCCTTTCTCTCCAGAGCAGCAGCAGCCAGCAAGTCATCGTCTGCAATGGTGGTGGCGGCGGCAGCACCTTCAGGAGGCACAGGAAACAACGCGGCTGTGACGACGACCAGCCGGTTCGCGGCGGCGTGCGGTGCGCTTAGCCAGTACGTCAAGGCGGCGGAGGCCGAGAGGACGCGCGCGCCGGTGCGTCCCCTGCCCCTCATGCCGGGCGCGGACGTCGACCAGGAGGAGCCGGCCGAAACGGTGGCGCAGCTGACCATCGTGTACGGCGGGCGGGCGCTGGTGCTCGACGATGTCACGGCGGACAAGGCGACGGACCTGCTGCGGATCGCCGCGGCGATGGCGCGGGGAGGCACGGAGCAGCCGCTCTCCTCGGTCGCCGCCGACCTGCCCGTGGCCAGGAAGGCGTCGTTGCAGCGGTTCATGGAGAAGCGCAAAGGGCAGGGTCGCCGCCCGCGCGGAGCCGTACCGCCGGCGCGCGGACCGACGTGACCATCTCACGCTCGCGCTATGATCTGAGAAAGTCTCCTAGACTCACATATATGTATGTTGCTTAATTAGTAGCCAGATCATATAGTATTTGTTAGGTGGCTCTTGTCGTTATGTGTTGTGAATTAAACAGAGAAACGTAGAGATGAGTAGACATGGTTTCCCATTCCGGCAGAACCCGATTATGTTGATTCCAAGTAATTTCATCCGGCCACAAAAAAAATGATTCTTTTTATTTTGCGCAAAGCATTGAACAGTACTGTTGATGATTGATTGGTGAATTTGGTAGGGATTTGGGATAGACTAGACAGAGGAAACCACGAACAAGAGAATGGGGAGAAACTGGACCTGCATTCTTCTCGATTCTTCTCTGTTCCCTTCTATCTATCATTTACAATTTTTCACCTTAGCCCCTAGAGTATCTAATATTTTTATACACCAACACTCCCCCTCAAGATGGGGCAAATACATCATATAGACCCATCTTGCTACAAAAACAAGAGAAAGTTTTTTCAGGCAACCCTTTTGTTAAAACATCAGCTATCTGACTGGCTGAATTTACATATGGAAGACATATTATCCCTCTATCTAGCTTCTCTTTAATGAAGTGACGATCAATCTCGATATGCTTGGTTCTGTCATGGTGGACAGGATTGTTGGCTATATCAATAGCCGCTTTGTTATCACAATATAGCATCAAGGGCTTGTCTTTAAATAGTTTTAGTTCGCTTAGGAGGATCTGCAGCCATAATAGCTCACACACACCATGAGCCATAGCCCGAAACTCAGCCTCAGCAGTGAAACGTGCTACAACACTTTGCTTCTTGCTTCGCCAAGCAACCAAGTTACCTCCAACAAAGGTACAATACCCAGAAGTTGATCGTCTATCATCCAAAGAACCGGCCCAATCAGCATCAGTGTAGCACTCAACTTGTAGATTTCCTTGTCGTGTGTACAAAATGCCTTTCCCTGGGCAGCTCTTAAGATACCGCAAGATGCGATAAACAGCATCCATATGAGATGATCTAGGGTCATGCATAAATTGACTCACCACACTTACAGCAAATGTGATATCAGGTCGAGTGTGAGAGAGGTATATTAGTCTTCCAACAAGCCTCTGATAGCACTCCTGATCCACTGGAGTACCTGCATCTTTACATAAACGATGATTTTGCTCAATTGGTGTTCCTGCAGGGCGACATCCAAGCATACCACTCTCCTTCAATAGTTCTAGAACATATTTCCTTTGAGAAAGAAAGATACCCTTGGGACCTCGAGAAATTTCAATTCCAAGGAAATATTTTAATTGCCCCAAATCTTTTACCTCAAATTCATGCGCAAGGTATTTCTTCAAATTAGAAATCTCAATGAGGTCATCTCCAGTTATCACAATGTCATCCACATACACTATAAGAATTGTTACCTTTTCTGTAGCATGTTTATAGAAAAGTGTATGATCAGCGTTACTTTGGCGATAACCTCTCTTCAACATTGATTGCCTAAAGCGATCAAACCATGCCCTTGGTGATTGCTTTAATCCATATAAAGATCTATGCAAACGAAGCACCTTTCCATTGGTTTGACTTGTTTCAAATCCAGGTGGAATGTGCATATATACTTCTTCATGAAGATCACCATGAAGAAATGCATTTTTCACATCCATTTGATATATATCCCAATCCAAGTTAACAGCACAAGATATGAGTGTTCTTACTGAATTCATTTTAGCCACAGGTGCAAAGGTTTCATCATAATCAATCCCATAAGTTTGAGAGTATCCTTTTGCAACCAATCGAGCTTTATACCTATCAACCTTCCCTTCCGGTGTATGCTTAATGGTGAAAACCCACTTACACCCAACAGGTTGCTTACCTGGTGGTAGATTCACAAGCTCCCAAGTTTTGTTCTTCTCCAGAGCTCTCATCTCTTCCAGCATTGCCTCCTTCCACTTGGGATCCTCTTTAGCTTGTTTCCAGTTAGTGGGTATAGATACTGAATCTAGAGAGCAAATAAAACTTTGGAAGGATGGGCTGCAGGTTTTGTAGGAAATGAAGTTAGCAATATCATGTTTGTACCCAACATAATCCTTAAGGCGTGCTGGAACATTGGAAGATCTAGGTGGCTTCCTAAGGGCAATAGGAATGTCAATTTCAGGAGAAATCTGAGTAAGTTGAGTAGGTAGTTGATTATCACTCTGCTCTGGAGTGCTAGATGGAGCATCAGGACTGAGAGATTGAGGGTAGGTACCCGAGTCCTCGTGCATAAGAGACTCTATGTCTTGAGATGGAACAACACCTTGCATGTCTCCACGACAAGAATTATTACCTCCAATATCATTGTTGATGTCCTCCCCCCGACCACGAAAAAGTATCACCATGGGAAACACCTGAAGTTGGAACAAGAATAGAGCCCAAATGAATGCCTCCTTGTTCCTCTCCCCCTCTTGTTGTACTTCAGGTGGAGAAAGAGTAATTACAGCATCATTGGTTGGGCCATAATAGGGTTCATTCTCTCGAAATGTCACATCTGAACTCACAAAGAAACGATGCTCAGATGGACACCAACACCTATAACCTTTTTGAGTAGGAGAGTAACCAACAAAAACACATTTTATAGCACGAGGGTCAAGCTTCCCAACATTGTTTCTATAGTCATGCACAAAGCAAACACATCCGAAAACCTTGGGAGAAACAACAAAGGCATCCGAGTTTAAAAGTAATTTGGCAGGAGATTTGTTTTCAAGAATACGAAGGGGCATACGATTTATTAAATAAGTCGCAGTCTTCACTGCTTCTCCCCAAAGAAACTTCGGAACATTCATGGTGAACATTAAAGAACGAGCAACTTCAAGCAAGTGTCTATTCTTACGTTCTGCAACTCCATTTTGTTCTGGAGTGTTAACACAGGTAGTTTGATGTTCAATGCCATTCAAAGTGAGAAATTTTTCAAACTCCTGGTTAACATACTCTGTACCATTATCTGAACGTAAGACTTTAACAGTGTTGCCAAATTTATTTTTTATGAGGGCACACAGGTCTTTAAAAATCGTAAATACATCACTTTTGTGTTTTAACAAATAAAGCCAAGTATATCGACTAAAACCATCAATAAAAGTGACAAACCATCTATGCCCAGAAATAGAGTGCACCTCACAGGGTCCCCAAACATCAGAGTGAATAACATCAAATGGTTTATTGCTTCTTAAACCTAGACTAGGATAGGGAACCCTTGTATGTTTAGCAAACTCACACGCATCACATACAAGGGATTCTCTAGAGCATGCATTGAAAATAGATGGATAAATATGAGACATAGCAGCAAAAGAGGGGTGTCCAAGCCTGCGATGAAGTAATAATAATTCTTGACATGGAGACATCTTGGTCACAAAAGCAACTTCATCACTTCCTTCATCAAGATAATAGAGTCCATTATGCACGGTCCCAGTCCCAAGAATTCTCCCCGTCCCTAGCTCCTGAAAGGCACAATAAGAAGGATCAAACCAACATTTACAATTGAGAGATTTTGTGATTCAGCTAACGGACAATAGGTTAACTGAAAAATTGGGAACATGCAAAACAGGTGTTAGAGATAAGGATTTGGTGCACTGAACAGATCCTTGTCCAGTTATCGGTGACATGGATCCAACAGCTAAACGCACCTTATCCTTACCTGAACAAGGAGTGTAGGAGGTGAAAAGGTTGGATGCTCCTGTCATATGGTTAGTGGCCCCGGAATCAATGATCCAAGGTTTAGGTGCATAGGCTCGAGTGTATTTCATACCTTGGGAAGTGGCATGGTAACTGGAAATATTAGAGGAACCCTGAGTGGATGATGAGCCTTCCGAGAGTTTGAGCTTGGAGTTATACTTCTCGAGAGCTTGAGCATCTACCACTGGAAGCTCCCTTTCGGATGTAGTGTGATTTGCTTTATTCCAATTAGCACCTCGAACTCCCCCTGGTTGAGACTTCCCCTTTTTCCACCCAGGTGGAAAACCATGCAACTTGAAGCATTTCTCTATCTTATGTCCTTCGCGACCACAATGACCACATATTATTTTTTCTGTATCCTTCATGGATAAAGCAGCTCGGGCATCAACCCCTCCATAATCATCCACTTTGGGATGCTTTAGCCTAGTCTCTTCCTCAATAATGCTCGAAATAATATCATCTAGACTCGGCCATTCAGATCTAGAGAAGATAAGCTGACGACGAAGGTCAAATTCTTGATTTAAACCATCTAGGAATAATTTACCCACAAATGATTGGAACCATGTATGATGAATAGCCATGTCCTTATCAATGGGCTCAAAAGGATGATAGTAGTGCAAGTCTCTATATAGCTTTTTCATTTCACCAGCATATTCAGTCACAGACCTTGTGCCTTGCTTCAAATGTGTCAGCTCATGCATAATTTTGGTTGCTTGCATCTTGTTGGATTTACCTGCAAATTGATTCTCCAAAGATGACCATACTTCCGCAACTATGGCCATGACTTCAACTTGTTCTCGAATTGCTGGTTCCATGCTACTCAATAACCATACTAACACTTTATCATTGATTTGCTTGCTTCCTGTACCCTCACCTTTTTTCCCTTCATCAACAGCAGTAAGCAAATTTTCATATCCATGAGAGCTTAGAATCAATTTAACATGGCGCGCCCAACTAACATAGTTCTCTGGTCCTGATAATTTAACTGGATTAGGCTCAATGCTTTGTTTGATGATGTCTGGAGCTACCTTCAATTGCTGCTGCTCTAAAACTTTGCTGAATAATTGACACAGCCTTTCAAAGCTAGTATCAGTCTCCTTTTCCCCACTACCAGCCATCAGTAAAAGGAGCAATGAAAGGTCACACCTCCTTTTTTTTAACCAGCAAGCACGAACAGCAGTAGCACTAGAACAATTTGTTCTGCAGTACCTCTAGAAACCAGTAGCAGAACAACTATGAAGAGGACGACGGCCTCTTCACTTGTAACCAGAGCCCAAATCCACAGCAGCACGAACAAATCAGAGGAAAAATATAGCTCCAGAAGAAAACACAGACACCACCATTGGCTGGCTATTCCCTCTAGGAGAAAGAAAAATACGGACCAGCAGCAACCAAGGAACTGCACGAGAACACCTGCTGCAATTTATTCACTGCGGCCACAAGTAATCCACCAGATGCCGAAAGGTCTCCAAGACAGCCCACAAGCACGAGCGAAGCAGCGACGACACCGCGACAACGGCACGGACACCACCACCGCTAGCACCCAATCAACCAGGAAAGGATTTGGAACAACAAATTTAACCCACTCTGATACCATGTTGATGATTGATTGGTGGATTTGGTAGGGATTTGGGATAGACTAGACAGAGGAAACCACGAACAAGAGAATGGGGAGAAACTGGACCTGCATTCTTCTCGATTCTTCTCTGTTCCCTTCTATCTATCATTTACAATTTTTCACCTTAGCCCCTAGAGTATCTAATATTTTTATACACCAACAAGTACTCCCTCTGTCCCGTGAAGACTATCGTTCTAGCACTCAGTCAATATCCCTCAAAGAGTGTCGTTGGGAGCCCTCTCATAGGTCTTGGACCTACCCTGCCACAACTCAGCTAGTCTGCTGCTCGCCCACACCCAATCAGCAGGTTTGAAGGTGGTCTGGTAGAGTAGCAATGATGGTACATATAGGGATAGTACATACTATTTTCTTCCATTCTTGGTACTCTCACCGGAACCCAGAACGACAATCTTCATAGGACAGAGGAAGTAATTTAGTAGGATTTTTTTAAGGCCATGTTTAGTTTGATTCCTAATATTTCTGGCTTCGCCTGTGCATTCCTATGTTGTACATTGCAGCCACCGTAGTGGCTCTGGCTCGTGCAAGCAACAGAGGAGCCGAAAGAACTAGTGTTGGGAGGCTTCGGAGTGCCGCTGCAGTGCCATAGTGGGACCTAGCTGGAGTCTTTCTAAATTTAAATAAAGTTTGAGAATAACTGAATAAGAGCATATTGAAAGAGAGAATAAGCTAGACTTGCAGTTGAGTGGAAATCAGATCAATTCGTTCTGATTGGGCCCTAACTCATCGAATTTATAAGTCTTAAATTGAAGCGGATGTTTGTTTACTTATTATTATAGGATTGATGTGCGTATGTCTATGTGCGTCTGTGATTTGGGAAAAAAAATACTACACCTTAGATTTTACAGAATCCATATCCTACCGTTGACAAGGTGTATACGACTATACGTTTACAGTCACAAATACCATCATCAGAAAAAATAAAACATCGTGAGTTATATATTTCTACTCTATATGAAAGAATACGTGGAAGCAAATTAAAATAAGGACTGCCAGGCATCACCTAGCGGGCGCTACAAAACATACGAAGAGATCAGCTAGCTAGAGCAGGTCCACGAAGATCTCGATGAACCTGGTCCTTGAAAGCGAAAAGGGACGTCAGGACAACAGCCCAAGCAGACAGCGACCAAATTGTCACGTTGATATTTCGCGCCACATGCAACCAGCAATTTCATTTTCCAATCCCATCCCGGCGTTCCCACGAACGGCTTGTTTCTGTCCACAACGCATGCTTTGGGGACCAACTCCATTGGGTGGTTCTTGTTAAGTACAGGTTTGAGATAATACATTTGGAAATTTAATAAAATCTTTCTTTATTAAAAACTCCGCTTTATCTACCCTGCTGACCCAGCCTTATCTGCCTTGCTCAAATTGTCTGGCTTCCTTGCAACATGTCCAACATTACATGGGAGAGTTATAATTTATGAATTATGTCCACCCTATTATCCCTCCCCCGCACCAATGTGTACTCAAACATGCAACCTCCTTAAAAAAGAATGCACCAGATCATCTCTTAACTATTCTCTCTCCCTTGGACAACCACATCCGATGGCCACCATTCAATGTATCTGCGGTTCCGATCACCCCTCTCCCGTGGCCCTACCGCGCACATGCAAGGGCGAGACGCGACAATTCAATTTTGCGTGACACTTGAGTGCTGCCTATCTGCTGTCATATCCATGGCATCCATCATGTTCAGAGAACGCCATTCTCAAGGCCACCTAGTACGCCCTCCTCGTCTCAACTATAAAGCTTGCAAGTACAAATACTAAAGATAGTTATCAAATAATGTAAGGATTGTTTTTGAAAATAGTCGAGTTCAAGCACAAGACAACAACGCAAATAAAATGATATTCAAATATGGTCCTAAGCATTGATATGGTTTGATGGCTTGTAATGGTAAAGATAGCAAAGAAATTTCTTTGAAATACTAAGCAAGGGTGAAAGGCAAGCAACGAATTGGTAGCTATAGAACCTAGCTAAAGTGAAGAAGAAATTTACTTGCATTTAGCCAAGGCACTAATCAAACAATGGAGAGTTCATTTGCCTCTCTCTAGTGGATAATTCATCCGCCAACTTTTCCATGAATAAACACAAACTCATGTACATAATCTTGTCTCTTGATTACATCCTACTCCAATATTTAAAAGGTACCTTTTTTTCCTCAATAATTTCTTGTGAGGTGATATGCAATCCAACAAGTTGTATAGAACAACAAATTGTTAACAAATTGTTGCCAGTTTTCTCTCAAAGATAGTTTTTTTCAATCTTCCAAGACACATTTGGGTAGATAATGTTTGCTAGAGATGAGCAAGACAAATAAACTAAATATTCATACATCAGACAAGACACTACTTTATTCAGTCGATGGCATGGCAAGACACAACACTAGAAACATGGCAAAGGCCATAGTTGGGTACATGAGCACTCCTCCAAAGTTCTCATAATTTTTAAATTTTCTGAACAAATTTTTGAATGGTTCACTGTTTGATCCATAACTTCTAATCCACTTAACCAATTGGACCAACTAAATACATGTCAGGTATCTTTATAAAATTTCCTACGACTTCGTTTGAACATCTAGGACCACTTCTGACTCGATCCAACTAAGTCAAAAACAATCGAAAATGTTTTGGCACTGAAAAGCGCTAATCGAACAAGACAACAACATTGATTTAACCGTTGTTCCTAAATCGACCATCTGATTGAAACCGGTGTCATTGGAAAGATAAACATTATGGCTATCTCTTTTATTTCAGCACACTATTGAGATTATGCACCATTTAGTTCCAGAAATTCATCAGATATTCAACTTAATTCATACTCCCTCTGTCCCACATTGACTGTCGTTTGGAGATAGGATTTGAATGTTTGTATTCACGCGTTTGTCCTGCACCGGGATGCCTCTGCTGTCTATGTTCAATCTCTGATAAACCCATCCAGAAGCTACAACGATAGAAATAATGGGACAAAGAGAGTACGTCCGGAGTACATCCGTCGAAATCCATCTACTAGTTATTTGATTCCCTTTACAAAATTAATGCACCCGTGGAGTAATTAGAGATTACCTTGCAGAATGAGAAGCAATCCTGAATTTAGCAAAACCGCTATTTTCAATTCTTCTTTTCTTTTCTTTTCTTTTCTTTAATGCCTCTCGTCTAGCTACAGTTGTAGTACCTGCTCATACATACGCACGCCCACTCTACGCACACACGCTACACTACACACTCATGTACAAACAAACCTAGATCACGTCCTTCTTGAGATCACCAGAATCCAATAACTCCGTAGACGACGGGCGCCACGCGTGAAAGCCATATGCTTGAAGGTTCCACGTAGAAATTGGGAACCTACTGTACCCAGGTGAGACACCAACCTACTGTTCCCACACGGCCACACCAACGTCGAAGCTAGGCTTCTAACGCTGGCCGGCAAGCAGCTATCCGCCGGCTCTTGCCACCCGCACTGCATGCGGTTCTCTCCGATTCTTGTTTTCTCTTTTTCTTGTCTTCTCCTTTTTTTTTTTTCCGATTCTTGTTTTCCCCTTGTGGTAATGTGGCTTGATTGCTTCCAGGCAGCAACACCACTCCAGGAGTAGCAATACAGAGATTAAAGAAAGGTATGACATGACCTTTAGCTAGTATTTCATGATCTTTAGTTAGTAAGGAGGGAGCTAGAGCTATTCCTGCCGGCCTGGAGCTCACCTGATAACAGAGAGGTCTGGCGATAGCAGCCTGTGGTGCCTGTACCCAAGGAACCATGTCACGGGTTGAGGACGACCAGCAGTGGTGGCGCACGAAGCGAGATAGGAACAGGATCGCGGAAGGTGGCAGCGGCTGACGTGGTGAAGAGATTAGAGCTCCCGTGTGGCGTCAGTGGCTGATGTGAGGAGATTAGAGAGGAACAGGGGATGGCCTTTCCTTCCAAAGTGAATTTAAAACAAACCCTAAGACATATTCAATGGTCTACATTTAACGGCACACAAGAAATTCATCCAACATCCAAATAAAACATGTTAGTAGTCAAATGAATTTGTTTCGACGAGATCTATGCAACCATGGTCTCCGATCGTTCATACATCTTACAGTTCAAATTGTCCAAAATTTCCCCCCTTATATCGCCTAGTCAACATAATTGATTTATGTATCCCCCTCCATCAACAGAATTCGCCTTCTTCCCACACATTATCATCTTCATCATCGCCAGATTCTTGGGCCTCCGCATTCAGATCTGCCAATTTGTATGTTTCGGTTGCATTCCCTACATGTTTTTAGACAGATTAGGCTGGATGCAAAATCTTTATGGGCATATTAACTGCACAAATGGAGGTTGAAACAGTATACATATTTAACTGAGACAGATGATAATTTTCTCAAAAGAAACACCAGATGTTAAAGTAATTGTAAAATAATAAGTATGGCAGACCCAAGATAGTGTGTGTCTGTCAAGGTCTGGTATCATAATTAGGGTAGCTGATAATCAGACCTCAAAACCCTTCATAAAACTGTTATAGCTACTCCCTCCTTCCAAGAATGATAACATATTTGATCAGCAAAGTCATACAAATTATATTTTTGACCCTTAATTTCTTACAATATGTTGTCATTTGCTGAAGTAACAATATCATCTTAGAGGCGCTTTAAATACAAATGTATTGATACAAGTTTTATGTCCTAAACTTTTATATAATTTGAATAATTGTTGGTCATAGTTTGTAAATTTTGACTTTTCCCTACACAAAATGCTTATCATTCAGGAATGGAAGAAGTAAAAGGTAGTGGACGTTTGATATCAATCAATGAGATGGTGATGAGGGATCAGAAGCTATGAGAAAAACATGTCTCAACTTTAGATTAGAGGAACTCCGAGAGCCTCTTTATATCCATTCATATTGATAGGAATACAGATTTTAGTGAAAAAATGCCCTCCAGCTTCTCTAATTAAACATCCAAATATTGTCATTCTCTATTCCTAATTTCTCGCTAGCCAAAGATGGAGAGCAGGTTTAGCTCTCTAGAGTGTGCACAAGATATATAAAAACTGTTGGAAGGTGAAAAGATATAAAGAGTTATTTTTATTCGAATCACTCCAAATGAGGATTTAGAGAGTGAGTTTAAGAAACTCTTGGAGATACTCTTAGACCAAAGAGAAAAATACCTCACATACATGTACAAACTTTATTAAGGAAAGCCAAAAAGGTTAGTCAGACTTATTTTTGGAATCAGTGATGGTTGCCCACATATTAAATACATGGATTTCCATGTACACTATTGTCAATTTGCTATTTATTAGACAATAATTAAGGTGTAGTTGTTCGAGATAAAAAATAATTAAGGTGGTGTAGTTTGAAGATAGGTTGGAATACCAGTTTTACCGATACAAGCATTTCACATACAGAATACAGAAAACCTAAAATGGTTGAAGCTAAGGATGCCTGTACCTGTAGGTTGATGCTCTTCCCATTCAATGTCTTCGTCATCATCCTCCCGCTTGTATTTCTTGCCCACTTGGCGTTCAGTTTGAGAATCTGGGACAAAAATCTTGCCTTCCTGCTGCATTCTCCTTTTTGCTTCTTCCTCTTCCTGCTTTTTCCTCAAGGCCTCGTAATAAGCCTTTATGTATTCTTCCTACAGGATTAAAATAAAAAATAATATAAAAAATTATGAATAGTAGATTCTTTACTGTAAAGTCCAGTATATGTTCATTCCTAAGCTGACCTGTACACTTTGATCATCTTTCGAGTCCTGTTTCTTGTCATCTTTGGCTTCAGATTTTTCAAGTTTTTGTGGCTCAATTTTCTCTCCTCTTTGTTCCTTTGTAAGATTCATGCCATCTTTGATCATCCATGGAGGTAAGACTTTCAGTTCAGAACCATTTTTACCTGATTCAGCACCTTCTTCTTTCACACCACCACCCAACAGATCAACTTCAACCTGAAAAATGCAACAGATATCCCACCGATTGAGCAAAGGTATGGCTGTCAAGTGCAACTAGTATATGCAACACAAACTAAGCACATTTTGCAACAAGTATATGCAACACAAACTAAGCACATGTGTGGTGACTCCATATTAAACACATAAATGCATTGGTGAGAATGTTTTTATGGAGATACTGTAACATCATTCAACAAAAGGTGCAAATATGAAAAGTTCTGATTCAATTCAATGAGGTTTTTTTTTGTTTTAATGGGTAGTAAGGAAAAGAAGAGTGGACTTCTGTGCAGATGATGGACTAATATCCAAAAGTTCATTGGGATAATATGTTGAATATACAACCAATAAGAAGATCCAGTAGCACTCGCAGCTATATGAAAGTCTTACCTTTGTCTCTCCAATGAATGGCATTGGTGTACCATACTGCCCTTTGCGAATTCCTAGAAGAATCAGATGCAGCAGGGTCACCAATTGCAAAAGCACCAATATTTGCTCTTTTCCCATGTTTGCAGACTCCCAAATTCAGGTGCAGGAAGATTCTTCACTCTATCAAGTTGTGCAACCAGTGGCTTCAATTGCTCCTAATGTAATAGAAAAAAAAAATTAAAGAACATACCTTAGTCAGATTCTTAAATACCAAGAACAAGATTCTGCAACACTTTGTTGATAGATTGGTATGCATGCAATCACCTCCAAAATGTCGCATATAGAACATGGTTCATTTTTTTTCCCCAATAATCTTTTTTTTTTTTCTAAAGCGACTAATATTCTCAATTTCTCATCAAGCACCTGTCGTGATCAGTCAAACTATTTCTTGACTCTAGGCAGAGTATATAAATTCTAAACAACTGTAAACAGACAGTCAAGGACATGAAATGATTGGTTTTAGGGCTTGTTTGGATACATATAGCTAGTCACCAGTCAGAGCTAAAAATTAGCCAAAAATAGCTGAAGTTGGTTAACAACCAGTTAAAGGCTCTATGCTAAAAAAAATGAAGGCTTGGCTAAAAAATTAGACCACCTATTAGCCCTCTTGTTTGGATGCACTAGGGCTAATTCTGGCTAATTTTTAGCTTAGCTAACAATTAGCCCTTGATATCCAAACAGGCCTTTATGCCAGTGAGATATTTCCAATTTACAATATAAAAAAACGTGTAATCTCTAAAGGTTCTAGCAAAGTTGGTGATGTTCCTGGTGGTAATGTGCCATTCCTGTCACAGGTGGATGTTTCATATCTGTTTTACAATATTACATCAGTGCAGCTATATTATGCGTTCATGTTTTCTTCCAAACTGTTCGGTTGGCTTTCTCAATCAAGCACAAAAGTATTCTCAGCAGCAGTTGTGCTGGAATGCTGAAAACACCTAATATTTTTGTTTCCTTCCATAATATTTGGACTGATCATGTAAATTTTGGCATTAAAACTCAGAAGAGTTCCAAAGATAACCGAATACTAACTTCAATTCTTTGCTGCATGTCCTTTAATTTCTCACGCCTGCGCTTTCTAACATTGTCATCGCCATCTCCCATTTCCTCAGAAGCAAGCTTGTCACTCTCTGCAACCAGTTCACCATTGCAAGTTTCACAATGGAAGTACTCATCCGTGTAGCTTACCAACTGTAGTGCATCAAAGGCTGAGTATCTGCAGATAAGAAGAAAAGGTTACCAGAGCACTCCAGTTTTCTGCCTAGCATGAACAAACTAGATTTAACACCTAGTACCTTTTATTACAGCTAGGACATATATAGTGTTGAATTGTATTTCTGCTGTCCAATTCATCCTTCAATTTTTTCTTCATACGGTGAATCCGGTACCTTACCACATCACAGATCTGTGTTTTGGGAGGACAAACATCCATTATAATTTGTATTGGATTACAGACAGAGGAAAGATGAATGGGGACATAATACTCTTAGTATAATAGTGAGTTTCATACATAGTAAATATCAACAAACTGATGAAAATGTAAATGATAGTGAAACTTGAGGAAACAACCAGTGAATTTTTTGCATTGACCAAATACAAGTGTTTTGAGCTAAAGAGGACAGAACAAAAGAGATGCCTGCAGTATAACCAGCATACATATTCAGAAGAGAATACTAAAGCCCATTAATGCTATGTACTCCCTCCATCACAAAATAAATAACTTTCTGGGAATTCAGAAAGGCAGATTAAGGATGATGGCGAAAGACGCATGCACCTTCATCTCCTTTCCGTTCCCAGAGGATATCTCCTGTATTTGGCAGTTATCATTTACATACACCTATGATTAGCTTATGCATTAAGAGGCAGTGTCCCATGTTTTTGTAGAATGAAGCTCAAAAGGTTGTTTATTTTGGGATAGAGGGAGTATAGATGAGAAGGTTCATTTGCATGCCATTGAGAGGACATAAGAGAATTGTCAATAGTATTTTTAATACAGGAAGTTCCGTAGAGTTCTAGCTGTTGGAATCTGTCGGCAGCACTGCACAAGTGAGCAGCACCACACTCACTCACACAACACGTAGGGGCTGGAGGTAGAAGAGGAAAACGGGTTGAGCATGGCAAGTGTTGGTGCTTCCTACCTCTTATTCATCCCTAAAAGAGTGTAAATAAAACAGCCCTAAAGGCTTTCTTACAACCTAAGAGAAGTCCTTGACTTGCAGTCAAGTCTTCTGCTGCTATTCAGCCTACTAGATGTTGCTATGTCTTGCAAGGAAATTACAATGCAATTGTTTGCAGGTTTCTCTACAAGGCCAGCAGTAGATTGGACAGCAAGGAATTGACCTATTGTCAAACCTTCTGTCCCAGCAAAACAAACAAAGCAAGCAGCAGATTTTGAAATGGTGATTGAACATGGGGGCCTGTTAGCCTCAGAGGTAGCGTCAATTATACAACATAAGTGGCAATAATCCCTCCAAAGAGAGAGCAGCTGCCAGAAACCAAAACAAACATGGTCCATGGATTGATGTTATAAGCGGCTTAAAATTGAAGACTTGTATTGCTTGAGAGCAAACAAAGAGTGAGATGTAAATCCAAATTCAAAGCAGGTGCTCTGTATGCTAGTATATATATCAAGTTAAACAGCTTTTGTACATGTATTACACTCTTTAATACCACTTTTGCACTCACACCCTAGAACCCAGCATGGACTCCTAAGACTAGACCCAATTAAAAAGTCGTTTGAAAGGCAAATGTTACAAATAATGGAGGTCAAATATTTTCCTACAAGCCTAAAATTATCAAGCAGAAAGAAGGATTAACTCTTGATAACACAGTACTAAAAAATTTCTCTATCAAGGCCAACTCATTAAGAAATATAATAGGAGAATCCCAAAGCATTATTAGTCTATAAAATATATGTACTTCGTCATTGCTCGGGGATTGGTATTTCCTACAAGTAACTAAAGGCAACATACAAATATCTTGTTCAATTTCTAAAAAAAAACTCTTATCTATAAAAACAATAACAACTTAATGGCGTAGGTTTTAGAAGACTAACTTGAGCATAATCCAAGCAACAGTATGAATGTGTGTGCATCTTTACTTTCTCTTCTCCCTCCTTAGCAACTGGTTGACCATCATTAGCAGCTGCAGCAGCAACATTATGTGCTTTTGCATTTTTTTGCTGACTGCAACAAAGATAAAAAGAAAATACAAAACCAGATTTGATAAGAAGACAAGGAACCACATCCAAAGGAAACACACAGTCATGAAATCATAAGATATTCACTGGCACACTTTCAGATAGCGAGAAATGTAACTATTCAAGTAACTGCTAAAATACAAATTTCTGCAGCCAGCCACCAACTTCATGGTGGAGAATTATAGATGAATAAATTCCTGTTCACCTACATACCTAGCTACTTGATAAGCATCACACACATTTTCAAGGCTTGAAAATGTTGAATTACAACATTTAAGTAAATAGAAAACAAGGACATTTTGTCACCGGTTGGCAGTTGGAACTTGCTCATGTCTACAAAAAGGGAATCGCAGCTGTGCATGTTCAACAACAGAACAATACACATAAATAAAACTAACCTCCTTCCGATGATCCCTCGTGACTAGTTTCTCCTCTTCAAAGAAACGGAGAATGCGACGCAGCTGTTTCGAGTGGAGCTTCAGTGCTTTAGCCAAATCTTCCTCCCGGACCCACTGCCGTCTGGGGTGGAAGTAGAATAATTTTGCATAAATCAAACAGACCCAAAAAAAAATCAAATAGATGGTTAGGTCACACCACAGAAAACCTATGTTGCAAGGATACGTGGGTGTGGGTGAAGCCTCAGATCGCATACCGAATAATGATCTGATATGGATACGCGATTGATATGTATCAGTGTTATTAAGTCGTCTGACTAATTGCGATTCATCGGCCTTATCGGTCTCCTGGCACTGATTATGCCCACTTATTCGCCTAGAGTGACTAGAAACCAAGTCACCCGATAATCATATTGACTAATCACGACTAATCGTACGATTTGGGCATGGACTATTTCATTTTCATCGTGGGCTGACATCTGGCCTGCTGGCCCATTAGGCTCATTGTTTTTTTACCTGATAGGGTTTACTCCCGCTTGTCATAGCAACAGGTCTCGCTGTCTCGACAGCGCACCCTCTAGCTACAGGCACCTCCTCCCACTCTAACCACAAGCACATCCTGCTGAAATGGATTTGGAAGATAAGCTCCTCATCCGACTGTTAGTATACATCCTCCTTCTCCATTTCTTACTGTTAGCCATTGTTCTTCTTGCTTTCTAGCTCTATTTTGCCGCCCTTTGCTTGCCTTAAAACTTGAATAGAGTTTGGACACTTCAGAAATTAAACCTCACTAGTAAGTGATCAAGTGACCATAAATTCTATCTTAAAACTTGGTTCATACAGCCTTTATACTACATGCTATGTGCATGTAGTATATTGGTCCTAGTACATAGAGGACACTAGGCTCGACTAATCGAGCTTATCGGCAACTAATCACCTTATCAGTGCCATGGGGACTAAGGTTGATTACACGATTTGAAAACACAGATACATATCTTCCAATTATCTGGCTTTTTATTAATTTCGCGAATATTGAGTATGTCGGCTGAAACGTATCTACCCATTCGATCCGCCCAGCCCAAAAAAGAAGCAATGCTCCTTATCTTCCTTTCCCCCCACCTAACAGGAACAGGCCCCCAGTGCCCACGCCTCACTTGCCTCCAACACACACGCACTGACGCAAGAGGAAGCCTCGTCCCCACTCACTGACCGTCGGCGATGAGCCTTTGCCCCTGCAACATGGATCCGGCAAACTCCCATGAGTTCATCCCCTTACCGTTCTCAATCTGCTCAATTTCTGCAGTTCTTGAACTATTGTTGCTTTATTTATTTGCTCACACTTCCCCTTCCTCTTCCCATTCTCGATGCACACTATTTTTGCAGTTCTTGATTTCTTGTTGCTTGATTTTTCTTTTTCCCCCACTTTTCCTTCATGAATAGTGTTGTTCATGTTTGATTGCTTGTACGCAGTAGGTGGCATCTCCAAACAGTGTTTTCAAGGCGTCGCCTAGTCATCCAGGAGAGAAATTTTTGGGCGTCCGGGTCACCTAGCTATGCGGGCACATGGCATCCGCTTTCTCGTTAGCCATCCGGGGCGTCGCCAAGGAGGTTGTGGCGGTCGCCTAACTAGCGAGCGCATGCAGGGAAAAGAATCGACCTGCTGCCTGCTCGCGAAGGAAATAGCCACTTCCCCCGCTTCTTAGTTGCACGCGGGAAGGAAATCACGCAGAAATTGCGGGGAATACTGGAGTAGAGAGGGATTGAGGGAAGAGAGGGGGAGACCAAGAGGAAATATATGGGACATGCTGGCTCCGCTTCTTCCCTGTGTGCTCGCGGCGACACATCTCTGTACCCCATCCACGTGCGTGGATTGCTTTGATTTCACGCCTTCCACACGACTGCGGCGTGCAGCTTTGATTTCGTGCCGTCCGCACAGACCCAGGGCGAGGATAAGTGGATAACTGCACAGCTCTGCCTCCTCGTTGGCCAAAATCTCTGCTCTGTTCTTCACTGGTGCCAACTCAAGCCTAGCTTCCTGTCATCTCAAAGGCGGAAGGTTTCCTGGGCCCAGTTGTTGCTTGTCTATTTCCTTGCTCTCCTGGTACCTTGTTTTGTAGATGCTATCCTCTTCCTATGGTTCTTTCTCTGCCTCTCCTGTGTTTTATTCTATAGATATAGATGTGGAGTGAGAGTGCTATTGAGAGATGAGAGATTTCAGATTTGCTATTTTAGATGCATAGTGAAAGTTCTTTTCAGATACGAGAGATTCTATTTTGCTATTTTATGCTGTGCACTAGTACTCAAGCAGCACTACTTAATATGGTATACATCCTAAGAATTGACCATATTAAGGTATGATTTGTTTGTAAATTTTAGTGGTATTATATATATATTAAGATTTTTTGTATGGCTTCGCCTAGGCAGCTGGAAGGGGTCGCCCACCTTGCCTCGCCTTATCGCCCTTAAAACATTGTCTCCAAATATGAGTATTGCTAGTGCTAGCGTAGGATCTGTGGCTATAACCACAAACAGATATCAAGGCTCCACTTTGGGATCATGTCACCATTCTGGAGAAGCCTAGAACTGGTGGAGGAAATACTTTATGGCGATGCAAGTATTGTCCAATGCAAAAACTTAGTTACACTAGAGTTGAAGCTCAGTTGCTGCAGAAGGGAGGAAGGGGAATAAATAAATAAATGTCCTAATGTTTCATATGAAATGATTAGTGACATGAGGAAGGAAATGGAAAGGAGTAAGGAACTGGAGAAAAGGCCTATTTCTTTGCCTACTGCTCCTTCCTCAGGCAATACCACTGACAGCAATAAGAAGAGCAACTGAGCAAGAGGGGGCCTGCTTCGGCATTGCAAAAAGCTTGGCCATTGGAAGACCATATGCACTTGGATGCAGTGGCGGAGCCAGGTTAGAACTCAAGAGGAGGCCAATTCTACTGTAGTACTGTACTATACTAACTAAGCTAATTCTACTGCACTATACTTGGTTACATGTACAAATCTTCTTGTCCACATCCGGTCACATACAATTCTAGTACAAGAGTTTGTAAGCTAAATTCGTTTCTTAAACGAAGTACCACTAGCACAAGGATGCAAACTATAGCATATTAGCAAGCAAGCAAGCTAGTAGTACGTGCGTGCATGAAACTCAAGCAAGCAAGCTATCTACCCAGCACAAACTAACACCAGGGCCGCTCTTTGATCGTAGCCTTTGATCATAGCCTTTAAAATTTAAAAATTCATCACGGGGGGGGGTGTGGATTCTGGAAACTATGCAGCTAAGAGCAGTACTTTCCTTGTTTTCAATTCTTTGATAAAACGCTAAGTGGTCTAATGTTTTTTTTTCTATGCTTGCAGGGGTATCTTTCAATTTTCTAAGAAATCCATATTTTGGAGAGGCCTTTGTCTTTCCTTACAGCCGCAACATGTAGTTAAGTAGACTGCAATGTTTTATTGTTACCGGGGGGTGTGTGTGTGTGTGTGTTACTTAAAATAGTAAAAAGCATCCAGATTTTTTGGGAAACTGCAGTATACGTGCTGGACCAGCAGGTGAGGTGTGTTGATGGCATATGAAGGCAAGGTGCTCGTGCAAACTTGAAGACTAGCAGCAACAAGGCAACCATCCACCACTCCAACCTTATTGTAACCGAGCTTCTCATGTACACAACCATATTTTTTTCATTAAGACAGACGGTTCAACAGAAAAAGTAGTAGTTCGCATCCGGTACCTGGTGAGCGCGTCCAGGACGACGACGGCCATGCCGCGGTTGTCACCGCGGGAAGTCTTGGGCTGGTTGTCGCCCTTCATGGAGACGTCGTCGTAGAAGGCGCGGGCCGCCAACCTCACCAGCCTGCCAGAAAACCAACCACCCGATCCCGAGCGGAGGTCAGCAACGGCTGCTGCTAGGGTTTCGAGAATGGAGTAGGGTCGGGGCTCACCTGTTGAAGGGCTCGATGGAGTTCATGGTGGCGAAGACGACACCGACGCGCCAGGCAACGGGTGATCGGGGTTCTGATTGCCCGCTTACGGCATAGGGGGCCGGGAGGAGGGGTGCCGGATCGCGCCGGCCGCAGCCCACACCGGTCGGATCGGATGGGAAAGGGCGGGCGAGAGATATGGCCCTATTTGGATGCCGTCTCCCAGATCGAAAGGACGCGAGATGTGGAGGGAGGAGGCTGCGGGGGCAAAGGCGCGGTGGAGAAGGACCACGGGAGGAGGAGCTCGAAGGCTGCGCACAAGAGAGGGGCGGGGCGGAGGAGAGGCCTGGGGAAGAAGAGGAACGCCGGGCCGGAGGAGCAGCGGCCGCGCGCGGGTGAGGAGCGGGCCAGAGGAGGCCGATGACGAAGAGGAACGCGGGGCGGAGAAGAATCGATGGGATTTTCCGCCCTTGCTCACCCCGAGGCCCGAGCCGCTTCAGCTTTCGTGTGTTAACGCCGCTTGTCTTGTCGGCCGTCACGATTCTTGTTTTGGCTTTTCAGCCTGCTTATTATTATTTTTAAAAGTTCAGACTCGCAGCCTGCTTAAAAGTTTAGACGATAATTATAAGATCGTTAATCTTAACAATTATAATCTGGAAAAAGTCAAATCAAAATTGAAAGTGCACTATGACCATTACCACACTAGCAATGGTTCAACAAGTTCGGTTCCCTAAACACCCCCGCTTCCGTAAAGTCACCAAAAACTCCTAAATTATGTAATATGTAATGTCGAAGCAGAACCCTTCAATAGACAACTTTAAACCACACTAGTCCTCTATTAGGCCTTTTAGAAACCGGCAATCAACTCTCAGGATCACTTGATCAAAACCATTCTCCGCGGCTAGCTCCAAGCCTTTCTTTGCCACCATAGCTTTTGTAGTTAAAGCATCCAACAACAGATTGTCAAACCATCAAACCGCCACAGAGAGCACATGATCATCGTGGTCAAGGATCACCACACATTACGAGTGTTTGTATCAGCATCCGATCTTGACCTAAAACCAGCCATTGGCATGCCAGTTCTATTTCATCAACCTTCTGGTATTCGCCTTCTTCGTTGAAGGTTAAGTCATCTAGCATGGCGGAAATATATCGCACTATCACCCTTGGTTCCCATCCTTGCGACCATGCCACCGCGCATTCCAACCCGACCAGAACGTTCAAGCACCACAGACTACCATAGCAACCGTATTAGAGGAGCAACGCTCCGCATGAAGGACATATGTCGCCCATATGCTATGATGGAGATCAGGGATTGTCACACCCGACAATTTCTTAACCTCAACCCAAAATCGCTTAGCAACGGGACATAGAAACACCGCGTGGTACATGCTTTCATATGGATCACCACACATCTCACAAAAAGCTTTCCATTGCGATATGCCATTTCTTCATCTCTGATTTAGACAACATAGAATTATGCAACACAAGCCACCAAAAAATATAGATCCTCAGCGGTATGTTTACTTTCCATACCTTGGTCCAGGAGAGATCTGCGGACAATGTCCTAGTCTTACCAGTTATAGCCATCGCCATTTTTGCCTACTGCGGTGAAGATGTGGCGGTTCTAAAATGGTTTGGCTCCACACAAATACACCTACAATCTATTCTACCTCGATCGGTTTTCAAATTACTTGGATTGAGGTGCACATCAGTCCCTCTCAAATCACGTAGATTGAGATATATTTATATGTAGTCAAACAAGTCCTAACTAGGGATGTGAACCGAAACTCCTTGTTGGTGAATACCTCTACAACATGGTTCCCCGCTGGGAGAGATTTTTTTTGTGTGTCATGAAGATTGTTGGTGAGTGTCTCCCTCATCTCCATCCCAAGCGAAATATATAACATGTTTGGATTGCAACATATGTTTATTCTAGAGTCATAGTCCAAAACTGGGCCTATAAGTTTTTTTGGCTGTAGAGTGTTGGCGGTCCTTAATGTCCTAAAACAACCATCAACCATCCTTTTAAAGAGGCTTAAATGCAATCCATCTATCTAGAAGTAGGGTTTTGACTAACGAGTTCCATGAGTTTTTGGTGATTTACTGATTTCGCAGGTATAAACCGGAAAAGATACGCTTTTAGAACCACATAGCAGTATATAACACAAGATTGGACATTGCGGCAACGCAGGAAGATTCTAGAAGCATCAAGAAAACAACCCGTTGAAGCTGGGCCGAAGCTAACCGGTTACCCCCTAGACCAGCCAATCCCCTATGGGCTCGTCTCGCGCGGTCCGCTTCACTCCACGTGCTCCATCGCCTTTGTGGATTTTTAGCCGTCCACCGATGTCGGTTTGATCTAATGGCTCACGTTTATCCGCCAGGGCTATAAAAGCATAGACGACCCTCCTGGAAGAAAGATTTAATTCAGAAGAAATCCTAAGCTTTATCGAGAAACCCTAGATAGGATCCCGGGAGGTGTCTCTTGAATAGATATACCTCTTTAGAGTTAGCATTCTAAGTAGAGGACTAGTTCTATACGTCAGTGCTTCCTCTACGGTTTGTACCCAACGGAGTTAAGTCTTTTGGGCTTACCTCTAAGATTACTTAGGATCAACTTTTATGTTCAAATAAGTAACATTGTTCATCTTGTTTTATCGGTTTATGACTCTTTTAAGTATTTAATCCTTATCGCTCTTGGGTTAGAGTATTATTCGTAGTATAAGTGTGTGTTTAGACTTCATTACTCGTAGATGTAGCCTATTGTCCGGATTTGGTAGTAGCTCGCGGTGACTATAGTACCAAAAAAATATTATTAGATTTGTCGTGGAATGAATTTTAATTTTAAATGCACTGAAAGAATTTTTAGACTAAAAGCGGCGATACTAGTAAACAATTTAGAATTTAGCACCCTATAGAAGTAAATTTTGATAAGCTTCCTATGATGATTTTAAGAGTTTATCTTCACCTCCCGATTGTTAGATAATGGAATAATAACCAAGGCGTAGTTTGGATGTGATTGTTGCACCAATAATTGAATTTTAAACGGTTCTAAATCCGGACCTAAATATTTGCAAAAACTCCAAAAGCATTTATTGTGCGGACTCATCCGCAAACCTTTCTTCTTCTTCCGTACAACAAACGAAATTTTGGATCGGGGGATGTCATCCACAAGGCCCTTGTTCTCTTTGCAACTTTTTTCCACTCTCTCCATCACATCAAGTTTTTTTATCCGCATATATAGAGCATTAAAGTAAAAAAAATAACTAATTACACAGTTTTGGTTGTAAATCACGAAACGAATCTTTTGAACCTAGTTGGGCCACGATTGGACAATATTTACCAAATACAAACGAAAGTGCTACAGTTACAAATTTTACTCTTTTTTTTTTTTTGAGTAACAAATTTCACTCTCTCTCCTCCAAGATAACAAGGCCAAGATCCCGAAGGCCCGACGGCCGCCAAACGGTGTCTTCGCTAGGCACGTGAGTGAGGCCGTGCCTTCGCACGATCGCTTTCCGTTACCCCTCCACGTCACGGAAGCCCATCGCGGCCACCCGTCTCAGATCGCACGGGCCGCGGCGCCATCCAAGCATCTCCAACCCCGCGCGGCTGCACCTGCAGCAGCGGTAGGGGCTCGCTCCGTGTTCCTCCTGTTCCCAGCTCCTCCTCCTCCCTTAAAACCACAGGGCTGTTCGCGTCCCATATCTCTCCTCTCGGGCCTCTCCTCGCCTAGGTGTTGACGCCGTCGCCAGCGCCTGACGCGGCGAAGCTTCTGCCCTCCCCGGCGTCGGGCTCGGGTCGTCGTCGGACAGGTAAATCTGCCTGCCCTCCTTCTCCTTTCCCGTCCTCCCGGTGTGGATCTCGGCTCTCGACGGGGTTCAGATTCAGGGGGCTGGTTCGTAAGATTGCTGAGATCCGTCGCGGTTTCTTATCGGTGCGAGTATGGTGGTAGATGTTTAGGTGCTGGATTCGTGTTTTTATAATAATAATTAGGGATTGTTGGTTTCACCCGGCGGATCGAGCAAAACCGATGCAGCAGAGCTGATGGTGGTGTTGTCATGCTATATTGGAAGAGTAGAATCAGCTAAAGTGTTTGGGATCCGACCTAATTGTTTAGTATTTGTCACGTCATGTTGATCCATTCGTGTAGGTTGTTAGGTCGGCAGGGAAATTCTTGTAGATGTGTGCAGATCGTCTTCATCCTTTCTAAGCTTCTGTGGCTTGGGTCTTAGCAGTTGTATACGTTTTCAGATTCATCTTGATGCACAGGACGAATATTGTTTTGCTTTTGAATTCTGTTGTAAACTGTTCGACTGCAAGCTTAACCCATGTCCTATCTGTGCCTTCTCGAGAAGGAAATATCTGTATATAGAAGGTTGTTCTAGACTGGATAGGCTCAGTTCTGATATGTTACGGTCAAACTGGTGCGTCTTTAGTAAACTTGTTAGCTATAATAGACTGTATGGTGTACTGCTACAAAGCTTTGCCGTTAAACTATGCAAAACTCTTACGATTTTCCTTTCAGGAACATGGCTGGAGGTTTCAGGGTACTGCATCTGGTCAGGCCCTTTCTGGCTTTCTTGCCAGAGGTGCAGAGCGCGGATAGGAAGATACCATTCAGAGAAAAAGTTATATACACTGTTATTTCTCTCTTCATTTTCCTGGTGTGCAGCCAGCTCCCACTCTATGGCATTCATTCGACCACTGGTGCTGATCCTTTCTACTGGATGCGTGTTATCCTTGCATCAAACCGTGGCACTGTGATGGAGTTGGGTATTACTCCAATTGTGACCTCTGGGATGGTAATGCAACTTCTTGTGGGATCGAAGATCATTGAAGTTGACAACAGTGTGAGAGAGGATCGTGCTCTGCTGTAAGTGTTGTCTTGCCAAAAATAATGGACCCTCCATACCATAATTCTAACTCTAATTGTTGTTGGTTATTTTGTCTGTTGTCTTTCTGTAGCCTTTCTCTACCATTATCTGTGAAAGTAGATTACAAACCTGCTTATTTGTATGCCTTATATATTTGTATTGTGATGCACATGGCACTTCTTTACTCAGGAATGGTGCACAAAAGTTGCTTGGTATCCTGATTGCTATTGGTGAAGCTGTGGCATATGTCCTGTCTGGAATGTATGGCAGTGTAAGCCAACTTGGAACAGGGAATGCTATCCTCATCATCCTTCAGCTTTTCTTTGCTGGCATTATTGTCATCTGCCTGGATGAACTTCTCCAGAAAGGTTATGGTTTGGGATCTGGCATCTCTTTGTTCATTGCTACCAATATCTGGTAAGCATGTTGGACTTGATCCTTTATTGATGTGGTTTCGTGTTGCGCTTGAGCTTATATAAGACTGCTTTCATGTAGTGAGAATATCATCTGGAAGGCATTTAGCCCCACAACTATCAACAGTGGCCGCGGTGCTGAATTTGAAGGTGCTGTCATTGCACTGTTCCATCTGTTGATTACGAGAACCGATAAAGTCCGTGCTCTTCGTGAGGCTTTCTACCGCCAAAATCTTCCAAACGTGACCAATTTGCTTGCCACCGTCTTGGTCTTCCTCATAGTTATCTATTTCCAAGGTTTCCGTGTTGTGCTTCCAGTGAGATCAAAGAATGCTCGTGGGCAGCAAGGCTCATATCCAATTAAGCTGTTCTACACTTCAAACATGCCCATCATTCTGCACTCTGCTCTGATTACCAACCTCTACTTCATATCCCAGGTACACACCTCATTTCCAAAGCTGTAGTAACTTGTATGTTTTGTATGTTTGTGTAAGTGCTAATGTATTTTATTGCTATCACAGCTTCTCTACAGGAAGTACAGTGGAAACTTCCTTGTTAATCTTCTTGGGAAATGGAAGGAGTCTGAATACTCTGGCCATTCTGTTCCTGTTGGTGGTCTTGCTTACTATGTAACTGCTCCGTCAAGGTGAAAACCAGTTCCTTCAAGGGGATGGCCTTTTTGTCATGATCATGTTTATGGTTTTTGTTATTCAAGAAATAATTGACCATTCTTTTAACTAACCATAGCATATTGGAAACTATGCAGTTTGGCTGATGTCCTTGCAAATCCATTCCATGCACTGTTTTATGTGGTCTTCATGCTGTCAGCTTGTGCTCTATTCTCAAAGACGTGGATTGAAGTTTCTGGTTCATCAGCAAAGGATGTTGCTAAGCAGCTCAAGGTACAAACAGTTACACCTTTTTATGTAGTAAAATCTCATCTGCCAGTGTGAGGTAGAATCATAACCTGTCTCTATATATTCAAAACATTATGTGATTGATAACTTTAGATGCCAGTATGAGTACACTAATAGCATCATTCTGAACAACACATTGGCATTTAATGTTTCGGTGTCAGATCTTTGCATGTTTTGTATAAGATACTGTACTACATTTTCTAGTTTTTGAATCCATGTACTACTATGAAACCTGATATGGAAGAACATGTTCTTGGTTGAGATAAACACGCATAATCTTTCTAGCAGGATACAGCATATCTTAGGTTCCACATGCCTATCAGTTTGGTATGGAACAATTTGCTTAATGGTTTGAGCTACTGTTTGTATTTGGCCCGCTTAAGCAAACTCACTGTGCAGCAAGTACTGTGTGACCTGACACTGGATATTCTACAGGAACAACAAATGGTGATGCCAGGCCATCGTGAGTCAAACTTGCAGAAGGAACTGAACCGATACATCCCCACTGCTGCTGCATTTGGTGGTGTATGCATCGGTGCATTGACTGTCCTTGCTGATTTCATGGGTGCGATTGGTTCAGGAACTGGTATACTGCTCGCTGTGACAATCATATACCAATACTTCGAGACCTTCGAGAAGGAAAGGGCGACGGAGCTCGGTTTCTTTGGTTTTTGATCTGTAGCTATGGAACTATGACTAGGCTATAGCTGAATCTTCATGTAAGTCGCGGTAGTGCTTAGCCAGTTGTACCTTGAGAGTTCTGTTTAGGGGCCTTCTTGGGGTGAGTCATGTAGCAGAATGTGCGTGTGTTTTCAGGTTAGTGTGGGAGTATGTGCATCCGCCCACCATGCGAGCTCATCCATCCACAATCAGTCATCAGCATTCTGCAGTTTGCCTATAAGTGCCCTGGCAAACCGGATGTTTTGTGATCAATTTCACTTACTTTTGAACTAAGCATGTTCTTATTGGCTCTTTCTGTTTCTGTCAGTTGTTATTAGTTTCCCAGAACTCTAGATGCCCCCAGGTGCTGTATTTCACATGTAGGCTTTCAAGTAAAATTTTAATTACCGTTCAGGCATGTAGTAGAAATGCCTCCTTTTGTCTTCCTTTATGATAGGTACTCTGATGCGCAATGCCAATATTATGATAAGAGAGATAATTATGGTTATCCCGATTGCTTGTTTGCTAATCTCTCTGTTGCTGAAAGAAATGGCCACAATGATACTACAAATTTACAATAGTGATGGTATACCAAGGATATTTTTGCTACAATATATTTTCATCACATTGCATGTGGTCTATTTTTGTTACAGCATATGCTTTTCACGCCCCGCGACTCGCATTGCATCATCAGGACATAAAAAGTTCATGGTCACAGCACTAGATTAGGAAAAAGTCTACTTCACCCCCCCCAACTATGGGGGGTGGACTACGTAACCCCCCAAACTATGAAACGGTCTGATTTACCCCTGAAGTTTCTAAAACCGTCTATTTTACCCCCCAGGCGGGTTTTCAACGGCGGTATTGCTACAGTAACCGGGTTTTGCTACAGTAACCCCGGGATTGCTACAGTGCCCTGCGGTTTGTCTTTTTCTTTTTTATTTATTTCGGCTGAATTTTTGAAAAATCATAATAAATCACAGAAAAATCATAAAATAGAAAATCTAATTTTGTTGAACTCCACATGAGTAGATCTACACAGTGAACATATAATATGGTATACTTTAGTATAAAATTTTTGCTAGTATACCATATTATATTTCACATAAATAGAAAAGAAAAAAACTAGCAAAAATTTTGTACTAAAGTATACCATATTATATGTTCACTGTGTAGATCTACTCATGTAGAGCCCAATAAAATTGAATTTTCTATTTTATGATTTTCTGTGATTTATTATGATTTTTCAAAAATTCAGCCGAAATAAATAAATAAAAAGACAAACCGCCGGGAACTGTAGCAATCCCGGGTTACTGTAGCAAAACCCCGGTTACTGTAGCAATACCGCCGTTGAAAACCGCCTAGGGGGTAAAATAGACGGTTTTGGAAAGTTCAGGGGGTAAATCAGACCGTTTCATAGTTGGGGGGTTATGTAGTCCACCCCCCATAGTTGGGGGGGGTGAAGTAGACTTTTTCCATGTATACCCTCACTGACAAACTTGCCCGAGAGCAATGCGGCCCCACAGGTGGAGTTCTATCATCAGTGACGTGTCTAAAGGCGGGGGAACTACAGCGGAGGCATTTCGCCGACTCGCCGTCGCGGCCTGCTCCTCCCGTCCTCCGCCTTCTCAACAGGCCGAGGTAAAGCTTTCAGTTTCTAGCCTTTCTGACTCTGATTTTGCAAGGTTGTCGCTGCGTAACAGTAGTTCTTATACTCCCCATTTATGTTCTGTTTCTTGACGCTAAAAACTTTAGATCTCATGTTGATCAGAATTATAGGTTTTACTTTGTGGAGCACTGACTTGAGGTATACCTGAAGCGCGATGAACTCGTGTGTCACAGGACGGGGTCGGTGGCAGCGACGACGGAGACAAGTCCGAGTGGGACAGTGACGGCGAGGTGGCGAGGAGCCTCGACGGTGCTGCCTCGCCAGTTGCGCCCTCGGGGAGCAAGCCTAAAGATGCTCCTGGCCCGTCCCTGCTGGTAAGGCAAAGTGATGGGATTGGGTACAAGCAACGCGTAGCTTAAACTCACCACAGTACTTGTTCTTGATCGTCCTGTTGTGCCTATGAGGCTATGACCCTAATGTGGTGCCTGCTTGTGGAATCATGGTAATGGGAAGGCTAATGGAGCAGGGCCATCTGCCTCTTTGGTGGAGGACTTTGTAGGGATGGGTCTTATTAAGGAGAATGGTATGTAGTCTCTCATTTCTCCACTCCTGTTTTTGTAGGCTGCTACTGGTTTTCGCACTTCTTTTGACAATTGATTTTGCTTCAGAGAATGGTGGTGCAGAGACACTACTAGAGCTTCTTCTCACCTACAAGGTATTCTCGCTAGTTTGCCTCCTTTTATCGATCATTCATTTTGATCCTCTTATTGGATGGTGAGAAATATATTCTATTTCACAAGTGATATTGTGAAATGCAGACGATAGGCAATGACCCTTCATTGGATGACGCCTCTGCTTCTAATTGTGGCCCCTGGACCATTGGCGATGGCAAGGTCATTCTTGCAAATTGGGACGCACATGATGCTAGTACAAGCAGCGACAGGGGTCTTATATCTAATGATTCCAGTGATGAGGTACTTTCAAGCTCAAACCCCGCCCTCTGTGACTACAGCAATTTTCACTATACTTGAGGATTCGATTAGTTTACCTGATCCCATGTAAATTAGTTTTGTAATTGTTTCATGGTAACCATGCCCTGCATTTTCGATACTGCACAAATCGATTACTTGGCCCAAAAAGAGTCATGTATCACTGCCCGTCCCTTTATTATGTTTCTTCAAAGAAAGAGGTACAACTTTAGATGGCTACTAGCTGTAACATAAATTGGATGTCCTTTGTTTCCCCTTTTCCTTTTATTTTGAGGGTCGGTTGTTTTGGGCAAACTTGCATAGTTCCATTTTTAATTTTTTTTCTCAAATTTATTATTTCTTTGCATATCACTTTAGCACGAAGGTTTCAGTTAGTACGAATTGCTTTGAAGTTTAGTACGCTTGATGCATTAATTTATGCATTACCAGACCTTGACAAGAAGTTTAGTAGGCTATTGATGCCTTAATTTATGCATTTACCAGACCTTGACAACCAAATGGGGAAGCCAGGGAGGAACACCAAACTCTCGCCATGCGTATGGCAAATCCGGCATGGAAAGAGTATTTTCCTCTGGCATCCTGAATTCAAACAAGGGACCAAAAACTACAGACTGCTAAACACTTATTTATTTCATATCTTTCTTATCAAATTGTCATTTGATTTATCCACAGCAAACAAACACTTGCTCTTTTCTTCCAAGGAAATTGGCACTTTCTTGTGTTGTGGAACTGCAAAAGATATTTGCTGCTTATCAACATTGGAAGCATATTAATTTCTATGAAAATTCTGTAGGCTATATAGAGAATAAATAAGTTTTCTTATATGTCAAATGACAGAGGTAATATTCACTGAGAACAGAATTCATAGTGGACATCTTAAAGTGTAGCGCAAATGAATGTGCAGGTAATATTCTCGGAGTAATCCAAATTCTACTTCAATAAATAAATTATATGTAATATGCAGGAAATGACTTTATTATGATTTTTTATGCATGAGCATTTTCCTGATAATATACATGGTTATATTTATATACAATTGAGTGCGACTTAATATAAACCATAAAAACATCTTGTTATTTGGTTATTTTCAAGTGCACCTCTGACCTGAACCGTGGCGCTAGCACGGGCGGCAACGGCTCCAGGTGGTGGAGCGGCCGGTCGTGGGTTCGAGTGCTGCTCAACTCACGGTTCCCATGGGGGGTTTTCCCCATATTTTCAGATGCAGCCTCTCTCGCGTGGAGCTACAATAGGATAACGACGTTTCCATCGTCTATGAAGCCTGGATGGTTTTCGGTGATCTCTCCAAGGACGCGATCTTCGAATCTATGTGTAGTTGTAGGGTCTATTTGTGTTCATGTAGTGTGGGTGAGGTATGTGTGCGTGTGGTGTTAGTGTGTGTATGGTCATAAACAGATAGTACAACCGTACCTAGATGAGAGGCGTCAACAAAAAGTTTTAGTGGTTGGACAATACTAGAGTAATGTAATATCCTAGATATGAGCAGTTCCTATTGAGATCCATTTGGGACATGCGAGCACAGGTTCGACAGGGTATACACAAAAGGAAAAAGTCTAAACCCCCCCTCCCAACTATTAACGTTGGTGCACTTTATACCCTGAACTCTAAAACCGGGTATTGTACACCCCGAACTTTTTGAAACCGGTGCAAATAACACCCTGGGGCGGTTTTGGAGGATGGTTTTGCTACAGTAACGTGGTTTTGTCTTTTTTTTTTTTATTTATTTAATTTGAATCTTTAAAAATTATAGTAAATCACAAAAAATCATAAAATAGAAAATCTAATTTTGTTGGACTCCATATCAGTAGATCTACACAGTGAACATATAATATAGTATATTTTAGTAAAAAGTTTTTTTGCTGTAATTTTAGACCTATATTTTTTTTGTAATTAAATGGAATAATTCATAACCACAATTTCTATGGTCGAATTATGGTGAAATTTTTATGGTGAGCTTATTATTATATGCTTGAAATAGAGTAAAAATTTTATAATTATTGGATCATATATAACTTAGTTATAGATTTATTTAGGTTTGTACTTAGGTTTATGCTTGTTAAATATAAATAAATTAATAAATGATCCAATAATTATAAAATTTTCACTACAGTTCAAGCATATCATAACAAGCTCACCATAAATATTTCACCATAATTCTACCATAGAAATTATGGTTATAAATTATTCTATTTAATTAAAAATATAGGTCTAAAATTACAAAGAAAAACTTTGTACTAAAATGTACTATATTATATATTCACTGTAGATATATCTACTCGATGTGGAGTCCAACAAAATTGGATTTTTTTATTTTATAATTTTTCTGTGATTTACAATAATTTTTCAAAGATTTAGCCGAAATAAAAAAAAAAAAAAAGATAAAACCGTGTTATCAGAAAGCAAAACCACCCTCCAAAACCGCCCCTAGGGTGTTATTTACACCGGTTTTTAAAAAGTTCAGGTGTACAATACCCAGTTTTTATAGTTCCAGATATAAAGTGCACTAACGTTAATAGTTGGGGGAGAGGTTTTTTAGACTTTTTCCATACACAAAATGACAAAAACATTTGGAGAAGCATGGATTCTGAATGATGGATCGTAGCTTATGTTAAAGGCTTATTGGGTAGTGGGATAGAAAAATCATATCCCACTTTCTAAAAGGTAATATTGCATCCTAGCTATTTATTTTTCTCATCTCATTTAATTCTAGTCATTCATCTATTTCTCTTTTTCTATCCCATCTCTTATTGATAACGGAAGCATGAAGTCCGAAGTCTTGGGATCTGGCGAACGCGGCCAGCGAGCGCCAAGACGCGATCACCGCATGCATGCTTGGCGAGAGCGCCCACGATGTGCATGCCCATGTCGAGCGTTAGAGCCAGCCACGTCCTCCATGTATGTAGGATCTAAGAGACCACGAGCTGAGCCTCCCCTTGTATAAATGTACATGCCAATGAATCAATGCAAGTGTGGCTTGAGTCTAATCTTCTTTATGGTATCAAAGCCAGAGGTCTCAAGTTCGAATTCTGGTAGACACAATTAAATAAAAAATAATTGTTGTCCGCTCCTATTCCACCTCTAAGTCTCGTCTATCGCTGAGATCTCTCGCCGGAGCCTTGACGAGCCTTGACGTGAGGGGGAGTGTTGGAATATAAGTGAATTGCCCACCTCTTCCTATCAGTTTAAGCTTTTGGGTTGAATTGGTCGGGGCATGACTCAAGCCAGAGGTCTCGAGTTCGAATCCTGGTAGACACAATTAAATAAAATAATTGTTGTCCGTTCTTATTCCACGTCTAAGACTCGCCCGTCGCTGAGATCTCTCGCCGGAGCCTTGACATGAGGGGAGTGTTGGAATATAAGTGAATTGCCCACCTCTCCCTATCAGCTTAAGCTTTTGGGTTGAACTGGTCGGTGCATGCAACTCAATATGGTACTCATTATGTTTGGTCCTTCCCATTACTTAATAAAGCTGATGTTGTTCCAACATTTCTGAATTTTTGTTCATACGTCCGCACCCAATTCAGGTTGCCTGTCGTTGCTATACAAACCGATGATGGTCGTGAGTTCGATAACTACGCTATGCGTCGCTATCTTCAGGAACATGAGATGGCATTCCGCCTCTCCTGTCCATACACATCTGCTCAGAACGGCAAGGCCGAGCGCACCCTGCGCACTCTTAATGACAGCGTGCGCGCCATGCTCTTGCACGCATCCGCGCCACCACAATTCTGGGCTGAGGCTCTTGCCACGGCTACTCACCTGATCAACCTCCGGCCGTGCCGAGCCACTGGCACTGCGACTTCACATCAGCTCCTCTTCGGCACGCCTCCCTCTTACGCCCACTTGCGCGTCTTCGGCAGCCTATGTTTCCCTAACCAGGCAGCGACCGCTGTCGACGATATCTGGTCGGCAGCCTACCAAGGGGTTACCCAAGGTAGTAGATGAGATCGAGGGTGGTGGGGTGCGCGAGATCAAGAACGAGATGGTAACCCAAACACAAGCACGTAGACACAAGATTTATACAGTTCCGCCGTCAGTGGACGTAATACCGCACATCCCGTGTTCTATGATGTATTCGCGTTGATTATGGGGGGTACCCCTGTCCCTCCTTATATAGTCTGGAGGGGACAGGTTTACAAGTAAAGTAACCGAGTTGGTACTAATCTAGATTACAACATCTGTCATATCTCATGGGCCGATCCGCTGATGGCGCGGCCCATATATCATCTTGAGCATACCGGGGGCTATACCCCCACGCCTAGTCCCCGAGCGCCTTTGTATCCTTTGAGCGGCTTGCCTTGAATCAGCCCGAGTAGCTAAACACGAAGCCAAACGGTTTGAACGAAGAATCCGACCAGTTCAACCGACGGCAATGGAGTCCGGTGCGCTGGTCGGCGATGAAGCTCGAGCAAGCTGGTCGGGCGATAGAGTCCAGGCGTGAGCTGGTCGGGTGACCTCGGGCTTACTCAGATAAGGCTTGCAAAAAAGGATGCAAGGGGCTCAAAATTAAATTTAAAATTTTTTTTATGTCCAGAGACGTGTACACCCGTCAAGTCACCGTGGAGGTGACGTGTACACCAGTAGTCCCCGAGCCTCGCCGGAAGATAGCGAAGCATCTTGTAGCAGGTCAAAGAATAGAAGATTTCCAATATTCGACGAATAATGGGTCGGGCCCCCAGCTTAATTTGTCATGTGTGTATCAAGACTTTCGAAGCGCCGCATGTGATCAGCACCGAACCGAACAAAGATGGAGAAACTTGATAGTACACTAGCAGCAGAGCTAACGACTTTTTTGTATGAACAAAGGATGAGTGACGAGCGGCGAGCGATGACGAACGGCGAGCGGAGACGAATGGTGAGCGGCCGAGTGGCGCCGAGCGCCGAGCGGTGATGAGCGGCGAATCGACGATGAGCACCGAGTGGAGACGAAGCGATGAGTACGATCGACGGGGTGACGAACACCGAGCGGAGATGAACGGCGAGTGGCGGTCGGCAATGAGCGCCGAGTGGAGATGAGCGGCGATCGGCGACGAGTCTCGAGCGGAGACAACCGGCAAGTGGCTATGAGCGCCGAATGGTTGGAGCAACCGGTCGGGTGATAAAATCCGAAAGCAAATGAGTAGTCCAACCGACTAGTCGGCGGCGAAATCCGAGCGCCAGTGTTGTAACCACCGGTTGGTGATAATCTTGATGACCTTCTAGATCGATCCAGCCCCCGAGCGTAGAGAATAAGCTCGATGACCAAACCAGTGTGGCAGAACCTTCCAAATTATATGGCCCACAAGCACCGACATTGTCTCTAAGACCTCTCGTCGCCCATACTTGTGTACCACATAACTTAAAAAGTTCTGTCGGGTGAAACCCCGATGACACCACGATCCTCCAGGATCCACTTCTTACAAAGATCTTGCAGTATTACAACCATTTATACAAACATAACAGAGTAGCGGAAGATTTACAAAAGAAGATTACAACACTTGATCAAAGTTTTATTTAACAAAACTTAACGGGTTTTGCATGGAAGCGAGAAAAGAACTTTATAGACGGAAGATATTCGATCATGCCAAGCCTACTTGGTATGACCAAGGTCAGCAACACTAGTCAACACCGCAATGGGGTCAAACAAACCCCGAGTACAAAAGTACTCCGCAAGACTTACCCGACCAAAAATTGGGGAGAAGACTCGGGAATCTTTGGTTGATAGGAATCAAGGTAAGGCTTTAGCAAGAATCAAAGACACCTTTATGAAAAAGCGACTAATGTTGATCCTTATTATTCTTTCTTATGATATTTTCATTTAGCATTAAGCTATCCATCTAGGTTATCCTAGTCTATAGCAACCACTTGTCAAACAATATCTCGATTTCACAACTTTCCATCCTCAACAACTTTCATCCTTACTACGATGCCGGTGCTTGGATCACGGCCCCATATCGTGGAGCACACGACGATTCGAATCGCTATATATACCCGGCCGGGGCTTCCTAGCCACACGATGTATGCAGGACCGAACATCTCACATACATCAACTCACGCTTGCATTTCTCCGCACTTAACGGGTCCTAGCCACGAGAGCACAAGACACCATCTCCCTACGCCGCGGGCCACAACCGCCGACGGGTGCACTCGTAGTGTGGGTACACGCTACTTCCCGTCCCGGTATCCGTTCTCGTATGGATCATACAAGGGAGCTTACCGCCATTAGCATGCGACTAGTACTATCCAATAACCTCATGATCCTAGGGCCGAGCAACGGACGGTCCTTAACCGACCACAAGTGGACGACACTACACCAGGGCACTAGCCCTTCCTGATGCAAGTCACTCCACCGGCGTCTCAATTTACTCATCATCATGTTCTTATTGAGTATCCTTGACCCGATCAAGTAAAGGATAAACAATAAGCAACATCAGGTTTTCATAAATGCCCTCAACGGGGATATTGTGATCAACTTTTGAAAACATTTTATTTGCAAAGCTTATACTATTAGCGAGACTAAGCATATACTAACATTTTTGAAATCAAAACAGGTTTAAGGGATAGTATATCAAGGTACGGTAAGTGCACCAAGATAGGATATCACTCAACTCCTATACCTAATGCATCATATCATCAACATAACATTATAAAAGACTTTTAAAATTCAAGGAAGGGTTGAATGCATCCGGGGCTTGCCTGCGTTGCAGAGAAGGTTAGCGGTTAATCTTGATATTGACTCCTTCGATAGTTTCTTCTCGTCGGGGTTGGATGACCGTGAACCTCCTCCAGAGCTTGACCATCGCAATCCTTCGCTCTCACGTACTATACGTAATGAAATGATGCGAGATTTAATGATATGCTTGACATGATGGGATGCATGCCATGATGCATGATGCAAAGCATATAATCTAAAGAAAGTTGAGTACAACTTTTCTTCCCGGTGCAACTTAAATTTATTACTCACCAAGTATGCTTATTATTTGAATGTAATATTATATGCATCTCTGAATGAAACAAAGAATTAACACATGATGTATGATGCACACACCTAATTGATGACAAGCCTACTTACATAATTAACTTGAGTACAACTTTCCTTCACGGAGAAGTTGTAATCAAGGGTCTATAACTAGAGTTTGCTTATTACATGACAAGATTAATATTTACTTAAACATGGTGGATGAAATTATACTAAGATCAACATGTCAATTGCCATGGAACACTAGGGTGAAGTATCCCATTTTCTCCAAACAATTCCTAAAAGCAATTAAGCATACAAGATAGGTACTAGCTTTAGTTAATTAATTATTTAACTACTAGCTATTCATGTGAGCATGATCATCATTACCATTATAAGACCAAAACATAGATCAGTGATAAATAATAATAACCTAGGGTCTCTAAGCAACTCCAAAAAAAAATCAGTTCAACAGAATAGAAACAGGGCAGCAGCATAGCATCAAATTCCTTTAACCATAACTGAAGATCTAGACATTCAATAGGGGTGTTCCTAGACTTTTTGGACAGCTTATAAAGTTGTCTATAATTTTGTTATTATCATCTCAGATTGATTCAATCATTAACCAAGTCAAACAATCTAGAGAATTGATTCTGTCCAGAGTTAGGACAGAACTTGACCCTGAATTATCATACTCATAGGCAGAGCTAGGGACCACCAAAAAAATATTGATCCAAGACATTCTGGAAATCTTATGAAAAACACTACAACTCTCTAATTATGACTAAAAGGTGATTCACAGGTTAGTTTAGTCAAGCAGTTTAATCTTTCTAAACTGCACAGGAAGCATGCAGAAATTGATTGCTAATTTGTAAAATCTATAACTTCCAATGTTGTTATTCTAAAATCATAAAATTCTAGAGCAAGCAAGATATGGAAGTTAACTACAACTTTTATATTCAGCTCATCCATAGAAAACTTGGTTTACTACATGGAAACAATCACTTACAAGAACTGCGGTGCTCAGCCAGGCAGCAGTGTGAGGAAACGGGAATAGTGGCCGGCTTGATGAAGAAGCAAAAAAGAGGAACACCGGCAAGGAATGGAGTTGAGTGATGGCTGCCTACTCCTTTCTTGCTTGGTCTTTAGTTTTCAATGGAGAGCAAGAGAGATATATATAGGAAGGAGAAGTAAGAGAGGAAAAGTTTGATCTCTCCACTTCAATTAACCATACCATGACACATGGGGGATGGGTGGCATGGAGAAGATGCAAGAATGGCCAAGAACCATGACACATGGAGAGAGGTGACATGAGAAATTTGATTTCTCCACTTCACTTAATTATACAATGACACATAGAAAGAGAGGTGGCATTGAGAAAATAAAAGAACAACCAAGAACCATGACACATGGTGAGATAGGTGGCATGAGAAGGTGCAAGAAGAAAAGAGGTGACAAACACATTTAGACTAATTAAAATAGTTAAGCTATACTAATGATAAATGGTGCAAAAGGTTAGCAACTTTTATTTAGAAAATTAATTATGGTTAGCTTCCAGAAATTGAAAATGAAATTGAAATTCCAACACTTAAACCAATTATGGAAAGAGTTGGCATTTGAATTCCAATTTCAAATTTTTGTTCTTGCTTTGCATCATTTGACTTATAAAACATGGTTAGGGTGTAAGTCAAGGTTAGCCAAGCACTTGCACACACCAAGGTTGCTTTTAGGTTAATCTTTTTTTTTAGAAACTTGATTAAACATGTATGTGAAATTTAAGTGATGTATATATACACACGAGATACAAAAGAGCTCCAACAACCCTAGAACTTTGCAAACTCATTTTAATTACACATGTCAAAGTTCTCTAATCATGGTTAACATTTCAAAACACGCTTAGCATACAAGACAAAACATTACTTATACAAAGATCATTAACACCATGACATGCTCTAA
The DNA here is from genome assembly GCA_015844335.1 of Chrysopogon serrulatus. Taxonomy (NCBI): domain Eukaryota; kingdom Viridiplantae; phylum Streptophyta; class Magnoliopsida; order Poales; family Poaceae; genus Chrysopogon; species Chrysopogon serrulatus. Next base: position 129,632 of record JADLZL010003900.1, read on the forward strand.
TGCACTTGAGGCTTGGTGATTAATGAATTAATAAACATGATGCGCGATGCACAACATGATGACATGGTGGGTTTATGGTGGGTTCAGATTAACGTAACACCAGGGGTGTTACACCAGGCCCCTGCAATAAATATGGAGAATCGGTAGTACATGATGTAAAAATCAATATAAAATTTGGCGTGAATCAACATTGGTGATATTGGCGATGTTATATTCATTTTCGGCGAAAAAACTATTGATATGAGTGGAGCACGACCAGTTGGTTTTTTATCGCATTGTAACCAGCTCCGACTAGCCCGTAGCCCATAGCGCTTTTAGCGTGGAAGCCGTATGCACGCGTAGGGACACAGGCGTCGCCGAAGAGCCGCATTGTCGACCGACCCTCAACGCAGAGCGTGGAGCTGCATGCACGTCTTCGGGGATTAAGCCGGGAACGAGCCGTCTCTCGGATAACGCAAATCGAACGTGGCGGTCGGCAACCCGAATGGTGAAAATATGAGTAGTGCCCTCCCGGCGTAGCTTTTGTATCTTGTTACCAAATTTCCCCGGCTATCTCATACCCCATAGCGGAGGAGCTCATGCCTGGGTACGCCGTAGGTGCACAAGAGTCGCTAAGGAACCGTTCTTCGACCGACCGTAACGTAGAGCGCGGAGCTGCATGCACGTGTAGGTCAAGGTCGAGGACAGTGGTCGTTTTCGGGTAAGTCGAGTAAAAGCGTAGCCGGGCGGCCGGTCGGGCGGATAAAAATTTATTGCGTGTATGCATTGATATGGAGAAAAACATTTGGAGAAATATATGGAGATATATATAGATTGGAGAATATTTATAAAAAATATAAAAAATATGACTTAGCTTGTTAGGAGAAGAAAGTCGTCGTGGCCGAGTAGAGTAGTCGACACGTCGAGTAGGGGAGTTGGTGCGTCGAGCGAGGAAGTCGATGGCCGAGCAGAGGCAAGACGAACACGTCGAGTGGAGAGGTCGGCAGCCGAAGCGGAAAAATTGGTGCGTCGTGCGGTGAAGTCGGTGGGTCGGAGAATTCGACATACTACTTGGAGAGATCGGCGGCCGAAGCGAGAGAAGTCGACATGCGGATCGATCCGAGTAGCCGGACACGGCTCGGAGATGGCTCAAAGCAGTCGGAGAGGTCGAGATTAATCTCGTGTTGAAACCGTATACAAGTAGCAAGCCAATTTGCTCACGTTGTTTGGTGTAGTATACGTGCTCATCCATAGTAGTATATAGATGCATATATGTATGGATCTCTACGGATGGATCTCGCTTGCTTGCTTTTGATCGATTTCCATTGGAGTAGGATTATAGTCGGCGGACGCATGGGCGCATTTGGATCAAATGCCATAGCGTATACATCATGGACTCATGGTGTATACGTCTCCTCGGTGGGACATCTTGTAGATCCGATCGGCGTAGGTTGTGTACGCAGATAGTGGCTGAGGTGCAGCTCGAAGCGTTGTTGCACACAACCGTGAATTGCTTTGGCTGATCGGATCCCATGGTGGGCGCCAAGTAGCAAAACGCCGTCTTTGCCGCACGACGTTGGAATAATGCCTCGATCGGGACATCCGGGGCGTCACCACCGCCGGATGCCCGTCAGGGCATACATGGCACCCCAAGACGCCCGGTCTTTAGGTAGGGCGGCGGGCAACATATGTGCAATAATAGATCGCTCGTACCCGGCCGCACGCCGACGATGATGGGGAGCCCGGCGGGCGGGGCGCCGCGCTTGAAGCCCTGGTGTATAGGCGGCGTTTCGATGAAGTCGGGCGTGGACGATCTTCCTTGCAATCTTGTTGCGTGCATGCGTAAGCGGCGATCGGAGACGGCGGCTTCCTTTCGCCCGTGGTGGCCAAGCGGGACTGATCACGCGTGGCGGCCAAGCGGGACCGATTACGGAGATGTACTCCATCCGGTTGAATATAGATATTGATGAAAAAATGCCATCTCATTGGCGATGGATCGTGAGCACACCCCTACTGGTGGCGCCACGGTGCCGACGATATCTCGGTCGGCGGCCTACCAAGGGGTTACCCAAGGTAGTAGATGAGATCGAGGGTGGTGGGGTGCGCGAGATCAAGAACGAGATGGTAACCCAAACACAAGCACAGAGACACAAGATTTATACGAGGTTCCGGCGTCGGTGTGACGTAATACCGTACATCCCGTGTTCTATGATGTATTGGCGTTGATTATGGGGGTACCCCCTGTCCCTCCTTATATAGTCCGGAGGGGACGGGTTTACAAGTAAAGTAACCGAGTTGGTACTAATCTAGATTACAACATCTGTCATATCTCATGGGCCGATCGATGGCGCGGCCCATATATCATCTTGAGCATACCGGGGGGCTATACCCCCACAACCGCGGCGCACAAGCTGTGTCCACGCCTGCATTCCCTCGCATTTTTTCCGGGTTACCCCGCAGATCGCGAGGCTACCGCTGCTACAATCCGGCGACACGGGCGTCATCACCTCCGAACCGTCATCTTCGACGAGTCCCAGTTTCCCTTTCGCCATGCCGGCCGACGCCGCGCCCTCCATAGTGGTGCTCCACGGCGCCGACACGATCGTGGGTTCGCCGCCTCAGAACACCCCCGGTGTTACGTTAACCTAAGCCCACCATGTCATCATATTATGTATTGAGCATTATATTTATTCATTCAATGATGATGCAATTAAACCTATAATCATATGCATCATTAAGTTAACCACCAAGGAAAGACATGCATTAGTACATTTCATGGTGTTAATGATTCTTGCATAAATAATGCCTTGTCTTGTATGCTAAGCATGCTTTGAGATGTTAATTCTACCTAATGATCATTAGTATGGTGTGATGTGCTTGCTAATGGAAATAGAGTGGAAAAGCACTTAAATTTTCCTTACATGTTTGATTAAGCTTATAAAAGTCATTAACATAAAATCAACCTTAGAGTGCAAGAGTGTTTGATTAACTATGTTTAACATTTCAACCATATTTTACAAATCAAACAATGTAAAAGAAAGAATCAAATTTGAAATTGGAATGCAAATCCCCAAACCTTAACCCAAGTGGCTAAGTGTGGGAATTTGTATTTCAAATTCACTTTTGAGGAGCTAATCATAATTAATTTTCTAAATAAAAGTTGCTAACCCTTGACACCATTTCAAAGTATAAACTTTATACTTTGAAAATATGCTATTGGTTAGGTCCCAAGATCACCAATTAATCATTAATTAATTGCCCAAAAATTGAATTTGCAATTCCTTTTCAAAATCCTGAAATTCAAAAGTGTTTTTACCCCTTTCTCAATTTCATATTAAAATATTCAAAATTTGGGAAAAATTCCAAAATACAGTTTGTACATCTCTTTGAGCTCTACAAGTTTAGTAAATAAAGTTTTTCAAGTTTTTGAATAAAATCAAAAGTAATTTCAAAAGTTTCTCAAATTGAAAATTGTCCTTTTCTTGATTTTTAAACTCCAATTCAAAAATTATTAGTTTCATGCAAAAACCCTTTAATAAAAGTTGTAGATCTTGAAAAATGAAACAACTTTTATTTTTGGAGATTTTCATCTTTTATTCAAAATTTGAAAGTAATTTTGAAATCCCAAAGTTTAGAATTTATTCCCCTTTTTCAAATTTAAACTGTAAATTCAAAAATATTTGGAATTTGATGTTGGGCCCAAAAGCAAAGTTGTAGAGTTCAAAATTTTGCACCACTTCTATTTTGGAAATTTTTCAAGTTTCTATACAGTTTTGGGAGTAATTTTGAAGAGGGAAAAGGTGAGCTGTCCTCTACTACAGTTCTTGAAGGGGGGAACTCAGTTTTTCTTCTCTCCCATGCCAGCCGGTCGCCCACCGTCGCCGTGGCATCGTCTCCGGCTATTCCGCACGCGTTGCCACGCCGTAAGCAGCTCCAGCACCTTGCGCCCGCGAGCTGTCTACCTTCACGAAGAGTCGTTGCACCTTCATATCCACCAGACGTCAGCAAACTCACCTTCTCTTGCTCCCTGCTCCGCCGCCGCGAGCTCCGGCCGCCGGTGCAATTTGCCCCACCTGCTTCACTATCATTCACCAGTGTTCACACTCACTTCCGCCACCCCCTCACGCATCCAGTGCACCCAATAGCACCACCTATCACCGTCAGGATCACCCGCGCGGCTCCTTTCTTCCCTAACTACGGCAGCATCGCCGCCGTACCACTAACCACCACGGCCACCACTGTCCAAAGCTCCTCTCACTAAACCAAGCTATTCCCTAACTTCCCCATACCTTCCTGGTCACTGTCGGCTTCGCCGTTCGGCCTTTACCATGCCGAACGCGCGGGAACACGTGCTCGCCGTTGGATTTCGCCGCCGCGATCCGCTCTGCCGCGGACTTCTCTGTCCGCTCGGTTGCCGACTCCACCAGCAGGGGCACTGGGTTCACTTCGACCTCCTTAACCTACCCCGAGCCCCAATTGAGCCGGAGTGCCGCCTTTGCTGCTATTCCGCCGCCGCCCCGCCGTGAGCACCACGGCCGAGCCGCCATGGCCGCGGTCGTGTCTCCTCCGTGCACAGGCTAACTCAATCCGACTCATGGGGGGATCGCCGTGGCACAGGGTTGGCAATGGTGGCACTTGCGTCACCTATCCACTCACCGCCGTCGGGAACGCCGGCCACCGCCGCCATCTCCTTCGGTTTGAACGGCGAAGGGAGGGAGAAGAAGGGAAGCTGGCCGGGCCAGGCCGTTGCTGGGCCGATTTGGGCCGTGGCACGGCCCAGGGGAGAAAAGAAAAGGGTTGCTTGATTTTGGAATTGAGTGATGACCCTAGGTCATTAACCCTAATGACCTTCGGCAATTCAATTACGTTGATTACGTACCGTTAATCCATCATCGTCAATGCTAATTATGATCTCTTGATGCAACTATACCGTGAAGAAAAGTTGTACTCAAGTTAATGTGAAATTAAGTTATTTCATCCATGTTGCCCTGCATCATGCATCATGTCATGCATTTCATCATACTTAGCATACATCATTTTATGTACGTATAGTTCACGTGAGAGCGAAGGATCGCGATGGTCAAATTTCAAAGAAGATTCGCGGTGATCCAACCTTGACAAGGTGAATCCACGAAGATGTTGATGTCAAGAATAACAACTAACCTTCTCTGCAACGCAGGCAAGCCCCGGATGCATTCAATCCTTCCTTGAATTTTGAAAGTCTTTTATAATTTTATGTTGATGATATAATGCATTAGGTGTAGGAGTTGTGTGATATCCAATTTGATGCATTTACCTTCCTTGAGATATAATCCTTGAAACCTGTTTTGATTTAAAAATGTTTAGTATATGCTTCGTCCTGCTGATAGCATAGGCTTTACAAATAAAATATTTTTCAAAAGTTTGATAATAATATTCTTTGAGAAAAGTTATGAAAACCTGATGTTTCTTATTGGTATCCTTCACTTTGATCGGGTCAAGGGTACGCAATAAGAGCATGATGAGTAAATTGAGACATCGGTGGAGTGACTTGCATCAGGATGGGCTAGTGCCCTGGTGTAGTGTCGTCCACTTGTGTCGGTTAAGGACTATTCGTTGTGGTGATCCTGTGGTCAAGAGGGTTATTGGATAGTACTAGTCGCATGCTAATGGCGGTAAGCTCCCTTGTATGATTGATATGAGAACGGACAACCGGGACGGAACATAGTGTGTACCCACACTACGAGCGCACCGTCGATGTACAGACGGCGTAGAGAGATGGTGTACTGTACCGTCGTGGCTAGGACCCATTCTGGTCTGGAGAAATCCAAGCGTGAGTTGATGTATGTAAGATGTTCGGTCCTACATACATCGTGTGGCTAGGAAGCCCCAGCTGGGTATATAAGCGATTCGAATTGTTGTTGCTCCACGATATGGGAGACTTGACCAAGCGTCAGCATCGTAGTAATGATGAAAGTTGTTGAGACTGGAAAGTTTTGAAATCATTACATGGCCAATAAGTGTTTGCTCTAGAGTAGGACAACTTAAGAATGAATAGTAAGGATCAACATTAGTTGTTTTTCCACAAAAGTGTCCTTGATTCTTGCTAAAGCCTTACCTTGATTCCTATCAACCTGCATTCCTGAGTCTTCTCTACTCTTTTCTGTCGGGTAAGTCTTGCGGAGTACTTTTATACTGAGGGTTTATTTGACCCCAGTTGCAGGTGCTGATTAGTGAAGCTAACTTCGGCCATACCAGTGGGCTTGACATGATTGAATACCTTCCGTCTGAGACGTTCTCTTACAAGGGTTCTATGATTCTTTCTTACTTCCGCAAACTCAGTTAAGTTTTGTGTACTCAAACTCTGATTAAGTTTTGTAATATTTCTTTGTAAATCTTCCTCTACTTTGTGTATTTGGATAAAAACGGTTGTAATACTACAATATCTCTGTAAGAATTTGATCCTGGAGGATCGTGGTGTCATCAGGGTTTCACCCGACAGAACATTCTGAGTTATGTGATACACAAGTATGGCTGACAGAGGTCTTAAGGACAATGTCAGGTGCTTGTGGGCCATATAATTTAGAAGGTTCTGCCACACTGCCTGACGCCAGGCGCGGCCCAACGCCCTAGCGCCCTCACCACGCCACGACTTTGACAGCATCGGCGCCGTCGCACGACACAATGTCGCCATCCGCGCCCTTGTAGTCCAATCATTCACCGCCCTACTTCTACACCACGCCATCACCGCCATCGTCCCAGGTGGCTACGTCAACTTCGTCCTCCTCGGCACCTCGGTTCGATGCCTCCCCATCGTCCTCCGCGTCGTCGCCATCTGCGGATCACGCTCGTCACCAACGCACGCCCCACCGCCGGTCGACGCTTGTGGCAGAACCTTCTAAATCATATGGCCCACAAGCACCTGACATTGTCCCTAAGACCTCGGTCGGCTATGCTTGTACACCATATAACCTAGAATGTTCCGTCGGGTGAAACCCCGATAAACCACGATTCCTCCAGGATCGATACTTACAGAGACATCACAATATTACAACAGTTTTCATACAAAAATACCAGAGTAGCGGAAGACTTACAATAACTTAATTTACAAACCATTTGTAAAACTTATATAAACCAGAGTATCATTATTACACAACAGCGGAAGTATCATTACTTAACTTTATTGCAATCCACACAAGGAAAGTGCCCTGCCCACGGGCCGCTCAACCTACTCCTCATCAGACACTTCCTCGACGACCATCATGCAACAAGGGCCATAACACTCTTGTTCACACGGTCCACCTGCAACAGGGGTCAAACAAACCCTGAGTACAAAAAGTACTCCGCAAGACTTACCCGACCAAAAATTGGGGAGAAAACTCAGGAATGCTGGCTAAGGAATCAAGGTAAGGCTTTAGCAAGATCAAATGACACTTTTGCAAAAAGAGACTAAGCCAATCCTTACTATGCCAATCACTTGTCAACCATGTAATGGATTCAAAACTTTCCTTTCATCAACTTCCATCATTACTACGATGCTGGTGCAAGGATCAAGTCTCCCGTATCGTGGAGCAACGACGATTCGAATCGCTTATATACCCAGCTGGGGCTTCCTAGCCACATGATGTATGTGGGACCAAACATCCTACATACATCAACTCAACACTTGTATTTCTCCCAGCCAGAACGGGTCCTAGCCACGAGGGTACAGTACACCATCTCCCTATGCCGCGGTCCCCTTCCACGGTGGCCCCGTAGGATGGGTACATGCTACGCTCATTCCGGTTATCCGTTCTCGTCATGGATAGTACAAGGGAGCTTACCGCCATTAGCATGCGACTAGTACTATCCAATAACATCATGATCCAAGGGCCAAGACAACGAACGGTGCTTAACCGACTCACAAGTGGACGACACTACACCAGGACACTAGCCCTTCCTGGTGCAAGTCACTCCACCCGGTCTCAATTTACTCATCATGTTCTTGTTGCATACCCTTGACCCGATCAAAGTGAAGGGATACCAACAAGTAACATCAGGTTTTCATCACTTTCTCAAAAGGGGTATTGTTACCACATCTTTAAAAATATTTTATAAATCCTATGCTATCAGCAGGGCTAAGCGTATACTAATTATTTTCGAAATCAAAACAGGTATCCAGGGTAATATATCAAGGTACAGTAAATACATCAAAGTAGGATATCACACAACTCCTAACACCTAATGCATCATACCATCAACATACAATATAAAAGCTTTTGAAACACAAAGGGGTGGTTGGATGCATCGGGGGCTTGCCTTAGGGCTCGGCGAAGTTAGGCTCAACGATGGCAATTGCCGAGATCGGGACCAACCTCCTCACACCGATAGCCTTTCTCGAGACGGAGTCGGATCAACCCCTCCTTCGGGGCGGCACAACTACACGATTGAGATGCATGATTACAATGCAGTAATAAAAGACATGCGATAATGATGCAACGATAACTAGTCCATCTTGAGTATAACTTTCCTTCACAGTAAGGTTATACTATGGAAGCATAATTAGCGTTGACGACGACGGACTAACGATACGCAATCAACATAAAATGTCGAAGGTCCTTTAGGGTTAATGACCTAGGGTCATCACTCAATCCAAAATCAAGCAACCCTAATAGTGATTAAGGTTAATTATTAATTTATTAACCATTTTTACAGTTATTGAAAGCCACTAATTAATTTGCTAACTAGGGATTAATCAAACCCTAGTTAATCAAAGGATTAATTAATTAAGGTATTAATTAAGCATAATACAAAAATTAATCAAAACATGATCAAACTTCATAATTAAGATCATCATCATCTAATTAGCACATAAAATAAATTTCATGATTTTTGGACTTATATTTTATTTATTAAAAATCATGGAATTCACACTTATTAATTAAAAAGAGCAATTTTTAGCACAAATAAAGTTTATCGGAAAAGCAAAGTTAGTATTTTTCCTGCATAGATAGCATTACAAGGATCACATACATATATTTTTCTTATTTTTAATTGCCCAAAAATAAATCATTACAAAATGGTGAAAAACAGGCTTAGAAAAAGAAAATAGAAAAAAGAAAATCATTTTTTTCCTCTCCTTGCCGGGCCTACCGTGCAGCCCGATCTAGCCTAAGGCGGCCAAGCATCGCCCGCGCATGGCCTGCTTTCACGCAGCGTGCTCATCCCCTCTCACATCCGCCGACAGTGACCCGCCTGTCGGCTTCTCCTCCCCTTCTTTCTTCCCGCCCGAAGAACGGCGGGCGGGAGCGGCGGGCGGCCTTCACCGACGGCGACACCTCGATGAAACCAGTCACACAAACGGACTCCCCTCACCGATACGAACTTGACAAGCTATTACATGGCTATTACGTGTCACTGGAGCACGCGTATCGGCGGTTGCGGCGGCTCGGCACGGCGGCGAGCGGCGGCGCAACATCGAACTCGTCGGGTTAAGGCGATAAGCGCAACAATTGAAAGGCGAAAACGATCAAGCAGCTCACCCCGAAAGCACGACGCTCGCTAGCCGTAATGTAGATGGACGAGAGGGTAGAACGGGCGGCGGCGTGAACCGAAGGCAAGGTTGGCGTTCCGACACGGGGAAGCTTGGGCTGTTGAAAAAGATGAGCCGACCGTGATCAGTGAGTCATGGCGAGGCTCAATCGAAGAACAGTGGGGGCTTGAGACGCCCTATGGAGCTCCGCCATGGTGGAATGCTCACGGCGGCGATAGTTGGACGGCAGCGAGGAAGACGACCCCATGTGCGAACTCCCGGGCGATCTCACGGCATGCCGATTGACTCCGGCAAAAGCAAGGAGGTGGCGGGCTACGGGTGAGATGGAGCGAGTGGTGATAGAGCAGGAAGGTGAATTTTGCCGGGCGAGCGTAGCGGAGCAACGGCGGCGGCGCGGAGAGAGGAAAAAGAGAAATCGATGACTCCGGTGGCTTTTATATGCAAGGCAGTGGGTCGATGTGGTAGCCGGCAGCTTCGCGACGAGGTTGAGGTGGGCGGTGGCATGCGAAAGTTGGGAAACTACGAGATTGGCCACGGCGATGTCGGACGGTCGGCCGGCATGGGCAAGGGTGAGGTGCCCCCCTGCTCATCATCAGAGAAGGTGTAGGCTCATCCCTTTTTCTTTTCAAAATTACTCCCAATTGTACTGCACTCAAAAATCTTCCAAAATATCAATTGTACAAAAATTTATGCTCTACAAATTTTATTTTAGAAATTTTGTTAGATTCCAAACAGTTTTTGAATTTGAATTTCAGATTTGAAAAGAGGGTAAAACCCTAACCTTTAGGAAACTCAAAATTACTTTTAAATTTTGAATAAAAGATGGAAATCTCTAAAAATAAAAGTTGTTCTTCTTTTCAAGGTCTACAACTTTCATTTAGAAAGTTTTTCGTGAAACTAAATAGTTTTTGAATTAGAGTTTAAAAATCAAAAGGGGACAATTTCCAATTGAAAGAACTTTTGAAATTACTTTAAATTTTATTTAAAAACTTAAAAAACTTTATTTACCAAGTTGTAGAGCTCAACGAGATGCACAAACTGTATTTTTGAAGTTTTCCCAAATTTTGAATATTTTGAGATGAAAATTGAGAAAAACACTTTAAATTTCGGGGTTTTTGAAAAGGAATTTCAAATTGATTCTTTGGGCAATTAATTAATGGGGTTGTGGTACTTTTCAAACCCAACCAATGACACACTTTCAAAGTGCAAAGTTCATACTTTGAAATGGTGCCAAAGTTTGGTAACTTTTATTTAGAAAATTAATTATGGTTAGCTCCCGGATATTGAAAATGAAACTCAAACTCCAACACAACCATTTCTAGCTAGGGTTGGAATTTGAATTTCAAATTCAACTTGAGTTCTTGCTTTTACATAATTGACTTGTAAAACATGTTTAGGGTATAAGTCAATGTTAGTCAAGCACTTACAAACATCAAAATTAGTTTTAGTTGATTGCTTTTATAATCAAGATCAAACATGCAAGTGAAGTTTAAATGGCATGCAGATGCACATATGATATAAAAGAGCGCAAACAACCCTAGAATTTAATAAACTCATTTTAATTGTTCATATTAGGGTTCTCTAATTATGAATGCTTATGCAAAGATGATGATGACATGGCAGGTCTAGGTTAACGTAACACCAGAAGTGTTACATTATATTCCCCTCAAAAGGAATCTCGTCCCGAGATTCAAAGCTTAGGGCTAAGTAATGGAAAAGAAAATGTATCAAGCAAACACATCTTACATGGTTTCATAAGGAAGGTAGAAAGATTTATATTACAAGTCTCATGTTTTCAGAAAGTCACGATTCTTAGAAATGAACCGTGGCTTAGGAGAAGGAAGGAAGAAACTCCGGAAAGTGCTCATTCAAGAATTCCTCAGACTCCCCGGTTGCTTCATCCTCAGAGTGTTGATCCCACTGAACTTTATAAAATCTTCTTGTTTGCCTGCGGGTAACCCGATCCTTACGATCAAGAATTTTGATTGGATATTCGGCACATGTCAGGTCAGGTTCAAGTCTGACACCTTCAATGTCAACAATTTTGTCGGGTACTCGTAAACACTTTTTCAGTTGGGATACATGAAACACATTGTGCACAAGAGACAACTGTTCAGGTAGATTCAATCGATATGCAACCTTTCCACACAGTTTAATGATTTGAAATAGACCGATGTATCGAGGTGCCAACTTTCCTTTGACCTCAAAACGATCCACACCCTTCATGGGTGATACTTTTAGATACACAAAGTCTCCGACCTTAAATGCTAAAGGTCGACGACGGCGGTCCGCATAGCTTTTCTCGTGCGGATCGAGCTCTTTTTCAGATTTGCTTGAATTTGTTTAATCTTATCTTTAGTTTCTTTAACTAAGTCAACTCCATAGAACCGTCTTTCTCCTGGTTCAGACCAATTGAGTGGAGTACGACACCGGTGGCCATATAAAGCTTCAAATGGTGCCATTTTGATACTCTCTTGATAATGATTGTTGTAAGCAAATTCTGCTAATGGCAAACATTCATCCCATGCTGAAGAATAAGTTAGCACACAAGACCTTAACATATCTTCAAGAATTTGATTTACCCTTTCAGTCTGCCCTCCAGTTTGCGGATGATAAGCAGTACTGTATAACAAATTAGTACCCAGGGTCTCATGAAATTTCTGCCAGAATTTAGCAATAAACTGTGTACCTCTATCTGTAACAATAGACCTGGGTACCCCGTGCAAGCACATAATTCGGTCTACATATAACTGAGCATATTGAGGTGCTCGGTAAACATTCTTCACTGGTATGAAATAGGCCGACTTGGTCAAACGATCAATAATAACCCATATTGAATCATAGCCTCTGGCTGTTCTGGGTAAACTGACAATAAAATCCATACTTATGTCTTCCCACTTCCAAGCTGGAATTGGCAAAGGCTGCAACATTCCGACAGTCTTCAGATGCATAGCTTTGACTTTCTGACAAGTATCACATTTTACAACATATTGAGCTATCTCGATTTTCATCTTAGTCCACCAGAATCTCTGCCTCAAGTCTTGATACATCTTATTGCTACCTGAATGAATTGAGAATCTGGTTAAGTGAGCTTCATCAAGAATCAACTGTTGGAGCTCAGGAACTTTCGGAACAACCAGACGATTCTTGAACCATAAGACATTATTATCATCAAGACGGAAACAAGATGCTTGCCCTGATCGGACTTTCTCTCTAATATGCTTGAGGCCTTTGCTTTCTCGCTGAGCTGCAATAATCTGCTCTTGAATAGAAGAGTGTACTATGATATCAGTTAGACTGCCTTGAGGGATCATATCAATATTCAACTTTTCTAATTCCTGACACAGACTAAGATTCACAGGTGTAACAGTAAGACAGTTGCACTGACTCTTCTGACTAAGAGCATCAGCAACTACATTAGCTTTGCCAGGATGATAGTGCACTTCAAGATCATAGTCTTTGATTAATTCAAGCCATCTTCTCTGCCTCATATTCAGCTAAAGATATATTTTAAACTTTTGTGATCACTATAGATATGACATGTATTGCCCAACAGATAGTGCCTCCATATCTTCAGAGCATGCACAACTGTGGCTAACTCCTTGAAGCATAAGCAATAACCTTGCCTTCTTGCATCAGCACACATCCGATGCCGATGCCAGATGCATCACAATACGCATCGAATGGCTTTTCAATATCCGGCTGAGCTAGGACTGGGGAGTAGTCAAAAGATCTTTCAACTCGTGGAATGCTTGCTCACACTCAGATGATCATTTGAATTTGGTTTGGTTCTTTAGAAGTTCTATGATTGGCTTGGCTATTTTGGAGAAGTGCGGAATGAAACGACGGTAATATCCCGCCATTTCGAGGAAACTACGGACTTGATGAACACTGGTGGGTGGCTTTCAGTTAAGGATATCTTGGACTTTGCTAGGGTCAACTGCAACACCCTCGGCAGACAAAACATGACCAAGGAATTTGACTTCATTAAGCCAAAACTCATATTTGCTAAATTTGGCATAAAGCTAATGTTCTCGGAGACGAGTCAAAACAATACGGAGATGCTTCGCATGTTCTTCTTTGGTTTTGGAATATATAAGAATGTCGTCGATGAAAACCACGACGAAGCGATCGAGCTCGAGCATAAGCACCGAGTTCATCAGATACATGAAATAGGCTGGAGCATTAGTAAGCCTAAATGACATAACAAGATATTCATATAGGCCATATCTGGTGGTGAAGGCAGTTTTAGGAATATCTTCAGGCCTAATTTGGATTTGGTGGTAACCGGATCTAAGATCAATCTTGGAGAACACCTTGGCTCCCGCAAGTTGGTCAAAGAGAAGATCTATGAGGAAGAGAATATTTATTTTTGATGGTCACCTCATTTAGTGGACGATAGTCCACACATATTCTAAGAGTCTGGTCTTTCTTTTTCACAAAGATAGCAGGACAACCCCACGGTGATGAACTAGGTCTGATAAAACCTTTGTCCAGTAATTCTTTCAACTGAGTTTTTAATTCTGCTAACTCTTTTGGGGGCATCCTATAAGCTCTTCAGGATACTGGTGCAGTACCTGGCTTTAACTCAATCACAAACTCAACATCTCGCTCCGGTGGTAACCCAGGCAAATCCTCAGGGAATACATCTAGAAACTCATAGACCACAGGTATATCCTTGATTTCTTGCACTGAGGTTGCATTAATTGTCTCAACTGCTCTCTTGGGAGTCGAGAATTGGATAAGAAGTGGAGACTGGTTATCAGGTAGAAACAGCTTAATGGTTCTATTCAGCGCATCTATCACAGCGCCGTAATGTCGTAACCAATTCATCCCAAGGATCACATCTATGTTCTGATCCTTCAGTACTATCAGATCCGTGGGATAGAGATACCCACCAATAAATATAGGAACCTGATATACCATTTTCCGTGTGCGTATACGCCCTCCCGGCGATTGCACCAAAAACTTATCTTAATTTCTTTTATGGGGATTTCATGCTTTGTAACAAAAGTACGGTTGATAAAAGTATGCGATGCACCAGAATCAAATAATGTAATTGCAGGGTGACTGGCAGTGGGAAACATACCCAATAAAATAGGTTCTCCTTCAAGAACATCCCCAGCTTGAACGTGATACACACGCCCAGGTTTTTTCCCGGCATTCACCTTCGGGACATGCTTTGTTTACCCCCCGCCTTGACCCCCCGATGTCGCCGACCGCCCGACCCTTGCTGAAAGTTGAAAGTATTCATGTTTAGGTAGGGGCAACATTGAACAAAGTGTGGCTCTTCGCAATTAAAATAAGGACCTCTACCAGTGGACGAAGCCTGGGGAGCTGGTGGAGTGGGAGTTCAAAAACCCTGGGTATTCGGCTGCTGTGGATAGGTTGTGGCAGCATGGTGAGTGTACACCTGTTGCCTTTAGGCTTGCTGCTGCTGTGGTGGGTAGTAATAGGGTTGGCGGTTTGGTTGCTATTGTGGATAGCGGAATGGCTGGCGGTTGTGTTGAGTGGGGTGGAATATAACCTTCCGACGTTTCTGGATTCCGCCGGAGGGTGTGGGGAAAGCATGCTTCTCTTCATTCTTCTATTTTAACAAGGATCTCTCATGGGAGATCGCAATATCCACTGCCTCATAAAAGGTGGCATTTGGATTGGCAGTAAGATGGGTTGCAATGTCACCCTTCAGACCCCTAACAAAGCATTTCTTTTTCTTGCTATCAGTGTCCACATGCTCAGGTGCATATTGTGACAGATGACTAAACATGTTGACATATTGCACCACTGAGCGGCCACTTTGCTTTAGTGTCATAAACTCTTCAAGCTTGGCTTGCATCACCCCGTCAGGAATGAAATGCAGACGGAATGCATCTTGGAACATGGACCAAGTGATTTGCTGATCGGCTGGCTGACGCGCAAGAAAGTTTGCCCACCATGCAGATGCAGGACCCATCATCTGTTGTGCGGCAAACTTAGGTTTTAAATGGTCTGGACAGCCCTCTAACAAATCAAACTTCTGATCTATGACACAGAGCCAATCATTAGCCTCTAAAGGATCCGCATCTCTGGTAAAGACTGGCGGGCGGGTCTCAGTGAAATCCGCATACGTGACCTCGTCGTGATTACGACGGCCATGATTCTCATATTGTGCATTATGATTGTGCTGACCCATTTCCCGTAACAGACGGAAATTCTTAGTAGTGGCATTTACTAAAGCTTTCATGGCTTCAGCCAAGGATTGTGGTGCTGGTGGTGCCTGCGGGGCCTCACCTCCCTCGTGTGAAGAAGCCTTGAGTATTGCCGGACATCCGTTATAGACAAGATCATATTTATTCACAAGCAGATGTATTGAACTTAAAGCATTAACACAAACTAGCCACACGCCATTCTGTAGGAAGAAGAGATAGAACCTATAAGATTAAGATCCTTAGGGCTAGCAAGAATAGGATTGATTTTACTTAGCCCAACCACTTTTGAACGGGGATATAATTTTAAACAGGTTAATTAAGCATGATGCTGATCGAACCTACGGATCAAGCAAAAGACTTTTTGAATTAGCATAAGCATACTTTTAGTAATATAGGGCAAAAAGAAAATAACATGATACTCTGCTTAAGACTCTTTTAAATAGCACCTAGAAAGGCTACTAGAAAGGATTAAGACGGAGCAGAAGCAATTTGGACTAAACCCATTTAACTTCTGGATCCAAAATATTTTGAAGTTTTTGAAAAGTAATACTGCAAGTGTCTTTGTAAGTACCGCTCTGATACCCTCTGTGGTAGAACCTTCTAAATTATATGGCCCACAAGCACCTGATATTGTCCCGAAGACCTCTGTCGGCTATGCTTGTACACCATATAACCTAGAATGTTTCGTCGGGTGAAACCCTGATAAACCACGATTCCTCCAGGATCGATACTTACAGAAACATCACAGTATTACAACAGGTTTCATACAAAAATACCAGAGTAGCGAAAGACTTACAATAACTTAATTAACAAACCATTTGTAAAACTTATATAAACCAGAGTATCATTATTACACAACAGCGGAAGTATCATTACTTAAATTTATTGCAATCCACACAACGAAAGTGCCCTGCCCACGGGCCACTCAACCTACTCCTCATCAGACACTTCCTCGACGACCGTCATGCAACAAGGGCCATAACATTCTTGTTCACACGGTCCACCTGCAACAGGGGTCAAACAAACCCTAAGTATAAAAAGTACTCCGCAAGACTTATCCGACCAAAAATTGGGGAGAAAACTCTAGAATGCTGTTGACGGTGGATAGCGTGAGCATTTAATAGTGCAATAAATATGATAAATGGTCAATACACTTGCAAATAGAGAAGTATAGGGTTTTATCTGACAAATTCCATGAGCTTTGGTGAATTATTATTTTACAGGGATTGTTCTAGAAAACCATAGAAATGGGCCTAACTATCAAACGGAGTAACGAAACTTGACGCCAACGAAACCCCGCACATTGGACTCAGGAAGGATCTAGAAAACACTAGAACGAACCGGAGCACAAGCGGCCTTGAGGTGGGGCCAGCCGGCCTGGGGAGAGATGCCGGGCGGCCTCCCCCCAAAAGAATCTCCTACGCTCTTCTGGAAGCTTCCTTCACCGCCTTTGAGGGTCAATATCCACCGTACCTTAAGTCGGTTTGATCAAACGGCTGTCGTGCATCCCACCGGACTATAAATATAGGGTCAGACTCCCCTAGAAAAACCCTAATTCATTCTATCAATTCATTTGGAGAGCTAGAAGCCCTAGCTCAATTAGAGCTCTTGTAATTAGAAAATAGGGAGAGAGGAGAGTAAGAAGTAGAAGAGGAGCCGGCTTGTCGGATCTTCCTCAACTTTGTACCTCTACGGAGACAGTTCATCTTCAAGTTCTTCAGTTGGTAACTCTAAGTCTTCTATTTGATTAAGTTTTGTTCTTACTTTACTTTGTTTACGGGATCTTAGCTCGTATTGAGTGCTCTAGTTATTGCGCGTAGCTAGAGTAGTAATCAATAGCGTAGACGTGGTGTCTAGGCTAGAGTTTACCTGAGTTTGCGCCCAATTCTTACGGTTAGTTGTGGTAGCCTTCAGAGGTGACAGCTTTGTTGGCCTTCGTATTCCATCACGTCGGAGTTGGTGTTTTGTAGAGCTTTTGGTAGCCTTCCCTAACTACCTTCTTCCCAGTCTTATTCGAGAGTCGGAAAGGTACTGTTGCTCCAAAGTAGATGTTGACGGTGGATAACGTCAATATTTATTAGAACTTTAGATATGAAAGGATACATGAATACACATTAGTCTAGGGTTTTAACTGACAATTTCCATGAGTTTTGCATATTCTATATTTTCTAGGGATTATTCTAGAAAAGCATAAAAGTGGGATTAGAGTGCATAATTATCACGAAACTTAACCGCGACAGAAAATATCACCAAAAGGATCAGGAAGGGTCTAGAAGACACCCGAAGCAGCGGGACCCGCGGGGCCACCAAGTGGGGCCGGGCGCTGGCCGGCGCCCCCCTAGGTCAAATGGCCGCCGCCTTCTGGAGTCTTCCTCCCACGCTTCCTTGGAAGTCAAGCAAAGCATCCCTCCGTCGATCTGAGGTCGGTTTGATCTGACGGTGCACACAACATGAAGACGTGGATCGATGACGCGGTGGTTCCTTGCCCTCTACTCTACCTCGGCCTATATAATGACGCCCCAAGGCCCTTTCTAGAGACATTCTACACCCCGGTGCTTCATATTCTCTACATAAATTAGGGTTAGGGTCCCTCTAGTTGATCTAGTTCTAGTTCATCTAGTTCTAGTTCATCTAGATATAGCAATTAGGAGAGACTAGTTCTTCTAGATCTAGTATTGTTTAGAGATTAGAGAGATTGAGTAGAGGAGTAGAGATTCTGGAGGAGTTTCGGCATGTCGGCGCTTCTTCGTGGCTGTATTCTTCTGGATTCAGCTCCCTCGCCCGGAGCTGCGTTCTGAGGTACTTTTGTATTCGCCATTCCGATTCAAATAAGCAACTTGTTTTTATTCATTCTTAAGTTCACAGCTCATATTGAGTGCTTTGATCTTGGTCATTACTTGGTTGAAGTAGTATTTCGTAGTGTAGGCGTGGTGCCTAAGCTAGGTTTACTTGTGGATGTCCCCTGATTAGCCGGATAGTGGTAGCTCGCGAAGGTGACTTTATAGCTTCGTTGAATCCTCTGTAGTCCACTTCTCGTTGATAGGACTGATAGGCTTATAGGTGCTTGGTAGGAGATTACTCTGTTTCTTCTCCTATTCGGGTTACTTGTCCAGTTAGAACGGTATTATACAAAGTTTACCGGTTGTCAGAACTAGAGTTCTATAGCTATTTCCTCTTTCTTGATATTATCTAGCCTAATTGTAGGGTTAAGACTATAGACTTTGTCATTATCACAACTGTTCTCTGTGGATACGATATTTAAAACCTCTGGGTAAAATGTGACATTGGTACGATATCTGTGCGATTACGGATAATCTTACTTAAATCTTATTTAAAGGAGTGCAGTTAATTTATACCAACAAGCATTGTTGGCGCCGTTGCCGGGGAATGGTTTGCTGATTTTGACTTAGTCTAGCTTAATCTTGTATTATACTTTTTTCTTTTCTGTTTTATCCCATTCTCTTCATTATTTTTGTGTTCATCCTTATGGATGCTTTTAATTCTATTTCTATCTGTCGTTATGGCATGCGCGAAAGCCTCGGGCCACCAAAATCTAATGAATCTATCATAACACCTGGCTATGAGCTATGTCCATGTTTAATTAATATGATTCGGGATAAACCCCCGCTCGGAAGTAGGTAACGATTCTAAGCTCTTCGATGAAGAGAAGGGCTTATCACCCGAACTAGACACGGAAGTCTTGGTAGCTAAAACACAATTATTTTATTTCCAAGATTTAGCTATCGATCCTAAACCTTTGAAATTCCATTTTGATGATTTAGACTTTCAGTTAGCTAAGATGCTCGTAAATCAGTACACATCAGATCTTCTCAGAAGAGCATCTTAAAAAAAGTGTCGTCAACTTCCTTTCCCTCATAAAAGGCACTGGGGAGAGTTCAAGGATGGCATGTCGAGTGATGTCATAGAAGGAGAGCCAAGCCACTTAGGAGTAAATTCTATCTTCTCCCCTTCTATGCCCACAATAAATGTCTCTGAACCCATCTTTAAACCCATCCTTGACCCCAATGAATCTTTTTATGCTCTTTCTACTAAACTTTATAATGACCCTAGAAATCTATCAAGACATCTCAAGAATAAGAGTCATGAAGATAATAGGAATAACCAAGAAGAGCAACGACAATGACAGGAATGCATAAAACATACTAGAAATACATATGCTATTGTAAAAGAATGGATGGAAGAGGATGAAGCTTTTAGCACTAGCATCTAAACTTGGTTTAAATTCAAATGGCGAGTTTAAATCAATTTCTTTAATAAAACAGAACTCACCCAAGTTTAGAAAAAGCTTTAGAAGAGACCAACCTTAGGGACATCAATTCATGGGAAATTCTAGAAAATAAAACATCCAATAAATGTCATAGGCATGAAATAATAGAGGCAAACTTATTGCCTATAGACATCCATGAAGAAACACCCTTGAAGTTTGAAAAGGGAGATCATATCGACGAGCATGGCAGTTATTTCGTTAACACTTCATCGAATCCATGCTCATATAAGAAATCTCCTGAATCGATTAGTCTCTCTAACATTACCCTACACGAGATTTTTAACCCCCTCATTCTACCTGTTTATAAAATCATTAAAAAGATGATTGTAGACGCATATATTTATCATAAATATTATAGATCTCATTGTAATCTTGATATAGGTGCACAAAGGCTAAAGTTCTAAAGGAAACCCCCTTCACCAACTGGATAATCAGAAGGTTTCCTAAGAACAACTTTATGTCCCAAAATAACCACTCTTAAAAAAATGAATTGAGCTTGCAACTTTAGCATAAAAATATAATTGTCAAAATATTCCTTTGGTATTTTTGTCCCTAACCATTTTAGGTTTGAAGTAAGAAAATAACTAATGGCGGTGCTGTGTATAACCAACCTATCTTAATACAAATTAATCCCTCCAAACTTAATTTTGCTTTGCAAAATCCAGCTTAGGGAATGGCCTTATTTAGAAAATCCTATATTGCTAATATTGGTTGTCTCTATCTTTATTCAACTTGTTAATCATACTCTTTCATCTCCGTTTGAATAACACTCTATAAACTTTCATGTTACCTTTGTTTGCTATAGTATGCTTGATGTTTGGATAAATTTCATACAGCTTATGAATTAGGCATCGTGCTTAGTTTAAGGTGTGTTGATTTTACTTTCAAAGGTTTTTTAAATTAAGCGTGGTGCTTAGGTTAAAATGCCTTTCTAAGTCAAATTAGACGTGGTGTCTAGGTTGATTTTTGAACTGATAATATACTATAGTAGACATTGAATATTTTGTGGACTAACCCCTGTAGGAAATTTTTAAAATTAATTTGGGTACGTCATGAGATGAATTCGAATTAGAGATGAGACAGGGCACATGCTGAATTTTAATAACTTTGTAGAACAAGACATAGCTCATTCATCATAAATGATAGAACTGTGAGTATTAATGATTCATTCACTTTATCTTCTACTGCAAGTTACTTTACCTCAAGCCATGCCTATATAAAATAGGATCTATGTTAAAATAATATCAATACTATCTTTTCATTAGCGTAGACGAGAACAAAATAAAATCTTGGACAAGCAACCGGTGTTTAAAATTTATATACTCCTTCGGGTATGTATTGTCCACTAATACATTACATGACATAATAATGACTGGAGTGAAAAGAGTCAAAAGATCAAAGAAGCAAAAAGATGGCAAAAGAATGAGTCCAACAAAAGAGACAAGATATCCATAAACAACTCAAGATGCAAAAGAAAGGACCACCGGTCATTTACCCTTCATCACTTAGCACCATCACGCTCTAATAATGAAGGTAATATTTTAAAGTAAGTGGTCACTGCTCTTCTCTTGATCTTGGTGTGCACATAAATACAGACACAAACATGTTAGAGTTACAACTAAAATTGATTAACCTAATTAACTCAACATGCTTTATTCCTTAAAATTATTCATGGCACCGTTCTCTTAATCTCAGTCTTAACCAAACAAGTAAAAACATTATATTCGATCTTGGAAAGATGATAGTCATACTCAATTGAAAACTTATATAGAGATAGACAATCCTTTCATTGGTTAAGTAATTTCAGACTTTTCTGCCATGTAAATTTAAATGCAACGATCAATGCTTAATCTTTTGATCTTACCACTCATGTCATAAATAAATAATTCATGTAACACTAATTTTTTCTTGTTCAATGTGCCTAAGGATGGAAAAAAATAAATAAAGAAATAGATTTAGTTCTATTGATGTTTTTTCACCAGCAGAGCCCTTGCACTTGATCTCTACCTTAGTTTTGCAAACGGGACAACACATCGAGCAAAGTTTATTAATTCTATAAGTGAAAGTTTCTGTGAACATGCACACTGAGGAAGATGCTGCCAGCTACTATTAAAGCTCTACTTCAACCTATGAGCCAAACCAAAGAATAAAAGTGATATCACCATCACTAGAGGTATGCAACCATCAAGACCTCCATCTCTCAAGATGGAGAGATACACAAGAGTGGAAGAAGAAGTTCTGTCAGTAAACTTAAAATTCCGTACCCTTACCATAAGGTAATATGGTAGTTATCTAGTTAATTTGTATTTCTATCTACATTAATAATTTTTCTATAGCATATGATGAGGACATCCTCCACTATTACCCGCTGGCAAAGACGCAACAAAAAAATGGGCCAAGTGGCCCAGTTGTAGTCGGGCGGTGACCGTGTGAGCCTCTAAATAATCCCACCTTGCTTAGCTTGAGAGGAGAAAGCCACTTTAAAAGGGAGAGCCACCTTTCCCCATCGGACTAGTCTTTTGGGGCGATTGGGCCTTTTTCGAAAGGGGCGCCGAAGTGCGGTGCTAAGATTGCCGCTGGCGCAACAAGAGGCCCTAGTGGCGTTGTAACCGGATCGGTGCATCGTAATTTCTACTGTCGGTGCTAAGATTGCAGGATTCGGGGAATCGGATTGGTGTGTCGGGCTTTTCATCCAACCCCACTGGGCCGGATGCATCATTATATCCATCTTTATGCATATTAAAAAATAATAATAATAATAATAATAATATTAAATAAATAAATAATAATATTTCTTGCTTTATTTCTTGCATCATAGAATATTAAAAGCCCCACGTAAATAAACTTGTGGTAACCTCAGAGAAATATTTCTTGTGGTGGCATAAAAAAAATAATAGCTCCCTGTATTTGCTTTCTTGCATTATGAAAAGCCTAAGCTCCACGAGAATAAATATTCTCTATGGTGGCATATAAAAAAAATAAATAAAATATAATATAATAATACAACTATATATCATGCACACATATTTCATAATTAAACTAAAAAGTCCTAAAAAAGAGAATCCTGCTAGAACTTGTCAATTTAAAATCAACTCATAAGAATAATTAATTACTTATTGACTGATCGCTAACCTCTTATTAAATTCGAGCCTCGAGTTTTGGTTTTCTTGTTGGAGTATAATTATACAGGAACAACATTATGACAAGAAGAGAGTCTATTAGCGGCACCTACCGGGAGCTGGCTGGCTGGTTAGCTCACTCTAAAGATCATCAACACCAAGTATTGCAAACATCTAGCTTTATGGGAGGAGCATCCCCTAGTTATCGGGTAACTATACCTAGGCGATTATCGAGTATAATGTAGTCATAAAATATCAAACATATGTGAGCACATGAAGGTTCACAATAGTATCATAGAAAAATATAAAAATACCAAAAATATATGGGCACATGAAGGTCCATGTCTTCAGAGTCGTGTGAGTCCAATAAAAAGATGAACAATAAATTAAAATCAAAAAAATAAAATACTTATCTATGTATTAAGGTGTGATCATAGAGTGTGTCTAGTTAGTAAGAGTCAAATAAAAACTGGAGAACATTAAAATTTTATCTTGGAGATGATGAATAGTTGCTCTACAGTAATTTCTTTTAAGTGCCTAATTTTCAACCATGAATTCTCCTGAGTTTTGGACATGACTGCTTTGATATAAGAATTTACTCTGAACCTAAAATTTGTAGAGGCATATGCTTGAGCTAAGTCTAGGTAATTGATTGATATGATACACGAAGGTCTAAGCTGCTATTTATCTTATTCCTAGCATTACTAAGTTCTGGAGATTTATTTTGAAAACCCAAAAATCTTACATGATGAGCTCTTGTATGATAAAGTTTGAATTCCTGCTAAAGCCATATATGATATACATTTAGAATAGAAAAACCATTGTTCATTCATGCTACTTGCTTTACATTTAGTTTAGTCAACCTTTGTTGTATACTTTATGAGAGTCTTGTCATGTTTTTAAAATCAAGATCACTTACGCACTCCACCCACATATGCATTACTTATACTCTGGGGTGTAAGCGCAGTCATTTCTACTTTCATCCAGATCCACCTTAAAAATATTTTTCTCCTACACTAGGAGTAAACACCCAAAAATATACCCTATAGGACAGCCCCCATTTAATTGCTCTAAGTTCTTATCATTATCTCTCCAATTATTTATATTCAAAGGATGCATGTGGCTATGCAAAAGTATTGAAAAAAAGAGTAGAAGAAAAAGGGGGAGTAAAAGATGGACAAGTATCCCAGCAATTAAAACAATGGGTACATAGATGCCCGCCTCCCAGATTAAAAAAAAAGAAAAAGAAAAAGAGAGAATAAAGATAGCCCATGTTTTTCCGCGAAAAGTTCCAAGGAGAGAGTTATTTTCAAAGAGCAAAAGTAGAATTAGAATTAGCCACAAATACCATACATACACCTATCCACCATATTCCATACACATGCACATCTTGATTTGATTGTATGCCTCGATTCTCTGTGGATCCATTGTTTGACTTTACAACATATGAATTGCAAGTATGCTTATCCTTGTTATTGCCACTCCTATGAACTCCACTATAATCCTTAGTTATAGGAAGGCATAACATCATTAATGCCTCAGTGAGATCCATAAATACCATATATAATAAGAGACTTGAGGGTATCATACAATTAAGCTCTGAGTTTTATTTCAAAAACTTACAAAACTCCAGAATATTGGTACTGTGAAGAATTTGAGACATAGTGCTTGACTTGATTACTCTATCTTTCGATTGTTCAAGACTTATGCAAAAGCTGTAAAGCTCCATAGTTAAAGATAAAATGGGTAAGTTTGAAAGTTAGAGCGGTTTTGTCTAAACGGGAGGAAAATTTATGTTTAAAAGCAAGTGTGCTTAAAAGAAATAAAAGTATTACAGCAACTCCTGATCTAAATATTTTAATAATTAGACCTAGGTTGTTTGCCAAGGGACTGGCAAAAGGTAAGCTTGGGGAAGTTGTTGACGGTGGATAACGTCAATATTTATTAGAACTTTAGACATGAAAGGATACATGAATACACATTAGTCTAGGGTTTTAACTGACAATTTCCATGAGTTTTGCATATTCTATATTTTCCGGTATTATTCCAGAAAAGCATAAAAGAGGGATTAGAGTGCATAATTATCACGAAACTTAACCATGACGGAAAATATCGCCAAAAAGGATAAGGAAGGGTCTAGAAGACACCCGAAGTAGCGGGACCCGCGGGAGCCACCAAGTGGGGCCGGCCAGCCCCCCCAGGCGCCGCCGGCCCCCTAGGTCAAATGGCCGTCGCCTTCTGGAGTCTTCCTCCCACGCTTCCTTGGAAGTCAAGCAAAGCATCTCTCCGTCGATCTGAGGTCGGTTTGATCCGATGGTGCACACAACATGAAGACACGGATCGATGACGCGGCGGTTCCTTGCCCCCTACTCCACCTCGGCCTATATAATGACGCCCCAAGGCCCTTTCTAGAGACATTCTACACCCCGGTGCTTCATATTCTCTACATAAATTAGGGTTAGGGTCCCTCTAGTTGATCTAGTTCTAGTTCATCTAGATGTAGCAATTAGGAGAGACTAGTTCTTCTATATCTAGTCTTGTTTAGAGATTAGAGAGATTGAGTAGAGGAGTAGAGATTCTGGAGGAGTTCCAGCATGTCGGCGCTTCTTCGTGGCTGTATTCTTCTGGATTCAGCTCCCTCGCCTGGAGCTGCGTTCTGAGGTACTTTTGTATTCGCCATTCCGATTCAAGTAAGCAACTTGTTTTTATTCGTTCTTAAGTTCACAGCTTATATTGAGTGCTTTGATCTTGATCATTACTTGGTTGAAGTAGTATTTCATAGTGTAGGCGTGGTGCCTAGGCTAGGTTACTTGTGGATGTCCCCTGATTAGCCGGATAGTGGTAGCTCACGAAGGTGACTTTATAGCTTCGTTGAATCCTCTGTAGTCCACTTCCCGTTGATAGGACTGATAGGCTTATAGGTGCTTGGTAGAAGATTACTCTGTTTCTTCTCCTATTTGGGTTACTTGCCCAGTTAGAACGGTATTATACAAAGCTTACTGGTTGTCAGAACTAGAGTTCAATAGCTATTTCCTCTTTCTTGATATTATCTAGCCTAATTGTAGGGTTAAGACTATAGACTTTGTCATCATCACAACTGTTCCCTGTGGATACGATATTTAAAACCTCCGGATCAAATGTGACATTGGTACGATATCTGTGCGCTTGCGGATAATCTTACTTAAATCTTATTTAAAGGAGTGCAGTTAATTTATACCAACAGTAGACAAGTATTGTTAGTCTGATTCTTAGTTATCTAGATCACCTTAGATAGCTCCTCTCTACCCACCAAAAATATTTATCTTTTCTATCCTTGGACGTTCTTGATTCGTTTCTAGTTCACTTCGCGTTCCTCGTGGAAATTCGATACCTTGGAATACTCTTAGGTGAAAGCTACAGCGGTATCCGTACGCTTGCGGATTTATCTCTTTGATTATTCTGTGTGCGTTAAATATACCAACAAGCTTTCTGGCGCCGTTGCCGGAGAACGGTAGCTGTTCTGGGATTGAGCCAAGTTCGTCCGTGTATCTTTTATTTTCCTTTTTGTTTTTACCAACTTTACCCTATCATATGGATTCCATGCCTATCTTTCAATTTTCGGCTCTAAAAGGTGAGTCGTTGGAGCCTCCACCATCATCACATCCTATACTCACAGATGGCTATGAGCTTTGCCCTGCTTTCATAGCCATGGTTAGGGAGCAATCTTTCTCTAGATTAGAAGACGAAAATCTCTACACCCATCTTAGAGAATTTGAGCAATTGTGTTCTTGTTTGAATATTGCTGGCATGACACAAGAGACCACTAAATGAAAATTGTTTCCTTTTCCCTTTTGGGAAGAGCGAAGCAGTGGTATGCTCATAGTGTAGGAGGAGTGAAAGGAAATTGGGATGAACTTCGAGACAAATTCTGTCTTGCTTTCTTCCCTCTTTCTCGGATCGCCGCTCTTCGAATAGAAGTTCTTACCTTTAAACAAAAGGAGAAGTAGACACTAGGAGCAGCTTGGGCTAGGTTCTTAAGTCTTATCAATACCGGTCCAACCCTTCACTTACCAGACCACGTGCTTCTTTACCACTTTCATTTTGGCCTTAACAAGGAAGCTGCTCTACATCTTGACTTATCTTCTAGAGGTTCATTCTCGCACAACACCATGAGAGAGGGAAAAGCTATATTAGAGAAAATCTTTGAAAACACCCCTTACACTGGCATCTTTGATGAATTCCCTAAAGAAGAAGTCAAGCCAAGCCCCGACCAACAAGAGAAATTAGACACAATTGAATCTGAAATTCTTTCAAATCCTATAGATGATATGGTTGTCAAAGAACCTCCAACTGTGAAAACACAACATAGTCTAGAAAATGATGAACCTCAACCTTCCACGTTCCCTTTTAAAATTGAGGATGGTCTTTTTAAAGATTTTGGCAATGCTTCGAATTTACCTGTTCAAGTGAAGACTCAAGCACACTCTATGTGTTTTGAGGATGATGATGGCCTAAATAGTGATTCTTTCCTTATGAAACATATTAAAGGATTATCGGCCATCATGAGTCATGAGTGGTTGGCAGAAGCGGAGTTATCTAATGAGGTAGCCCGAATCAATGCTCCCTCAGACGTTATCACTTGCATCTTTAAGGGAACCAATATAAAGGGCTACAACAGTCCAACCGTTGGGATGAATATCATTTCAAAGGCGTTAGCCAAACAACTTTTCCCCAACGAGTTCTTGATCCCATCTCATAAGCTTTTACGAATTCCTTATAGAGTTACTCTTGAAAGTTATGGGGTCATAAGGTCTATTCCATTGTGAATACAATGTTCTGAGTATCGTTTAGATTTTCATATATTTGACATCTCAGACACATCCATCTTGATTGGTGTACCTTTTGGGACACTCTTTCAAGAAAGACCAAATCAGGGTCTCTTAGATGTAAAACTAGGAAGTTCACCTATCACCATCTCGCTTGCACGCTCAAATAATGTATAGTAGAACCCAAGCCTGAACCAGACCCTGTTGAGAAAGTCTTAATGACATCCTTAGAAGATATGGCCCAACCAACTCTCGATAATGAACACTTTATTCTAGAAGAGAAAGAGTTGGCAGAACCTGTTAAGATAGATGAAATAGAGGTGCCATCACAACCATTAGTTGAGCTAAAACACCTTCCTTCTGGCTTAAAATATGTCTTCCTCAATAATAACCTAGAAACACCTGTCATCATAAGTGATAAGCTTTCTAAAGAAGAAACACAACAACTTGTCACTATCTTAGAAAGACATAAACCAGCCATAGGCTACTCACTTCAAGACCTCAAGAGAATTAGTCCTATTCTCTGCACTCATCGTATTCCCATCGATCTTGATTGTTCACCATCGAGGGAACCACAAAGGAGACTTAACAACGCAATGCGAGAAGTTGTTAAAAGAGAGGTCCTCAAACTCTCTTGCAAGGGATTATTTATCCCGTACCTCATAGTGAGTGGGTTAGCCCTGGCCCAAGTTGTACCAAAGAAAGGAGGAATGACGGTCGTTAGGAATGAGAAGAATGAGCTCATCCCTCAACGCATCCACCGGGTGGCGTATGTGCATTGACTACCGGAAACTTAATAAGGCTACAAAGAAAGATCACTTCCCGTTACCCTTCATTGATGAAATGTTAGAACGGCTTGCAAATCACTCTTTCTTTTGTTTTCTTGACGGGTATTCTGGGTATCATCAAATCCCAATCCACCCAGATGACCAAAGTAAGACCACTTTCATATGCCCATATGGAACTTATGTATATCGACGAATGTCATTTGGGCTGTGTAATGCTCCAGCTTCTTTTCAACGGTGCATGACGTCTATTTTCTCCGATATGATCGAGAAAATCATGGAGGTGTTCATAGATGATTTTACCGTCTATGGCAAAACCTTCGATGAATGTTTAGAGAATCTAGATATGGTCTTACAACGGTGTAAAAAAAAGCACTTAGTCCTGAATTGGAAAAATGTCATTTTATGGTTCGAGAAAGAATAGTGCTAGGACATAAGGTGTCCGAACATAGGATAGAAGTGGATAGAGCAAAGATTGAAGTTATTGAACAACTTCCACCTCCCACAAATGTGAAAGGCATTCGCAGTTTTCTAGGCCACACAGGGTTCTATAGGCGTTTTATTAAAAACTTTTCTCAAATCGCTAAACCCCTGACTAGCCTTCTAGCCAAAGATGTACCTTTTATTTTTAATACTGAGTGCCTTGAAGCCTTTGAAATTCTTAAGAGGGCACTCGTCTCAGCTCCAACAATCCAACCACCTGATTGGAGTCTACCCTTTGAGATCATGTGTGATGCTAGTGACTTTACAGTTGATGCCGTTTTAGGACAAATCAAAGATAAGAAACATTACGCTATATCCTATGCTAGCAAAACCTTGTCTGGGCCATAGCTTAATTATGCTACCACTGAAAAAGAGATGTTGGCAGTGGTCTTTGCAATAGACAAATTTAGATCTTACTTAGTAGGAGCAAAGGTAATAATATACACAGACCATGCAGCACTTAAGTACCTCCTCACTAAGAAAGATGCTAAGCCTCGGTTAATCCGATGGATTCTTCTGCTCCAAGAGTTTGACATAGAAGTGGAGCGCAAGCGGCCTTGAGGTGGGGCCGGCCGGCCTGGGGAGAGATGTCGGGCGGCCTCCCCCCAAAAGAATCTTCTACGCTCTTCTGGAAGCTTCCTCCACCGCCTTTGAGGGTCAATATCCACCGTACCTTAAGTTGGTTTGATCAAACGGCTGTCGTGCATCCCACCGGACTATAAATATAGGGCCAGACTCCCCCCAGGAAAACCCTAATTCATTCTATCAATTCATTTAGAGAGCTAGAAGCCCTAGCTCAATTAGAGCTCTTGTAATTAGAAAATAGGGAGAGAGGAGAGGAAGAAGTAGAAGAGGAGCCAGCTTGTCGGATCTTCCTCAACTTTGTACCTCTACGGAGATAGTTCATGTTCAAGTTCTTCAGTTGGTGTTGGTATAAATTAACTGCACCCTAAATAATGATTATAATCAGATTATCCGCAAGCGCACAGATATATACTGATCAGCACTTCACTAAAATCAACCTGGTTTTAATATCGAACCCAAAGGAACAAGAGGTGAATTATGATTGACCTAATACTCTTAATCTAAGGGGGTACAAACAATCTAGAAAACTATTGAGAATGAGGAAATAGCTAATGTACTCTAGTTCTAACTACCGGTAAACTTTGTATATTATCGTCTTATCGGACAAGTGACCTGAATAGGAGAAGAAACAGAGTAATCTACCTACCAGACACCTATAAGCCTATCAGTCCTATCAACGGGAAGTAGACTATAGAGGATTCACGCGAGCTACCACTATCCGGCTGATCAGGAGACATTCACAAGCAATCATAACCCAGACACCATGTCCACGCTACGAATACTACTTTGACCTAGGAGCTACCCAAATCAAAGTACTCAATGTAATATGAGTTGCAAACCAAAGAACGAATATAAACAACTACTTACTTGAATCAGAATGGTAAATACAAAAGTACCTCAGAATGCAGCTCCGGGCGAGGGGGCCGAATCAGACGAATACAGGCTCCCGAGGATGCTCCGACAAGGGGCTCCTCCGAATCTCTACTCTTCTACTCTATCTCTCTAATCTCTATCTTGATTGCTAGCCTAGATCTAGTGGATCTCTATCTAAGGCTCGATTCTTCATCTCTTGATCGGCCTCCTCCAGGGGGGTATGGCCCTCCTTTTATAGCCCGGTGGGATTGATACGCGTCGTTGGATCAAACCGACGTAGCAAGCGGCCAGGATGACTCCTCAGAGGCGGTGGAGGAAGGTTCCAGAAGGGGGGCGGCAAACCCTAACCCTAGGGGCCGCCGGCGCAGGGGTAGGGCCGGCCGCCCCCCATTTGGCGGCTGGCCTCCCCTGTTGCCGGGTGTCTTACGGGTATTCCGAACCCTCTAGCGATGTGCTTGCGTCGCGATCAAGTTTCGTGGTAAATTAGCACTTAAATCCCTCTTTTAGGCTTTTCTGGAAAATTCCCTGAAAAATGCACAAATCACCAAAACTAGTGGAAATTGTCAGTGGTAACCCTATTCTTATCATATATTCATGTCTCGGGGAGTGGTAATTGCTAATAAATTTTGGGCGATAACAGGTGTCAACAGTTGGTAACTCTAAGTCTTCTATTTGATTAGGTTTTGTTCTTACTTTACTTTGTTTATGGGATCTTAGCTCATATTGAGCGCTCTAGCTATTGCGTGTATCTAGAGTAGTAATCAATAGCGTAGACGTGGTGTCTAGGCTAGAGTTTACCTGAGTTTGCGCCCAATTCTTACGGTTAGTTGTGGTAGCCTTCAGAGGTGACAGCTTTGTTGGCCTTCGTATTCCATCACGTCGGAGTTGGTGTTTCGTAGAGCTTTTGGCAGCCTTCCCCAACTACCTTCTTCCCAGTCTTATTCGAGAGTTGGAAAGGTACTGTTGCTCCAAAGTAGACAAGTATTGTAGGTCTGATTCTTAGTTATCTAGATCATCTTAGATAGCCCCTCTCTACCCACCAAAAATATTTATCTTTTCTATCCTTGGACGTTCCTGATTCGTTTCTAGTTCACTTCGCGTTCCTCGTGGAAATTCGATACCTTGGAATACTCTTAGGTGAAAGCTACAGCGGTATCCGTATGCTTACGGATTTATCTCTTTGATTATTTTGTGTGCGTTAAATATAACAACAAATGCTGGCTAATAGGAATCAAGGTAAGGCTTTAGCAAGATCAAATGACACTTTTGCAAAAAGAGACTAAGCCAATCCTTACTATGCCAATCACTTGTCAACCATGTAATGGATTCAAAACTTTCCTTTCATCAACTTCCATCATTACTACGATGCTGGTGCAAGGATCAAGTCTCTCATATCGTGGAGCAACGACGATTCGAATCGCTTATATACCCAGCTGGGGCTTCCTAGCCACACGATGTATGCGGGACCAAACATCCTACATATATCAACTCAACGCTTGTATTTCTCCCGGCCAGAACGGGTCCTAGCCACGAGGGTACAGTACACCATTTGCCTATGCCGTGGTCCTCTTCCACGGTGGCCCCGTAGGATGGGTACACGCTACGCTCGTTCCGGTTATCCGTTCTCGTCATGGATAGTACAAGGGAGCTTTACCGCCATTAGCATGCGACTAGTACTATCCAATAACCTCATGATCCAAGGGCCAAGGCAACGAAGCGGTGCTTAACCGATTCACAAGTGGACGACACTACACCAGGGCACTAGCCCCTTCCCGGTGCAAGTCACTCCACCCAGTCTTAATTTACTCATCATGTTCTTGTTGCGTACCCTTGACCCGATCAAAGTGAAAGGATACCAACAAGTAACATCAGGTTTTCATCACTTTCTCAAAAAGGGGTATTGTTACCACATCTTTAAAAATATTTTATAAATCCTATGCTATCGCCAGGCTAAGCGTATACTAATTATTTTTGAAATCAAAACAGGTATCAGGGGTAATATATCAAAGGTACGGTAAATGCATCAAAGTAGGACATCACACAACTCCTAACACCTAATGCATCATACCATCAACATACAATATAAAAAGCTTTTCGAAACACAAAGGGGTGGTTGGATGCATCCGGGGCTTGCCTTGGGGCTCGATGAAGTTAGGCTCAATGACGGCACTGCCGAGATCAGGACCAACCTCCTCACACTGGTAGCCTTTCTTAGAGACGGGAGTCGGATCAACCCCTCCTTCAGATGACACAACTACACGATTGAGATACATGATTACAATGCAGTAATAAAAGACATACGATAATGATGCAACGATAACTAGTCCATCTTGAGTACAACTTTCCTTCATGGTAAGGTTGTACTACGGAAGCTTATAATTAGCGTTGACGACGACGGACTAACGATACGCAATCAACATAAAATGCCAAAGGTCATTTAGGGTTAATGACCTAGGGTCATCGCTCAATCCAAAATCAAGCCAACTCTAATAGTGATTAAGGTTAATTACTAATTTATTAATCATTTTTACAGTTATTGAAAGCCACTAATTAACTTGCTAACTAGAGATTAATCAAACCCTAATTAATCAAAGGATTAATTAATTAAACATTAATTAATTAAGGTATTAATTAAGTATAATACAAAAATTAATCAAAACATGATCAAACTTCATAAATAAGATCATCATCATCTAATTAGCACACAAAATAAATTTCATGATTTTTGGACTTATATTTTATTTATTAAAAATCATGGAAGTCACACTTATTAATTAAAAGAGCAATTTTTAGCACAAATAAAGTTTATTGGAAAAGCAAAGTTAGTATTTTTTTCCTGCACAGATAGCATTACAAGGATCACATACATATATTTTTCTCATTTTTAATTGCCCAAAATAAATCATTACAAAAGGGTGAAAAACAGGCTTAGAAAAACAAAAAGAAAAAGAAAATCATTTTTCCTCTCCTTTCTTTGGGCCTCTTGTGCAGCCCGATCCTGCCCAAAGGCGGCCCAAAGCATCGCCGTGCACGGCCTGCTCACGCGCGCTCAGCTCCCTCTCTCACACCCTGCCGACAGGCCGACCCGCTGTCGGCTTCTTCTCCCCCTCTTCTTCTTTCTTCTGCCCGAAGAACGGCGGCGGCGACACGGGCGGCGGCCTTCGTCGCGGCGACACCTCCGATGAAACCAGTCACACAAACGGGCTCCCCTCACCGTCTACGAACTTGACAAGCTATTACATGGCTATGACGTGTCACCGGAGCACCCGTATCGGCGGTTGCGGCGGCTCGGCACGGCGGCGAGCGGCGGTGCAACATCGAACTCGTCGGGTTAAGGCGATAGCGCAACAATTGAAAGGCGGAAACGATCAAGCAGCTCACCCCGAGCACGACGCCTCGCTAGTCAGAATGTAGATGGACCAGAGAGGGTAGAACGGCGGCAGCGGCGATTGCGCGGCGGCGTGAACCGAAGGCAAGGTTGGCGTTCCGACACAGGAAAGCTTGGGCTGCTGAAAAAGATGAGCCGACCGTGATCAATGAGTCATGGCGAGGCTCAATCAAAGAACAGTGGGGCTTGAGACGCCCTATGGAGCTCTGGCCATGGTGGAATGCTCACGGCGGCGATAGTTGGACGGCGGCGAGGAAAGACGACCCGTGTGCGCAACTCCGGCGATCTCACGGCACGCTGATTGACTCGGCGGGTGCGCAAGGAGGTGGCGGGGCTCGGGCGAGTGGTGATAGAGCGGGGAAGGTGAATTTTGCCGGCGAGCGAGAGGAGCGGCGGCGGGCGGCGTGAGAGAGGAAAAAGAGAAATTGACGACTCCGGTGGCTTTTATATGCAAGGCAGGGGTCGACGTGGTAGCCGGCAGCTTCGCGACGAGGTTGAGGTGGGCGGTGGCGCGTGAAAGCCGGGAAACTATGAGATTGGCCACGGCGACGTCGGACGGTCGGCCAGCATGGGCAAGGGTGAGGTGCCCCCCTGTTCATCTTTGTAGCAGCCAGCTCATCCCTTTTTCTTTTCAAAATTACTCGCAAAATTTGTACTACACTCAAAAATCTCCCAAAATATCAATTGTACTACACTCAAAAATCTCCCAAAATATCAATTGTGCAAACATTTATGCTCTACAAGTTTTATTTAAGAAATTTTGTTAGATTCCAAACAGTTTTTGAATTTCAATTTCAGATTTGAAAAGAGGGTAAAACCCTAACTTTTGGGAATTCAAAATTACTTTTAAATTTTGAATAAAAATGAAAATCTCCAAAAATAAAAGTTGTTTTCCTTTTCAATATCAACTTTCATTTAGAAAGTTTTTCATGAAACTAAATAGTTTTTGAATTAGAGTTTAAAAATCAAAAGGGGACAATTTCCAATTGAAAGAACTTTTGAAATTACTTCAAATTTTATTCAAAAATATAAAAAACTTTATTTACCAAAGTTGTAGAGCTCAAAGAGATACACAAACTGTATTTTTAAAGTTTTTCCAAATTTTGAATATTTTGAGATGAAAATTGAGAAAAACACTTTAAATTTCAGGGTTTTTGAAAAGGAATTTTAAATTGATTCTTTGGACAATTAATTAATGGGGTTGTGGTACTTTTCAAACCCAACCAATGATACTCTTTCAAAGTACAAAGTTCATACTTTGAAATGGTGCCAAAGTTTGGTAACTTTTATTTAGAAAATTAATTATGGTTAGCTCCGAGAAATTGAAAATGAAACTCAAACTCCAACACTTAACCATTTCTAGCTAGGGTTGGAATTTGAATTTCAAATTCAACTTGAGTTCTTGCTTTTACATAATTGACTTGTAAAACATGTTTAGGGTATAAGTCAATGTTAGCCAAGCACTTGCAAACATCAAAATTAGTTTTAGTTGATTGCTTTTATAATCAAGATCAAACATGCAAGTGAAATTTAAATGGCATGCACATACACATATGATATAAAAGAGCGCAAATAACCCTAGAATTTAATAAACTTATTTTAATTATTCACATTAGGGTTCTCTAATTATGAATGCTTATGCAATGATGATGATGACATGACAGGTCTAGGTTAACGTAACACCGGAGGTGTTACAACACTTGAGTCTAATCTTCTTTACTTATATCTCACTATCCAAAAGCCACCTAAACCCATAACAGTGTAATAGAACCGACCAATTTATAAAAGCACAAGTGTAAAACCACTCACTAAACAAGCAATTAACACACTTGAGCACTTATAAACCCGGTAGTCCATGAAATCACGAAGGATTTCAAACCAAACATCAACAACCAAGATCGTACATAGTTTAGCGATTGCAGCTCATATGTTACAATAGTTCACAAATAATTCGATTACATCGAGTCGTGAACAAAAGTTATTACAAACCAAGTCTTGAATTCAAATAGCAGAATTCAAAGTAGTTTCAAAGCTCAACCCACACACGCGAGATCAAGTCCATCAAAAGCAAGTAGGAAGAATAGTAAGAGACGACCATGCCCTTTGATCTAATACTCCACTGGATAGAGACAAGTCTCGCAATATCCGTGATAAGAATGGCCATCTGCACAAACAACAAGAGGGACAACCCTGAGTACGAGAATGTACTCAGCTAGACTTACCCGACAGACTCAAATAAAAAGACTCCAAGAAGTATGGCAGGTTTTATCAGTGGATAGCTTGACTCTTTTGCGGAAAAGCATAAGTTAACTATTTTAAACCAGTATAGTGATAGCTCACCTTAATCATTTCTATTTATGCTAAGTGAGCACCTATACTAGTCATCACTTGTATCTATTAAACAATCAATAGTAACCATATCCGGTATAGTGTTTTCTACCATCATCATTATCATCATTCTATAATTATTACTACGATGACGTAACTCAAGTTAAGTGCTCATTGTCCAGGAGCGATGGTGATTCGAATCGATTCCTACTGAGCTCAGGGGGTATTCCTCACACAAACCACACACACTCGCGAAGTGAGCTACAGGTCACCGTGGCACATTCGGGAAGAAACGCGGTTTTTCACGGGGAACCACTACACCCGAGAGACCGTCCGGCGCCTTAGCCGGCCTCAGCGGCCTCGGACTCACTCTTGGCGCCCACTGTAGTCCCCACACATCTCAATACGGTGCGAACGGATCGAGAGCCGACCTAAATAGTGTTAGGCTTCACGGTCGGAACGACTTATCCGACCAGCTAAGTGTGAGGCATGCGTTCAACATGACTCGAGGGACGCACAACGGTACGGTCCTTAATCGACACAGACGGAATCACTATGGTCCAGAACCCTATAAGACTCCGTCCGGTCTCCAATTATCACAACCTTTTCAATTACCATGATGATATCACACAAAACTTTCATAAGTATCCAGTAACCAGTTATAGCTCGCAGGTGACAAGAAATCACCCGACTTCTACCGATCTAAGCAAGCTAAGCAATTTAACTCGTCCTAGACAAGCAGGGCAATCAAGGTAGGATAATCAAGAGTAAACAAGGATATATAATGCAGCAACGGTTGCACTCAACTCCTATACTTAATGCATCAATCATAAAGCATAATTAAAATATGGAAAAGCATAGGTGAGAAAATGCTCCGGGGCTTACCTGAAATCCAACACAAGTCGGTGCTAGTTAGATGATACTAGCTTGGCAGTATCTCTCTTCCCAGTGCTTGTTTAGTCCTTTCATCTTCAGGATGAGTCCACCAAATACCGTCTTTAGGTTGGGCTCTCACACCACGTCCTCATTATCTAGCGTACCTAAATGTCATGCAGCGATACATATGTATGAACAAATGAAAGTGCAAGAAGCAATGCATCACATAAAGTAAGACAAGTACAAGGTTACACTAGATGACATGAGCACATTAGGGAGCAAGCTATTCACAATCATGCTAAACCTAGAGATAACAAGCATATCAAACATGGCACCAATATTACCAGGTCTCAGATGTATTAACTTAACCACCATCAAAGACATGAGCTACACCTATCATGCAAACCAAATAACTAGAATCTATCAATTTCGGAATTGCACACAATAGCTGCATGTTTTGATCATAACTGAAGTTATACACATCCAAATGGCATGCAACAAGACAATCTAGAAAGTTTATAAAATTATCTAGAATTCATATTTAATTATCTTAGCATGATTCCCAAGGTAACAAGGTCAAACAAGCATATTTCTTAAATCTGATCCAGAAATTACTAAGAGCAACAATTTCTGAAACTGAACATTGCATAGCCATAACTCATAAACTGTTTGACCAATTACTATAAAAATTTAACATGAGCTAGATATAAAAGTTATCTACAACTTTGTTATAGATAAGTTTCACATCAAACATCATTTACAAGGTGAAATCATCAAAGTCCCAAAAACTGCCCAGGAAGCCTCTAAATTGAATTATAGAGGAAAATAATATTTCACTTATGTTTTAAACATCAATTTGGATATAACCAAAGTTACCAACAGTTAACATATATTAAATGAACACTAGAAAACATAGTGGCCAATCCTAAATAAATTATTTTGATGCCATTTTCCATATATTTATATAACTAGGTGCATTAGAAAACATATATGGAACATATAATAAAAGTGCACAATAAATTCTAAGAAAATTATAGTAGCTCACATATATTCCTAATAGCCTACTATACAAATTTTATAGCATTTTGGCAAGTATAAAAACCTCTATGAAAAAAAGACAAATTGCTACAACGATAAACCATGTAAGAGCAAGATAAATCTAAAACTCAACATTTTCTGTAAATACCTGGCCATGTTAAGCATCCAAAGGTCACAACAATATCATGCAAAAGTAGTGGAACCATAGTTTCCATTTTGTATTTTTATTTGAATTATTAATCAATTAAATCCATTTACTAGGCATTTAAGCAAGATATCTGAATAACTCAACAATACTCTATCCAATGAACCCCAAATTTTTACCACAACACTCACATAGCATCAGTAGCTTACCATAAAAATTTCACATCAATCAGTGCACCACAACAGAGGTTATAAATTTCCTAATCTCAAACCCTAGATAGCAAAGATCTAATTCTACCAGAACAACTTTCTACTAAAACATGTAATATTACCATACCACTGCATAGATCTACTCTCAAGGATTCCAAAACATCTTCATTTGCTATTTTACAATTTTTCTATGAATTACTATGAATTTTCAAACATTCAGCCAGATAAAAGCAAAAACAGGAAAAGAAAAGGAGAAACACTTTTGCCTCGAACCCTCTTAACTTTTTACTAATTAACCAAGCCCAGATCTGCAAAACTTTGAGTCTGAAACTTTTCCATTGGGACCCAAGAAGTGAAACTAAAATACGTTTTTTGGTCCTTCTTCTTCCATCGAACAGAGAACAGAGACGGGGACGCCGGGTCGAAGCTCGGGCTGGCCGGCCCTGGCCGGCAGCTGGCCAGCGGTGGCGGTTAGAGGGCAGCGCTGGGCGGCCTGGGCCAAGACGCGATCGGAGAGCGGCCCCAGCCGGGTAGGCAAGTGCACAAAGACCGCGCCCGCTGGGAGTAGGCGTGCCCGACGGAAGTTGTTCCGACGGCAACCGACTCACGGGCGCACCGGTTCCATGGAAGAGAGCGCCGCGAGGAGGAGAGCAAGGACGCGCGGAGGAGAGGCGTGACGGGGCTGCTCCGTGTTAGGCACAGGGCAGCGTAGAGGCAAGGAGCGGGCGGCCAGGAGCTTTGGCTGGCCGCCCATGGTGGCGGGCGCGGCGGCGCGGGAAAGAGGCGAAAGGTGATGGGGCGAGCGAGTGAGGGAGGAGTGGAGAGTGAGCTGGGGATGCTCGCACCCACAACGCAGCAGGAAGGGCATGGCGCGGCTGGGGAGGAAGTGGCCGAAATGGACAGGGGAAAGAGCGCCACACGTTCATTTTACCGAAAGCGGTGGCGGGTGCTACTGATAGTAGTCTTGGGGCACGTTTTTGGGCTAGTTACGGGCCGAACTGGGCTAGGGCCTTGAAACAAAGTTGCTCATCTCTCATCCATGTTCAACTTTCCTTAAGGGAACATATTCATTTGATCAACAGATTAGGAGATAATTAACCTTGAACTTACTGGTGTCAGCGAGCTAAAACTAGTCACAAACGAATGTCGAAACCATGTCAAACACAGTCAAATTGATGTTATCTTCTAACATGCTCTTCCTTAAGTAATTATCTTCAACTTCTATTTTGGGTCCAACTCAAATTGTTTAACAAAAACATAGGAACGAGGCATGCCAACCTTGCTGACACTGATTCTCAAACTTAGAAACATTCTAAGTGCTCAAACTGCCATGAAAACTGACTTGTGGACCATGTTTGAACATGTTATACACATTTTCATGACTTGACCCTTAAACAAAGTTTATTCCTTATAAATTTGCTACAACTTTTATTAAGGGTGTACATACATGTAAACAACTTAAGTTGCCCTTTTTAAACAGTCAAACAAAAGTACTCTGGGGATCAACCTAGGTCAAACCGTCACTTA
This sequence comes from Chrysopogon serrulatus, assembly GCA_015844335.1. Classification (NCBI taxonomy): domain Eukaryota; kingdom Viridiplantae; phylum Streptophyta; class Magnoliopsida; order Poales; family Poaceae; genus Chrysopogon; species Chrysopogon serrulatus. The sequence continues at coordinate 169,759 of JADLZL010003900.1, forward strand.
GAAGCATAATTAGGCTAAGTGGTCAACATGAACATTGTTCCAAGAGTACTTCTAAGTATAGTTAAGGTATTTTAGAGTTCAAATTGCAACCACACATGTCATGTCATTGCAACAACAAGCATATACAAGCATCAAATGAGAAGTAGAGTGTAAAAGCACATAGAAAGTCATGATGCTCGACATGCTTATGCTCATGAGGTGATTAAATGATGCTCATGACATGTAATGCAAGTGTAAATATGCAAGTCTAACACCTGGGGTGTTACAAATAGCCTCGGGGTAGAGGCACACTTGGACTGATCGTGCTGGACTCTGTGTGGCCCAAATTTCTGGTTTAGTTGAGTTCAGACAATAGTTGTGTGCTTCTGTATTACTTTTGTGGGAGTTGGTTTGATCCCCTTCTTTTGTTGATAAAGTGGTCATGTCTGGAGGCTTGAGCTTCAGTAAATATACGACTTTCAATTCAGTGTTTCAGTTCTGCTGCACTTGCAACTCCTTTCTGATTGAGGCCCATCCGGGTGCTAGGGATTTTACAGAAATTCCAAAAGTAGTAGTTCTATTTTTGTGGCAAATAGAAAAATTTTCAGCTTCCCAATTGTAGATAACTGTAAGAATTTTTACCGTCATCTTTATAAGTTTTTATTTGTTTTGGTAAAATAGAAAAATTTTCAGCTTCCCAAATGTAGATAACTGTAAGAATTTTTACCTTCATCTTTATAAGTTTTTATATGTTTTGTACCTCTTCCAAAACTCTTTAAAATAGAACGCATAGGATGAATTTCTAAGAGCATCACCGAGCATCTTTCTAAGACTCACTTTCTAAATCATGTGGAGAACCATTTTCTTTTCACTCCAACAGTTTTTCTATATCTCATGCGCACTCTAGAGAGACATTCTTGATAGCTATTTTTGGCTATGGAGAAATCCAAAACAAAGGTTGACTATGTTTAGATAATCATTTAAAGAGGCTATTGAAGTGCATTTTTCTATCAAAATCTATATTCCTAACAATTAGGAGGATATAGTGTCTATTAGAGTTGCTATAAAAGCAAGTATAAAGGGATGTATGTAATAGCATTCATGCTGGGTGTGGAGAGATGAGGAGAGAGAAGAGGACTGCTATAACAAATGAAAAACTTTTCCTATTTACCATGTAACTCTTGTGAGATGCATTTTGTTTCTCACAAACTAAAATTCTGCATTATAGCCAACTTATGCATAAATATTTAAAACTTTGTATGATAAAAAATGACTTGTATGAATCGACTATTATATGAGTGGGCTGATGGCAATATATAAATACACATACAATAGTAGATGTTATATTATTAGCCTTGCTCTATGTTTATTGGGTTCAATTAATTTAGTATTAATTTGCTGTGAAAATTACGTCTCATATAGTCGATGTTATGTTTCTTTATATATGTCTCATATAGTCGATGTTATGGTTCTAAAGAAATTCTGATGCTACAAAGTTGGTGTGCGTCAATATAACTTTTGTACAACCATTCTATGGCCAAATCAAGCCATTATCATCTCCTAAAGGAACATATAGATGGTGTTTTTTGAGAAATTACGTCGTCCTACTTAAAGCAGTGTATTCCTACTTGAAGCAATGTATCAATGAGCCCATCCTTAAATTCTAGAAAATCTTAGGAGCCATTAATTTCTAGTAGACTCGATATGATCATCACAAGTCATATCTCTACTATAATAGAATAGTTAAATTATACTCCGTCCACCTAAAAAAACGTCCCCCGCTGAGAGCTTTAACCATTGCGCACCCCACGAAATGTACACAGAAATCCAACATTCAACCATTGCGCATCCCACGAAATGTACATAGAAATCCAACATCATCAAAATCTAAGGCCCTTAATTAACCCTCGCGAGATCCGACGGCCAACAACGCCGAGGCAGTCCCGCGGTCCAGCCCCCCCCACGCCACGCCCGCACGCATCGTCCACGTTCGATTCCTCAAAGTAATCATTTTGCTTCAAAAATAAACATCATCCCGCCCGGCCTAGGTCGGCACCGCTGCCGCAGAGGCGAGGCCTTAGGGGGGATCCCGCCTGGAGGGAAACCGCCGCTGGGAGGCGAACGCCACCGCGGGCGAAGCGCTCCGCCTTGGGCAGGCGGCCGGCCTTGGGAGCCTGTCCGGAGGGAGGAGCCCGCGAGGGGCGGATGTGGCTTCCGCTACAGCGTGAGGGAAAATGGGATTCCGACGCCCGGGTGGCGGCTGGATCCGGGCAAGTAGACGCGCGGCTTGAAGCCCGCGAGGAGAGTTCCAAACCTACGGCGCGGCCGCGGGGGCTAGGGGTTGCGCTGGGCGGAGGCGGCGGATCCACGGCGTCAACGATTTCTCGCAACCGTAGCGGCGACTACTGGCGCCTCCCGCCGCGATGCCCCGACCATGAGGAGGCAGAGGTGCCCATCATCCGATCCATGGCATCTCGGTGCGGGCAACTCCGTTGTCTCCACGTTGCCGGGACGCCTGGATGGCTCCATGCCACCACCCGCACGACCTTCCCCATAGAGCTCAGGTCTCCGTCGCCGCCACCGGATGCCAAGCCGGCTCCGCACCCGCCCGTCGCCTCCACAACCCTGCCCCCCCGATGCTAGGAGCTCTATGGTGTCGAGCACACACAACGGTATGCCCACCCCCTCTCTTCCCCTTTTCATTTGGTACTCGGGGTCCTGATCGATATAATTAGTGTATACAAGTGCAGCACGGTACACAGCTTGATTCATGTCACATACCGGGCGCTCGCTGCAAAGTTCCCCTTTTAGCATCCGTTAATTCAGTAGCACTTAGTTGCATGGGTTACGCTCCAACTATGAACTTCTCTGAATTTTTTTAAAATGACAACTGAACTTTGATATGTGAATTTGATATGTATATGTTCATATCTAATTCCAATTTATCATTGGTTAAATGGATGGTTTTGCCGATTTTGGAATGTCATATTTATACAACGAGTTAAGGTGATACTGAGAGGGCACGACGCCACCGGGTTCTTCCATTAGAGTTTTGGGTGAGTTAGGTTAATCCTTGTGATTCGGAGGGCGCACGATGCCACCAGGTTCTTCCATTAGAGTTTTGGGCGAGTCGGGTTAATCCTTGTGCTTGCGCTTGTGTTGCAGGAGCTGCGTCGCAGCGGAGTTGTTGGAGAGGATCCGAAGCTGAAACAGGTATGTACGTATTGTCCAATGAAATGCAGAATAGGGCTTGTACAATTAATTAGCGGTGACGACGAAACAAACGAGTTCAGAGAGTAGACAGTAGGTTGGATTGGGAAATTTGGTTTCTTCAATGATCAGATGCTGATGATACGCAATTACCTGGCCTCTGTTTCAGGAGGCGCAGAACTGGCACTCCAACGCAGAGATGCAGGTCAAGACATGCCAGAATGTGAGTTCTATTCTGTCCTTTCTGCGTCACATTGGAAATTACAGAGTGCTGCCTGGAGTAATGAGTATCTTACCAGACAGAAATGAGCCTTATAGCATAGTTAGGCAACAAAGTTGTCCTTGAAATCATCATTTTCGATATTGTGTGCCACTGTGCATGAACATTGGATGCCATTGCTTTTGGTAGCATATTTAGTCATTTGCCTAGCTTGAACCTTATTTATTAACTGACAGTGTCAATTCATGAGCTTGATGTAGCAATATATTTTCCCTCGACTTGTTGCCTACTTTTATGGTTAAATATATTAGATATTTTTCTCTTGTGGTTAAACAACTGCAGATCTTGTACAAAAAAATGGTGTCTTGCTGGAACACTGATTTCAGATTGCATCAGGCCAAGAAACTGCAGAGGTGAAACCAAAAACAGATTCAGAACTTGGTGCTAAAAGGTTTACTCTAGCGAAGTGCCAAGAACAGTAAGAGCATTTCCAACAACTCCCTAAATCAACTTGGTATTCTTATAAACTTGGTAAAAACACAAAAACCCCTCTCCAACAACTTGGTAAATCAACTTGCTAAATTTACCAAGTTGCTATCCGAAGGCCTCTACTTGCCGAGATTTGTCAAGTTGCTATCCAAGTTGCTATCCCCCTACGGCAAATCCTCCCGACGGGACAAAGCAAATCCATCATGGATCGGCCGCCGCATCTTCGTCATCGACCTCAACGAGGCGCCGTCGCCACCACCAGGCAACACCCCCACCGGTGCAGGGCCCGTCGCCGCCCCGGGGAGTTGGCTCCGCCCGTCCGAGCCCCGCTTCCCCGGCCTCCTCCTCCGCGGCTTCCTCCTCTGCTGCCGCCACGCCGGGAGCTCCGCACGCCGCCTCGGTTTCGCGGGCCCGCGTAATCGAGCGGCACCGGTCCATCACAGGCGAGCCGGGGCAACCGGAGGGTGCGCCTGGGACCCCTATGGCTCCGACGCCTTCGTCACGCCGCCCCGCCGTGTCATTAGGGGCGTCGGCTCGAAACACGACCGTCGCCTCCTGCCTGCTTCCGCTCGACGGAAAGCGAGAAGAAAGAGGACTGATGCACAATTTTATTACACTTTCCGGACCTCTGGGCAAAACTCTAGGGACTCATATGATCATATTTTTTGATTTTAGCAAGTTGGAATAGCAAATTGTTGGAGAGAGCTCTTTTTTTGACTTGCCAAATGAAATAGCAACTTGCTAAATCACACAATTTAGCAAATCAATTATTCCAATTTATTGGAGATGCTCTAAGTGAGCTCACAGATGTGCCTGTTTGAGTGTTTGGTTGGTGCATCCAGGTAGCAACCCATGTTGTGGATTTGGATTGTCTGGCGGTGAGGATTATTGTCTAGCTTCGTTCTAAAGTGTGCGTGTTTGCTTTTTTTTTAGAGAGAGAGAGAGAACTTTGGGTGTCTGTTAATTATGGCATAAAAAATAATATTTTTTTGCCCAGTGATAACAAATGGGAAATTTCTGGAAGAGGTCAACCTTTTGGATCTTGTCCTTTTTTTTTTTTCCTGAACAATGCTTTACTGGTTCTAAATGAAATGGAGAAATCTGCTAGCTGTAGCTAGGGATGTTTGGTCTCAGCTAGCTGAGATAATTGATGGATATATGATGGATGATCTTGAATCTTTAGCTAAAATTTGAATTTGTGATAGAAAACATGCCATCCTGAGTATGTTTTACCTATGCTACTCTTTGGGCATTGTGGAAATTGATGAACTCTATATTCTTAGTATCCCAGGTGGCACTCCCGGCGGCAAGTGTGTTGCACCATTCTCTTGATGGTCAAGCATTGGGCTGTTCTGTGCCCAGTGCATTTGGATGAACTGCAGGTTTGATTGTCCCAATTGAAGCTATTGGTGGCATGACGGGGAAGGTTCCCTTCAACGAGTGGGTTGACCTGATGGAACGCTTGGACTTTGACCTGGGTGATGCCATGATGGCGTCAACAGCAGTGTGATGTGTTTTATGGCCTGAAGAAAAACAGATAAAAGTGCTGTTAGAGAGAGCTGAGTGACCGAGTCCTGGTGGAGCAGCTATCTGACTGTTTTGTTTAGCAACGGTGATGTAGGAATGAATTTCTAGCTTTTGGGTTTAGTCTTAGGCCTACAACAAATAGGCTGTTGAGCCATCTTTTTGGACCTGATCGATGTAATCTTCAACATTGTCCTGATTAATGAATGATGCACAAAGGAGACATCACTTCAACTCTAAACGGAGAAATTAAGGTTGTCTTTTCCTCAGGAAGAAAGAAATTAAGTTTGTAATAGAAATTAAATACTGTTTGTGAAACTGATTTTGTCTAATGCTATGGAGATAGTTTAAAGAGTACGACTATGTTGCATTACCTAATTAAATCGTAGCGTTAGCACGGGCATTATACTAGTATCACTAAGGATGTCAATATCACAAGTCATATCTCAAGCGATCGTCACAATCCAAGTATTAAAATAGAAGAACTACGTACGCGGAAAATTTTGAAATGAAGGGACTATCTTTCTTACTTTTGTTTCTTTTTATTTAATAATAATGTGCATAAACAGTAAAAAACCCTTGTGATCTTTAAAGAAAACAAAGACTGATCCCTCACCCACTTGACATTGACAATTGACACAAGCCAAAGTGGTGTAGCGGAGAAGAAGATGATGAGAAGAGAGCACGACGTGCGGTGACCGGAGTAATGAGGCTCCCGGCGGCAGCTGGTCGGCACAGTTCGACGCGGAGTTCGATCCGGACCTGGCGATTGTCGAAGGCCTGGCGCCCTGGCCCGATGGGGATGGATATGGATGGCCGGCTCGCGTTGGGCTTCCGATTCCGACTACGAAATCGGTTCATAGAGCAGGCAATCGCCGATCGTGACACGCTAGCACCTACACCTACAGTAAACACTGAGCACGCGGAAATGCTGCTGTGCTGTCTGCTGTGGATGAAGATGCCTAGTGCTACGCACTTTCATGCCCGCACGCTCTGCGCTGTATGTAGGCTGTGTATCCTACGGGTACGGTGTACATAGGAGTACTACTGAATATACACAGCCTTGGCGTCACTGTATGTATCGCACACGGATTTGAGGCAAGATGCATGTGATACGCGACGGCGCTCATGATAAACAACGCTGCCGTTGAAGGCGAGCATCGATCATGTGCTCGGTGCACTAGTATTGTATTCCCTGCAGCGTACGTACTAGTAGTCTCGTCGGTAGTTGCACGTACTACGAGCGTGTCGCCGTCGTCCGCCAGGCGCGCGCGGGCGCCACGTTTTCGCCATTTGCCGGGGCTCGCCCACGCTGTAACTGCGATTCGCCACGCCGTGCTGCATAGTATCGGCGGGCCGCCAGCCGAATCAATGCGCGCAAAGCTTTAAGTGCCCGGCCCATGCTCCACGGGGGGAAAACCGCGGATCGCTCTCGCCCCCCAGTCCCCAGGTAGTTTTCCTGCCGAAAACCACAGGCGACCGATCGCCGATGGATCGTGTCGTTGGGACCGCTCGGCTCGACCCCGCCGCTGCTGTTCCAGTTGAGGCGCCGGGCTGGCAAGCGTAGCGTTGGAGCCGTGCCGCGTAACCCCGCATGCATGTGCCTCGTGCCAGGACGGTTAACTGCCGACGTACGATCGTCAGCTAATGCCTTCAAACTTCGTGGAACCTACGTGTCCATCGATCGATCAGTAAAAAGTAGTGCAGGTAGCGCTGCCCTGTCACACGGAACTACGGAACACATTTGGTTTCGAGAAGAGGTGGGGACCACCAGCAGCCGTAGAGTCGCCAAGCAAGCTACCAAAACAGCCTTTAATTAACGTACGCGCTTCAACTTTTCGAGTACACGACGATGATGCTATAGTATCTTTTACGTACTCGGCGGGACTAACGCAGCACGTGCCCGGGTCTTAGGTAGCCAGTAGCCACATTTTTTTGCCTCCGAATTCGGTGTCGCCATTATTCATAGTCAGGCTTAATTGATTTATCTTATCAGCCGATTTATACGACGAGTTGAATAGTCTGATTATATTTTGTCCAACTGTGAAACCATGCTAGTTAATAAGGGCATGTAGAGATGCTAGTTAGGTTATATGTATAAAGTGTATGTGGGCAATTGGACATATCCGGCCATTGATCATATACTTTCTCCATCTAAATTATAATAAGTTTGATTTTTTTAACTCTAAATTTGACCACTCGTCTTATTTCAAAAAATTATGCAAATATCGTTAAATTTAAGGCCTTCTTGAAAAAGTTTTATCAATAAATCAAGCCACGACAAAAGAGGGATAATTTTTTAAAAAAATTGAATAAGGCGAACACGACAAACTTGATGTCAAAAAAAGACAAACGTCTTATAATTTGAGATAGAGAAAGCACCTCTTAAGAAGGATGTACTCCTTCTATCTTAAAATAGAAGTGATTCTCTTTGACAAATCAACCATTTTTTAATTATTTTGATCACTTATATATAAAAAGATAACAAAATATTAATATTTATAATACATAATTAGTATCATTAGATTGATCGTTGAATCTTAATTGCATAATAAATTTATTTGAAAATAAATATTACATGCATTTTTCTATGAACATGATCAAAATTAAGAATATTTAACTCATAACGATTTTCTTTCTAGGACCGAGGGAGTACTTCAAATTTGGTCAACTGCACTCACCTACGGTCCATATACGTACTCCTGTACTCTCTCTGCTGCTGCGGATTAGCATACGGGTACATGTGCCACTCGCTTCCATACACATCGGCCGATTCATGACCCGGTGTAGCGGCAACCGAATCAGCAGGACTACAGATCTCTCGACCTGGTGGGCTGGTGGCTTCGATTAACAAAACTCTTATATATACCCAATGGCCTTTGAGTGTTCGACGTGCGTTTGACTCCATGGTTCAACTCGTTGGCTGCATACTAAAGTCTGTTTAGCAAAGTTCCACCGTCCTAAAATGTGAATACTCAAGCAAATAAGTAGGATCGCAGGTCTCTCATCGTGGTGGGCTGGTGGCTCCGGTCAACAAAACTCTTATATATACCCAATTAGGTCAGAATGTTCTATATGCGTTTGATTCCCTAGTTTTGCTTGCTGCCCGGATACTATGGTAAAAAATGGTCTATTTAGCAGAGCTCCACCATCCTAAAATGTGAATATGGATTTGAGATTCATCTAAATAGATCTGAAATTCAACAAAGTGTTTTCTATAGCTCCACTTTTGTATCTATCTCACTGACAACATAGGCCCACACGTTAGGAGACAAAATGCAAAAAAGAAGTGATCGATGGTCACGCCCCAGCCACCGAGGGCGTAGGCTCTAGTAGATCAGCCGCGATGTGGTCGTCTTTCTCCTGGCTCCAGGCGAATGTAGGAACTGGCCGGCTACTGCCGATGCTGTTAGCCCCCAGTCGCAAGCGTTGGCCACCTAGCTAATAGCCATGGGGGCGCGAGCCTAGCCAGGGGGGGGGCGTTGCCTGTCAGGGGTTGCTGTTGTTTGTGTTAGAATTTAGACATTTTTTCCAGTAATTGAATTTAGAAAATAACAATAATTAAAAGGTTTGTGACACCATGCATGTGCTCATGTGATGTAACAGTGGCATAGACGTGGATAATACTAATGAACAAAATCAAGACAACAAACCTGCAGCAGGGACACCCAGTGGCAGAATTTTGCGTTGCGCTAGTCAACATAGCGTATGTTGATATATTTGTCCCGCTCAGTGCAGTGCGGAGAGGTAGCAATGCTGATCACCGAAGACGCCGTCCTCTGGTGAGTAATCATGCCAGCGATACTCCCTAAAAAATATGATCACTAGTTTCTACCCGAGCAGATGATCTCATCAGACATTCCAGAGGCTCCCACTCTCCCAGGACTTCGTGCAAACTCTGGGAAAGAAAAGCTTTTAGGCAACGGAGATGTGGTGTGGCCGAAGAGAATGACTACCGAGTTCAAGATCCTTTTATTTGGCATTTAGGAAAGACGGGCGGTTATAGAAAGAGTCGAGCGGACGAGAGACAGAGAGGCTCTCGTCTTTAACGCCAGTCAGCAAAAACAAACAGGAACAGAACAATAGATCGAGACAATTATCATAAAATAAAAACAAAAGTAACTCCTATAATAACCATGCATCTATCTTCATCGGCAAAACCCGACCCGCCTGTCCGCTCACCGCCTGCCTGCAACGCCCACGCTCGGGAAGCGAAGAGAACACGCTCATATCTCATCTCCCGTTAATTCTACACCCCGTACCAGGCCATAGCACGAACCTCAGAACGTGCTGCAACTTGATTATTGGTCGGGGATCACGTCAATGACAAAGGCCATGTAGCTGCTGAGCAGAGGGCAGGCACTTGACCTGGTTCATGGCCGACGCGACGCGGCAGCCACTCCTCTCGCGGCGTCGTGTGGGACATGTCCGCGGCGCCCGTCTCCCGTACGTCCGTCCGTCTGTCCTTTGCACCACTGTGGTGGTGTGGCCAACGGCGAGTGGCCGCCGTGCCCTGGTGCACACGGCGAGGCGAGGCCCATTCTACGAGGCACAGCGCTCCCGGCCCCCGGGCCCGTAACTCATGAATGCGGCGAAGAGGCGCGCAGGCGCATGGGTGGTGCCGTGTCACAAATCTAATTAAAACATTCGTTGCTTCGAATATACGTACTCTCCGTCGTTGGTGCCCTGGCCGATAAGCCAAACTGATCGTTTTGGTAATAGAGAAACTCACAGTTGAAATTGAAATGGAATTACCGTTGGATTCTAAAAACGCACCAGAGGTCAAACACACTGCCACTAGTCTGCCACTAGCACTACTAGTCTACTACTGCGGCGCGTGTGACTGGCCTCCTCCTCGTTTCACTTCCCCCACCCACCTCCTTAAATTCCCCTGCGGACGCCGGACGGCCAGTCGGCCACTAGACAGACGTCCCTAGACTGATCGATCGTCTTGTACGCATACGCACGCATCCGATCGATCCTTCCTTGCCTTGCCTTGCCTTGCCGCTATATAAACACCCCCGCCCTCGCCTCCACTGCAGACTGCTGCACCCTCGCTCTGCCACTGCCAGCCTCGTCGCCCACCCCCACCACCCCGGCCAGACTCTCTTCCATTTGCATTGCAGCAGCGACCAAAATAGGAACCCGGCAAAGGTCTAGCAAAAACAACCCATCCCCACAAACAGGCCAGCAGCACGTAGGTATAGGTGTATGCCAGAACTGACCTAGAGAATCGGAGCAGCAGCGTGTTGCCTTGCCTGTACGGATACCTAGAGAGAAACGTGCAGGATCGCCGGAGATGGTGTTCCCTGCCGCCATCCTCCCCAAGGTGGCCGCACGATGGCTCTTCACCTTCTACCGCGCCGCCAGGAGGTTCAGGCGCCACGCCTTCCAGCTCTACTACCGCAACACCGCCGCCAACAAGCCGCCGTCGTCCTCCTCCTCGGCCCTCTCGCAGCAGCAGCAGGCCGCCGCCTGCTTCAAGACCGGCGCCGCCGCTGTCCCTGACGTCTCCGCCGGCGGGACCGTCGTGTGCGACATGCACGGCGCGCTGCTGCGCTCCACCGCGCTCTTCCCCTACTTCATGCTCGTGGCCTGCGAGGGCGGCAGCCTCCTCCGCGCCGCGCTGCTGCTCTGCGCCTTCCCGCTCGTCTGGGCGCTCGGGGACCGCCGCCGCGGCGCCGGCGTCCGGGTCATGGCGTTCGTCACCTTCGCGGGGCTCAGGCCCAGGGACGTCGACCTCGTGGCCCGCGCCGTCCTGCCCAAGCACTACATGGAGCAGCTCAACGCGCTGGTGTACGGCGCCCTCTGGCTCCCGGCGCGGAGGAAGGTGGCCGTCACCAGCGCGCCGCGGGCCATGTCCGAGTGGTTCCTCAAGGAGTACATGGCCGCCGACGCCGTGGTCGGGCCCGAGCTGCAGCACGTCACGGTCGGCGGCCGCCGGTACTTCACTGGGATGCTGTCGTCGTCGGGTCCTGCGACGACGGGGCCGCCGGAGCTGAGGCAGAAGGCGCTCAGGGAGGCGTTAGGCGCCGAGCACGACGACGACCCCGTGGCCGACCTGGGCATCATCAGCAACACGGCCAACCTGCTCCACCAGCCCTTCTTCGTCCCCTACTGCAAGGTGCGTGTGCGTACAATACATGTAGCGTTTTCTTTGTGTGTACTTACCCTAGATAGACGATAGACCTGTTTTCTGTGTACTTACCCTAGATAGACGATAGACCTGTTTTCAAGGCATTAATGTGGAGTAAAACCGGCGGTAAGCGTCATTAACGTCTCAAGAAAAATACTACTCCTAGTACTACTCCACTCCTAGTAACCACCAACTAGTACAAATTAAAGCATCATTAATACGGAGTGTGCGAGGATTGTCGAGTAAAACGCGCGACTATACTTTCAAATCAAATGGTAGTACTCCGTATGTTGTCAAAGTAACGACGACATACTCCTACATATACAACCGTCCAAAATGAATACTGTAACAACGACACCTCCCAGAATTAGTCCCATTCGATAGATGATGTCCTTTGATCTCAAGGCGGGTCTAGTCTAGTTAATAATTGGGATCAACTGTCGACGGCATGGTGCATCTATCCTAAGATAGAGTTGGACCTAATGAGCGTTAAGCTCACCTGTCAGTGATCAAGGTACCTGATGAGCGTTAAGCTCACCAGTCACTGATAAAGGTACATAGAATCTCATTCCTAACTAACCACTCTACACAGTGCAATCGATCCCTTCAACATCACCCAGCACATGGAACGTGCTCTTTCTATCTAAAATACTGAGTAAGTGCGCATTTCACATTTCAAGGAGTTATAATTAATTTTAAGTTTGGCTAAATATATAAAAAGTACCAATGTTCATTATATCAAATAAACATTATTAGGTTAATCACACAATATATTATTTGGATCTATAAATGTTTATGCTATTTTGTACTCCCTTTCTTTCTGAATAAACAATTTTTAGAGTTGTTTTATGTCAAACTTTTTAAGTTTTGCCAATCTTTTAAATAAAAATCGTCAAGATTTATGACATTGATGAATTTGCATCATCAGATTTTTCTTATAAATTTGATTAATTATTCAAAATGTTGACTTAAAAGATAACTATAGAAATTGATTTACTGAAAGGCCAAGGGACAGATATAGTATAAACTTAGTTAAATTGAGAATTATTAATAGTTTTAAAACATGAAAAGTGCACTTATTTTTTCACTAGTAATTCTAGAGCTCAAATCTAGTAAAAAAAACGTGACTGTAGACTTGAGATCAACTCTTTTAGTGGGAGTCGTCTATTAAAAAAAAGGACACTTCATGGCCATGGCCGTATCCTGTCCATCGACGCTTAACCACTACTAGTACTAGTAGCTGCCAAGCTCCTTGCCGACCGCACTCCTTGGTTGGGATTTTATAGAGAAACGGACAGAGAGATAAATACATACGTGAATTTTTGGAACGGAGGCAGTACGTAGACGACACTTCGTGTAGCGGCATACGAGGGTGGAGGACTAGAAAACTCCAGGGCGACCAGATTGATCGGAGGACGTACAAGTATATGTACTGTAGGGGAGGCACTGTGGACCTTCAGAGTTCGCACTGACTGTAGTGGTTGCCCGTCGATCGAGCAGACGTTATACACGTGAGAGCACGTACGATCGGGGCCGCGCATCCATCCGCATGGACGATTGGACGCACTGGATCGTGGCAGCCCTTAGTAGTACTCGTATATTTAAGGTAAAAAAAACTCCGGTCCTGGACCAGTACTGCTCCTACCGGAGTGCTCCAGCTCCAGCATGCAATGTCCACAGGATCCCATCCAACCTCGCAGAGCCACAAGCTCTCTCTCTCTCTCTCTCTCTCGCTCTCTCCATTGAAGCGTTGGCAAATCGGCGGGGCGCCGGAAGGACACACGGCACAGCAGGCCAGACGGGGACGCTGGATTGCAATTGCGAGCACGCCATTGAAGCGCATTTACTAGGGTGCGTCTGGGTGGCAGGCATTTATTAAGCCTGCGTTGGCAAATCCCTGTTGTTTTCTCCGATCCGCTGTGGCTAGCTTGTGTCGTGCGCACCTGGCCACGAGCGTGGCAACGGGGAATACGTACTGGGCCGGACTCGATCGGCTGGTGAAGCGAGGGATTGATTGATGACCTCGGCGGCGACGGACGAGCTAGGCCACTAGTGGTATTCCTATGTACTGTACTGTTCTGTATTGTTGTTCCGGGTATCCTCAATTCCTCATCTGTGTAGGAGTGACTGACTACCGCCGACATGCGGTGTCCCTGCGCCCCAAGTTGCCCATACAGCACCTGCAAGGCTGATTGGATTCAGGAACTAAAGTGTTTAGGAGGTGTCACATTGAGTGCTTGGATACTCAATTACAAGGATTAAACACGAGTTATTTATAAAACTAATTACAGAAGCCATCACTAATTTGCAAGACAAATATATCAAGTCTAATTAATTCATCATTAGCACATATTTACGGTAGCAACACATTATCAGATTCTAGACTAGTTAGGTTTAATAGATTCGTCTCATAAATTAGGCTCCAATCTGTGCAACGAGTTTTGTAATCGGCCTATGTTTTATACTCCAAATTATGTTTTATACTCCAAATTAGTGTCAAACATCCGATGTGATATAGATTAAAGTGTAGTACAAGGAGGTGTTTCTGATGTAAGTAGAGTAGGAAAGCTGCGTCAGGCCAACCAAGGACTACTAGACGTCTAGACCTGTTTGATCCATGTCTCTACTCGAGTACTATGTTGCTGTTGCAAAATAAAAATTAGCAGGCGTAGATGCATACTATAACCACCTAATAACACATAGTATATGTTAGCTAGTAGAGTATAACAAGTTAACCTATACTATACGAGATGGTAATAGTTAGCCATGCTAACCTTGGGGCCCTCCGCTTGGGCACCATTGCAATGGTTTTTAGAGGCAAGCCCGTCCGACACGGGATATAATTGTAGTCCATAAATAAATGAACATGACTGGGCCATGCTCACCGCTTCTCTACTGCTGCACCATGTGTTTTCACGCACCGATAGGCTGGGTTTGCCAAAGTTACGGGTTCGGAGTTATGACGTACGGGACAGAAAAAGGGAACCATCCGGATGCAATTCGTGCATGCATGCATGAATGGAAATTTCGAGAACCTGGTAGGTGCCCCCCCCGCTCAAAGTTAAGCTGTTTTTGGTAGAGTAGTTCAGTTCAGATGCGTAACAACAAAGTGATCATGATCATTGACAGTGCACACAACCGTGGTGTTGGGCATATCGACAGTGCACCATACTAGCAGGCCAGCAAATCAAATGTCCTCAGAGTTGTGTCCCTGTGATCCGTATTAAAGTCTGAAAACGAAACAACTTTATGTTATTGGTTTGTCTGTATTTAATGCTGCTGATTCAATCAAACAACAGATCATAATAATATTGTACACATGATTGGTGGGATTTTGAGATGTGGTCTTGATTTCTTACAACTTCCTTAATATTAATATACAATTGGGTACTATATTTGACCCTTAGGATGCATAGTAGTATTTGTTTATTTTTAGTTTTGGATTACTTTAGCACAGTTCTGAAAAAATGGGTTACTCATTCATGGATTCATAGGGGACCACACTGAAGTCTTTAATAAACAACGAACAATTGGCCCTGTTTTAATTTGCAAATAATTGGAGCGTGCACTAGTCAGGAAAAACAGTTATGAATAGCTTGACCCTCTTTTTAAACCATAAATGTGACATCTAGTCGGAAAAGTCATTCACGAATAGTTGGCCCATCTTTTTTGGCAATTATAAATGTACAGTACTTGGTCCAACCTTCCATTGATGGAATTTCAGACTTTAGGCCTTGTTGGATGCAATCGTATCATCTTAATCCATGTGCTTTGAAATGAATTAGGGTACAAAATAAAATAGTTTAAGTTTTACCTTAATCAACTCTAACACATGTGGATTAAGGTGAATGCGAGGGAGGATTTTTTGCCTAACTGTATTTAATGCTGCTGAAGTGCTGATTCAATCAACATAGGACTCAACAATGTCTTAATAACTGTGTTCACATGACAAGTGAGAGTGAGATCTAGTCTTGATTTCTCACAACCTTTTTAATACAATTGGGTATGTTGAATTACGACCTTTTTGTGACTCAATTTAATTACACCCTTAATACAATTGGGCATAATATTTGTTTTTTAGTTACGGATTACTTTAGCACAGTTCTGAAAAAAATGGGTTACTCATTCATGGATGCATAGGGGACCACACACTGAACTCTTTAATAAACAACGAATAATTGGTCCTGTTTTGCAAATAATAGGACTCTTTAATAATAAATTCATCCATTACTCATCTATTATTCATATGTTATTGATCATCAATTCGACATGTAAGTCAATTTCAAAAAAAAAAATAATAATTCGACATGCATGTAAGTCTGAATTATTAACTCACAAGTTGTTTGCAAGACACGGCTGGAGATTTAGCAATAGGATTGCTATCTAGTTTTTTTTTTCTGTCTTAAACTTTATTGGTGTTATGGCTCAAACATTTATTTTTAAGATTTCTTGGAACGTTGTGTCTGATTATGTAATAATCAGCAGCTATATGCATGCAGAAGCTAAGATATATTTAATATATTCCTTTTTCTTAAAAAAAAAACTCACAAGTATTATTGATTTGTTGCAGGAAGTTTATGTGGTGAGCAGAGAGAGCACAGAGAATGACAAGCTACCGCGGCACAAATACCCGAAGCCGCTCATCTTCCACGACGGGCGCCTTGCCTTCCTCCCCACCCCGGCCGCCATGCTTGCCTTCTTCCTCTTCCTTCCGCTCGGCTTCATCCTCTCCGTCATCCGCATTAACATCGGTATCGTTCTCCCTTACAAGATCAACTTCGCAGCCGGAGCGATCTTCGGCATCCGCTTCCGCGCCTCTGGCCTGCGCGCCCCGCCGGCGGACGGCAACAAGCAGCAGCGCAGGGGCGTCCCTCTACGTGTGCACGCACCGGACGCTGGTCGACCCCATCATGCTCACCACGGCCCTGCAGAGGCCCGTGCCGGCCTTGACGTACAGCCTCAGCCGGCTGTCCGAGGTGATCGCGCCCATCAAGACGGTGCGGCTGACGCGCGACCGCGCGCGGGACGCCGAGACCATGTCCAGGCTGCTGAAGCAAGGGGACCTCGCGGTGTGCCCCGAGGGGCACCACCTGCCGCGAGCCGTACCTGCTGCGGTTCAGCCCGCTGTTCGCCGAGCTCGCCGACGACATGGAGCCCGTGGCGCTGGACGCTCAGGTGACGATGCTCTACGGCACCACAGCGAGCGGCCACAAGTGGCTGGACCCCGTGGCGTTCTTCGCAAACCCGGTGCCCTCGTACCGCGTGGAGTTCCTGGGCGCCGTGCCGCGCGAGTGGACGCGCGCCGGGGGCAGGACGGGCGTCGAGGTGGCCAACTGGGTGCAGCGGCGGCTCGGGGAGGCGCTGGAGTTCGAGTGCACCGGCCTGACTCGCCGCGACAAGTATATGATGCTGGCCGGCAACGACGGCGTGGTCGCCAAGTAGAGATGATGACAGCGCCGGGCGGGCGTGCGCTGCAACTGCAACAGCTGGGTGTGTTTTTATGCATACAATGCTGGTAAATTATTGTCAAAAGTTTGTTACTGTAATTTGCATGGCAGTAATGGATCTTTTTGTTCTGTTGTGTAAAAGCAAATTTGATTAGCTGCATAACTAATCAAATACTAGATGTTTGGATTTGTAAATCCAAACCATATATATAGTATATATTTCGTCTGATCGTTTTGCAGAAATCATTTGCATACCTCGTAAACTCAAGCTTTTAATTTCCTTCGTGTTCTAAACCAACGATTATCCTTGTGTGAGAAAACTCATTTTGGCATGGTTAGAAGAGTCAACTAAAATTTCAAAACAGAGACTATTTTATTACAGCAATGGCGTTTGTACGGTACCACCAATTTTGTTAAGCTATTGTATCTATTTGTGCAGTGTGTAAGTTGTTGAACTGATCTACATTCACCTATCAAGCGGTTGTATATACGGTGAATATAATTCACTCTCTACTTTAGAATTGGTATTCGTGACGTATGACTTTGTAATGATGAAGTGACAGCGTGAACTTTATAGGACTATATACATATTATATTTGCTTCATTTTGTTTAGATTCCTTCGAGAAATCGTGATTTGTTTCGGAATCAGAAACAAACAGGCAAAGCAACCCACTTGTACCGTCTCTAATCGCTATCTTGTGTGAACCCTAAACATTCATTACTACTGCTACTACTAGGAGCATTAGATCAGGCCCAATAGAGTAGGGACAGTTGAGGGCCCACAAAAGGCTCAAGCCATGACAAGCCCAAATTGGCGTGGGGAATCCGTCAGAACCAAATTGTGGGAACAGCCCAGCAGCATGTTTGCGGATACCCACTTTTGTCCATTGTGCCATCAACTCAAGCAGCAGAAAGGCCCAGAAAACATTCCAGCATTGCTAGCTCCCCACTGATTGGCGCTTCACTCAGGGGCTCGTAGCCTGGACGGATCACAAAAGGCAAATCTGGACGCTTTGGCCACCATCATATCTGCACAGCGAAAAGGGAGCGAAAGGAGACAATCGGCATCGCCGTCTTTGGAGAGTGATCGATCAAGTGAGGAGCGCCGAAATCAGGGAGTCATCAGGTCGACCTTTTCCTCGTGTCCCTGCAGCTCTTATGTTATCCCATGGTTTAGCACTACTAGCTACAGTGAAAGGCGGCCGGACGTGCCGGAGCTTCTGCCGGGGGAGGTTTCTCTGCTCCAAGCACGGCCACCGTCGGTCCGTCGCTAGTCGGTGCTCCTGCGGCAGCAACCTTCTGCCGGCAGATGCTTTTAGCCGATAATGAGCGCAAGTAAAAGCTGCAGTGGCCACGACATGATGATAACGGGCAACGAATCCTATCCCTGCACGATGGGCTAGTTTGTGATAAGAGGCAGAGAAACGCTAGTTTCTCCTTCTCTGATGAAATTGAACTGACTGGCTCTAGAAAGGCATGTCTGTCAGAGTAGTACTACTACTACTACTTATTATCCATCTGTTTTCAGTGCCATAGATTTTCTTCTGCTCAACTTTTATTTCAGTTTCTTTATGGATCGTGGATCGGGAGGTCCTTCTGATGTGCAGAAGGTGATTGGTTAACACCTTCAGAAGCAAAGTATATTAGTAGTTCAAGTCGTAAGATACTCATTTGCACCGGCCGATTCCCTGATGATTCCTGCACATAATGAACCTGAAAGAACAAAACGGAAGAATGATCATAGCCGATAGCAGAACCAAAGTACCTGATGGGTTATGATGGGACAGTTCAGACTAATAATAATATTACGAAAAATCAAAGGAGGATCGACCATACAATTTGCCATTCTCAACATCGAATTAATCTCAACTACAATCATCATTACATGATTAAGGTATGGAGGTGTGTGTTTTATTCCTGCATCTTTTTAGAGCAATGTGCCTTTTTTTCCTGCTAACAAAGCCCAATCTAACGTCATTAGTACGTTACTACTGACTTGTAAAACAGTCCTGTAAAATCTGACCGGCCATTTTCTCATCCACACAGACACAGATATGCATACTTTGGGAAGTGAAATCTACAAAAACAAACAAACAACCTACGTACGTACGGGGGGTGGTGCTATAGGCTCTGCATTTATATTAAACCGCAAAGCCAAACATTCTCCCCAATCCCGATGTCCTCGATCCGATCGACGCGATCATGCATGGATGCAGTTGCAGCCGACATGAAGAATTCTTTCACCTCCAAAGTAAACTACTGGCTCCGGCAGGGGCAGCTTTCCTCCCTCCGGCGCCGGCGCCTGTGCCCTGCGCTGCTAGATCTCTTCTTCACCCCCCTGGCCCTGACTGACCCTGATCCACCACCGCCTTTCGCTTTGCCCGTGCATTTCTTTGCCATATGATATGTTAACCCACCCACCCAGCTGTTGTTGCGTTGCGTTGCGTGCTCCAACCCCGCAAAGCTCCAATCCTCCCCTCCCAAGTTTCCTCTTATTCCTTGTCTCGCTCTTTCTCCCTCTCCCTGTCTCTCTCTCTCTCTCTCTCTCTCTCTCTCTCTCTCTCTCTCTCTCTCTCTCTCTCTCTCTCTCTCTCCCCTGCCGCCGAAGGAACCTGTGATTCGACGTGCTGGTGGCGCCATGTTTATATATACGCCATGGACGCAGAGAAAGCATGGCCCTACTTTCCACCGCTTCTTCCTTCGTGCAGCAGTAGCTGACCATCGTCGCGCGCTAGCTGCTAGCTGCTGGGTTTTGTTTGCATTGGGATTTTGAGCCTTAGGAACCTGTGATCAAGCCAAGGTTGAGATCAGGAGACGAGATGGGTCATCATAGGCTGTTCAATTCCTTGGGCTTCCTTCTTGTCATCTGTGTCCTCTACGGTGGTGAGCTGCTGATTCCTCGCATTCTTTTTGCACCAAACTATTCGTGTTCTATCCACGTGCTAGGTCAAGATTAGATCAGGTTTAAACTTCTTTTCTGTAGAATGTGGTGACGTTTGGTACTGAATCGTTCGTTTTTCTTCTTCTTTTTCCACCTGAATTCTTGAGGAAACATTATTCAGTTCTTTGCTGTAATGAACAAACAAGACAATTTTTTATGAAAACAAACAAGATAGTAGATAGATGAAAAGGTATATATCAACACGTGAATAATCTGTGCCTTCCATCTGATCACAATAGGAACAGAGCAGCGGAGAGCAGAGGCAGCAGACGCAGCGAAGAGCCCGCAAAGGCTGCTGACCACCGTGTCCGTGTCCAAGCCGTCCTACCCCACGGTCACCACGCCCATGTCGGCCTACGGCGACCCGGTCTCCACGCCAGGCACCCCGTACTCCACGTTCCCGTCGCTGGCGACAGGGGTCTGGCGGTGCCGGTACTGGTGCTGGCGGCGGTGGCGGTGTCGGTGCCGGTGGCGGTGGTGGCGCTGGTGCTGGTACTGGTGGCGGTGGTGGCGCCGGTGCCGGTGGTGGCGGTGCTGGTGCAGGTGGTGGCGGTGGCGGGGGCGGGGGGGGGGCGGCGGGACATGGTGCGTGGCGAGCCCGAGCGCGAGCCCGACCGCGCTGCAGGTGGCGCTGGACTACGCGTGCGGCTACGGCGCGGACTGCTCCCCGATCCAGCAGGGCGGGAGCTGCTTCAACCCCGACACGGTCCACGACCACGCGTCCTACGCCTTCAACAGCTACTACCAGAAGAACCCCGCCCCAACCAGCTGCGACTTCGGTGGCACGGCCACCCTCACCAACACTGATCCCAGTAAGCAAAGCCCATCAATCAATGCCTCCTCTATTCTATTCGCAACCATGATGCATTTCTTGCCGAATTATTTTGGCGTACTCATATTTGTCTTCCTACAAATATGGATTCTATTTCTTGCTCTCAAGCATTTTTCTTCCAATTTGCAGGCTCAGGGTCGTGCCAGTACCCATCATCAAGGTAACAAGCGTTCTGCGTTCATGTGAATAATCCAAGCAAGAACAAAAATAACATATCTGTTGTTCGAAACAAACAGTAGCTAAAATAAAATTTTGATGTGTTGTGAAATGGCAGCGGCGGCGGCCAGAGCATGATGCCCCCGCCATCCCCGACGACCATGCCGCCGACAGTGCCCACCACCCCGATGACCCCGATGACGCCGGACACCACCACCCCGACCACCGGCGGCACCCCGGTGTACGGACTCTCCCCACCGGACTACGGCTCAACGTCCCCTCCCAGCTACGGATCAACGTCTCCCCCGGACTACAACGACGTCGGCGCCGCCGCGACGGGGGGGCAGCGCGGCAGCGCGGCGCTGGCGCTTCTGTGCGTCCTCGTCGCGACGCTAGTATCGCTGCACGTCTCCAAATGAGAGCGCACAGCAAGGCAGTTTCAGTTGAGACGTTACACGGCGCGCCCCCGTACGTCCGTGGTGGCTGAATGGCGCCGTAAAAAGGGTACATCATGCACCGAGGACCGCCGGCGGTGTGCCGGTGCTGCCCGGCGCCGGGGGGAGCAGAGTCGTCGCAAGTCTGCTTAGTGTAAATGTGGCGAGCTTCTAGCGGCGCCCCCGGTACTAGCAGAAGCACCAGATGTTTATATACGATATATATATTGGCCATTCCACTATTGTACTTAGGAGTATATCAGAAAATTTGTTTACTTGCCCTCTCCATTTGCTCATGCTGAATAATAGTACTATTGTTACCATTGTTTTTCTCGGGCAAAGTTTTTATCATATCACATCGCATCTTGATACCAATTAGGAGTATTAAATATAGATTAATTATAAAACTAAGTACATAGATTAAGGTTAATTTACGAGATGAATAAATTAAGTCTGATTAGTCTATAATTTAATAATGTGATGCTACAGTAAATATTTGCTAATGAGAAATTAATTATACTTAATAGATTCAGCTCGTTAATTAGTCTATTCCTATGCAATATATATTTTATAATTAATTTATATTTAATTCTTCTAATTAGCATCTGAACATCCGATATGATATAGGCATAACTTTTAGCCATGTATCCAAACACGCCATAGTTTCTGCGATTGGTACAATTATGATTAAGGAGCATCTGTCCACCTTGTGGCTTGTGTCAATGTTTGCCCTCCACAAGCCTAGCAAATTGCCATGCAGCCCCTTCATCATGCACACCATCTTCTTCGTTGCCACCACGGTGCACCATTGTGCTCGGTCAGAGGTAGGTTAGCCTACACGTCCATAGTGATGTGACCATGTCATCAGTACTGTGATTTGCTGTGGAACACTGGAAACCTTTTTTGTTGTGGGATACTAATTTCTTTGTTGTAGGACACTGTCTGGTGTACCTAGAGTAAATAAAAAAAAATAGAGCCCACAATAATTTCACCAAAGAATAGTGTCCTATAGCAATTTTTTCTTAATTTGGGTTTAAAGGTTTTTTTACACTACAACACAAATACATGGGCCTTCTCTGCATGCTAAGAACAACCGTTCAAATGAAATACATCATGCAGGACACAAGAATGCAACAATAAGAATGACACAATCCATGATACCATTGTTCTATGGTGATTTTTTTTCTTGCAGATAAATGTTCTATAGTGAATTTGACATGATTGTGGGTCAAGTTTGAATGAAATTCGACTATTCGAGCTTGATTTGAATTTCTAGAAAATAAAGCCATGTTAAGCATTCTCGTCTTACCCTAACTTGTTCCCGGCTAAATCTTCTAAGCCCATCTCTTTTTTGTGCCTAACTCAGGCCTGGTGGCCTTTTCCCTCTCCAGCCTCCTTTCTAGACTGTAGCCCACCTCGGCCCAGGTTGGACCCTCCTATTCCTTCACACAGAGTAGCAGATAACTCCCGCACGACGCCTTCCCTCTTTCTCGCCTTGACGTCGCCATTACTCCTCCGCGGAGCTCGATAGAGCCGGTGTCGGGAAAAAGGGCCCCAGCAACTTTACGCGGCAGCCCGATATTCATCTGAACTTTTAGAAAAAATAAGTTCGAACAACAACACATTTACAATATATCTTATTTTTTTATTTGGATATGAATATATGAATTGAACTAGTCTTTCACCTGCATAAGAATTATTTAATACTCCTGTGTACTGTATATGTAAATAGTCTTCCTCCTCCTGGATATGAACTCCAAAAGTGATTTTTCTTTGCCTTTTTTCCCCTAAAATCATGTTCTATTGTTTCATATAGCATAGCATTTGTAGTTGTTTCTAGCTTGACAATGTTTCTTCCATCTAACGAATGCCATTAGTACATTAGTTGAATGTCAAGCAGGACTTTAGATGTTCCATGCATAAGTAGTCACCATTACTTTTAATAATGATACATATATTTTTCCTGAAAAATCTGAATGATTGCTAGATATCAAACAACAATTTTGTAATATCCATATCCCAAACAAAAAGGTTTCATCGACAGAAACAAATCTAGCTAGGTAAAATAATTAGAAAAAAATGTTGATATTTTTCATTCTAGTCGCTCCAAAATACTAAGTAAATAAGTCCCCAAATCTCATATTTTTTGTTAATTTTTTTCAAAACAAAAAGAATCAAGTTTGCATAGAATTTGATGAAATTTTTAATTCACTACAATTAAAATAAGCCTCTGTGACTTGGCCTATTACTTCACATGTGCATGTCAATATTGTGTGCGAGTTTGGAAGGAAAAAAAAAAAATCAAATGTCTATATCCTTAACACTAGTATTCGAAAATAGTTTACACCTCATTCGTCATAGTAAGATACATGTGGTGACTTCATTAAATTTCACTAAATTTAAAGTCGGATCATTCTTTGATCTTACTATAAAAAAAATTCTGCTACGTACTAACTACGGCGAGAACTTTTTGCGACTACTGTACAACCAGGGCGAAAGCTCGCCCCCGAGTACCAAGAATATTCGTCGCGTCCACCGTCCGTGGCAGGCATTACCGATTTTGCGTAGGCGCTGCAGTTCCCTCGGGTCCGGGGAAATGGAAAACTTTGGACTTCCGCTCTGGCCCGCACGGGCGCCGGGGCGCGCTCAGGAATCTGGTCCCAAGCGTGGAGTAATGTGGTTCACACGACCAAGGCCGGTGGCGAACACCAACCATCCAGGGCCCATGAAGAAAATAAGTTCGTTGGTCCAGCCCAACTTAGATTAGTGGGCCCGTCTACGTGAAGGGCTAACAACAGTCCAGTCTGCTGACTTCGGGAATCTCGGAAAAACTACAAGCGAGGTAATTTTGTTTAGATAGATCAAGCAAGTATCATCATCTGTTATCTCGTTATAGATTCGGTGGCCAAGTGTGGAGATAAGTACATACCCATTTCAAATTTTCTCAGATGTTTAAAATCTGAAGAATTTTGTGAGCCCAAAGCTAATTTACTCGGTTTTTTTTTTCCCTCAATGCACCTACGTATGTATATGTACCATCATCGGCTGGAAAGCGAAGTAGTAGTACTAGGAATGGTGCCAGGCCATACCGGTCATATCCGGAGGCAATGCAAATATCCGGGGTCACCGGCCCTAAAACGGATGGACGCGAGACAAGTTGGCTGCAAAATTCGTTTTGGGGCTTTCAGTCATTTAAATAGTATTTTATTTCATAATAAATTAGTCATCTTATTTTATTATCCGGTTCATAAGCTCAGCTGAACATCCTGAATTCGTGTTTGTGTGGCAAGAGAGGGAGCAGCAGCACACGGCTCTATCAACAACCAGCTCGATCATACCGGCTATCAGGCCGGCCGGGAAAATATACACACGACACAACGACGGCGATGCGAGTATATCAAGGCTATCGGTATATATATGAGCTCCTGGCCGGCATGCTGCAGACCAACCAAGCTCGGAGGGCTCGGCATCTCTGACTTGAAACTGACCGGATATGCACTCCAGCTACGGTGGCTATGGCTGCAAAAGACCGACCACGACCGCGCATTGAGCGAGCTGCCTCTGAAATCTTGCCCGGAAGTAGAAGCCTTCTTTAGAGCATCCACGTACACGATCCTGGGGGACGGGACCGGCACCAAATTCTGGGAGGATAGATGGATCAACGGGCGTTCCGTCACCGATGTGGCACCCTCGCTCCCTGCTCTGGTCGCATCCAGAACGCGTCGGCGCCAGACTGTAAGCGAGGGTCTGTCCAACCGAGCATGGACCCGCGCAATCTCAGGCGGGTTATCGGTCGAAGCAATTTTAGACTACCTTCGTCTGTGGAACGCGGTGGCCGGAATCCACCTGAGCGACCAATCGGACAGAGTCGTCTGGAGATGGACGGCCGACGGAAAGTACACCGCCAAATCAGCCTACACCATGATGCACGCCGGCTCCACTGAGTTCAAGGCTACCGCCTCATCTGGAACACCTGGGCACCTCTGAAGATAAAGATCTTCCTGTGGCTCGCCTTCAAGAGGCGGCACTGGACGGCAGATCGTCGCAAGAGACATGGCCTCGGCGCCCGGGATACCTGTTCCCCTCTGCGACCGGGAGGAGGAATCCATCGACCACATCCTCTCCGGATGCGTGGTGACCAGGGAGATCTGGTTCCACATACTGCACGCTCTTGGCCGCAATTCACCACCAACAGCAAACTCAACCATCCATTGGTGGCGATCCATCAGAGGCTTGTTCACTTAGGAGAACGGCGTGACGACGGGGCCGACTCCCCTTCGCACTAGTTTCCTGGGAAGTGTGGAAAGAAAGGAATGCCGGTGTTTCAGCGGGGCGTAATCAAACGTGCAAGACTTCCTTAGGATCATCAAGGGCAGGCAGATCGCTGGATTCATCTTTTGGGTGCCGGGCTGCAATCTTTGGCTTCAAGAGCGCACAACTCTTAGATTCAGTTTCCTCGTTTTTCATTTGCCGTTTGTACTCCCTCCCGGTTGGGCAGCCCTGCGGATGAACCGACCAATCCATAGATTAGTTTAAACGTCTCCCCCATTAACGTTGACACGATACACCGCTTCTCATATGAACCCGGTAGTCCGCCGAGTGTCACGAAGGACCCGGTAAATCAACTTACATCGGGGATCATGATTAAGGTACATCATACATCGGTATACAGAGTATTCAGCGGAAAATATAATATATTACACACTAGTTTCTTATGATAATACAAAACTGGTTCAAAATATATTACAAACGGGTGTTCTTTATTTGCAAATACAATAAGATAGATTGTTTGACATCACCAGATTTATTCAAACCTACTTTACAAGCATGGTGTGAGTTATAGAGATGGCCACGCCTGGCGGCCTTTTACTCATCCACGTCATCCACGGGATTATAGCACGTAATGCAATAATCCTCACCCATAGTATATCACACGCTAAATTGGGTAAAACCCCAGTACTCAATTGTACTCCGCCAAGACTTACCCGACGGCTGATAAAGAATAAAGCCCAAGGATACATGACAAGTATAAAGGGAAGTTTGGGCTAGCAAGCTTTGAGGAAAATGCTTACTAACTTGATCCCCGATTTCAATTATTTAATGACTAGTTCCTTTAGCTAATTAAAGCTACCTTTGCATTGGCTACGTCCTTCTTTAAAATTTACAACAAACAATTCTACTAAGTGAGGTACCACAATATAGTCCTTCAATCTCAACATTAGTTATCATTTTCTTAACTACGTCCCCGCGGTCGTATGAGTTTCTCACTATCGAGAGACGGGCGATTAAAATCGATGACACCCACTGGGTAAAGCCCATTATCACACACTCTTACCAGGCCAAAGCTTTTGCTCAAGTTTACCGTCGCTCTATTCGAAAAGATAGGCTTGATCACGCTAT